>CAHIKZ030001289.1:137500-287500 GCA_903632075.3 Acanthosepion pharaonis | reverse complement strand
CACTGTCCCAATTATGGTTTCCTTCAGTTCAAAATGTCAGAGAGAACATATTTAAATTTTTTTTTTATTTAATCATTTCAACTCAAGCAAGGTGGGAATGCCACCAGTATGCAGGTGTGTGTGTGTGTGTGTGTGTGTGTGCATGTTACAGGGATTGAAAGTGAGAGAAAAGACTGAGTATAAGGAGGATTGGGAAAAGGATAAAAGCTGAACAGGATTCAAGAACATAGAAGATGATGATTAACATTGCATTTTAGTTTTTGAAGATTGTATTTATCAGGGAAGCAAGTAAACGGAAGGGAGTTCCACAGGTGGGAAGTGCGAGAAAAGAAACTGTTGGAGTAGAAGTGGCAGTTGCATTTACAGTAAATAGGTGGGACCTAGATGCCAATCTAGCAGTATGCTTAAATTCATGTAGTCAGGGCACCAGGGTAAAAAGCTCATCATAACAATTGCCATGAAAATATTTGTAGAAAAGACAAAGAGAAGCCATGTCATGTTGGTGAGAAAGTGACTGAAGTCGAGATATCAAGTCAGGATCAATTACATCGTAGGTCCTTCTTTCTATTTTGTCAAGAAACTTGAGATGAACAGCATGATCACCAGATCAAATGATTCAAGGTTTTATCTCTGTCAGTGATTCCTTTTTAAAAATGTATTTGATATTCTTTAAGTGCGATGAATTCAAAGTGAGATTATTTGTTCTAAGAATAAAATGTTTTTGTTTCAAAATCTCTTCAGACTGTCCATTATTAATACTTGAAATCTTCTTGAGTATTTCAGGAGGACAGTGTGTTAATCTCCTCTAAATCCTGTATAAATTAGTATAATTGACTGTATCTCTGTCATTGGTCACCTTCTTTTCCTTGTATTTATCCATGATGAACCTCTTGTGTTAATTATGATATATAACTTGGCCTTCCCTGTGTTGATCTAGACTGATCATTAATTACAATGGATACACACAATATAAAGCAATTAATACTACTTGGATGTTTCTAGCAACTCAAAGAAAGTTGTATGCTGTTGTATAGTTGAACATAAATAAACAGTTGTGGCCTTTTGTTCTTGTTACCATTCACATTGTTTTTAGCCTGATCAAATAGCTGTTTTCAGGTTCAACACTGATCTCTCTTAACATTCATTGGTAGAACCATATCTCTGTCGATTCAAGTCTCTTTTTTATCTATAAAGACATTGTCCAGTATTCACTGTCATATAGAAGGATTGATATTACATAACAGTTCAGCAGTCATTTCTTTGTTTCTGTTGCCTCAAGTCTCCTCTTCATCTGTGAAGAGATTGTCTAGCATTCACTGTCATATAGGTGGACTGATATTGCATAACATTTCAGAAATCATTTTTGTTGCCTCAAGTCTCCTCTTCATCTGTGAGGAGATTGTCTAGCATTCACTGTCATATAGATGGACTGATATTGCATAACATTTCAGAAATCATTTTTGTTGCCTCAAGTCTCCTCTTCATCTGTGAGGAGATTGTCCATCATTCACTGTCATATAGGTGGACTGATATTGCTTCACATTTCAGCAATCATTTTTGTTGCCTCAAGTCTCCTCTTCATTAAACTTAGATTGTCTAGCATTCACTGTCATATAGGTGGACTGATATTGCATAACATTTCTTAATCATTTTTGTTGCCTCAAATCTCCTCTTCATCTGTGAGGAGATTGTCCATCATTCACTGTCATATAAATTTCTGATATTGCTTCACATTTCAGCAATCATTTTTGTTGCCTCAAGTCTCCTCTTCATCTGTGAGGAGATTGTCCAGCATTCACTGTCATATAGGTGGACTGATATTGCATAACATTTCAACAATCATTTTTGTTGCCTCAAGTGTCCTATTCATCTGTGAGGAGATTGTCTAGCATTCACTGTCATATAGGTGGACTGATATTGCATAACAGTTCAGCAATCATTTTTGTTGCCTCAAGTCTCCTATTCATCTGTGAGGAGATTGTCCAGCATTCACTGACATATTGGAGATTAGGCATTACATAGCAGTTCAGCAGTCTTGTTTCCAAAGAAACTTTCCAGTCACTTAATGCTAGGTTTAGTTTTTGGAAGACATCTTTTACTATTGCTGTATACGTTAAATCCTGATTTAGCATGATCCTGCTATTTTCATAATAACCTGTTCATTGCATGAAAGCAGCAGTGTTATTTTTATTAGATGTTAGGAAATTGTGGAGAGTCATTATTGTTCATATGATAAAGAACATGTCATATAAATGAAGAAATAATCAATCATAAATATTAATATTTTATTTATTTATTTACTTTTTGTTGTATCTTTATTCTGGGCTGTTAATCTACGGATATGAGTAGGCAGCACTGATCTGAAATATAGGAAAAAGGTTACTGTTAGAAATTTCATTGACCTTAATAATCAGATTATGACAGAAACAGGTGTCATATCATATTTGCTTAATTATTTAATAATCTAAAAAGAACAGGTATTTGTAACAAAAGAGAAAATCGCCTACCTTGAAAAAGAGTTTGGTCTGCCAAAAGAGAATTAAGGAAAATTGCTTTGGTGAATAAAGGCAGTTGCTTTTGATTACCGAGAAGAATAATTTATGAGTTTGGTGGGCAAAATGGATTTCTGACCCTGGTTTTTTCCTTAATATGTTGCTCACTGGACTGTTTACTAGAGATTTGTGGTTGAACTTAGTGGTGGCACACAGATTTTTTTTTGTTTCTGCTGGCACCATTGGTTGATAACAAAAAAGTATTAGATTAGATGTGAAGGATTTTTATATTTATCAGGTCATCCCATAAGTTCTGTCTGAATTTTAACTTTTTGTTAAAATGAACGAAATTTAAAGAGTATTTTATAATGTCTAATGGAGCTGAACATTATTTTTATTTTTAGATGCCTTTAAACTGATCAAATTTTATTTCAGAGAACAATAAAATAAAATTTTGTTTGATTAAAACCCTGCTAACATGAAAGTACCCAAGAATCATTTGAGGCACATAATGCTTTATGAGTTCAAGAAAGAAAACTCAGCAGCCGAAGCGGCTAGAAACATTCACTCAGTTTATGGAGAGAAATGTGTGAATGAAAGAACTTGCAGAAGATGGTTTGCAAAATTCAGAGGTGGAGATTTCACTCCTGAAGATCAAACCGGACGTCCAGTTGAATTTGATGAAAAGCTTCTTGAAGCAGCCCTTGAAGAAAATCCTGCTGTATCAGTTGAGGAATTGGCAGTGGTTCTCAGTTCAAACCATGCAACATTAATTCCCCTCTCCAAGTTCTCCACTGTCTTAGCCCGGTATTGAACTCACACTCTTTGGGTCCTGTCACTGGATCTAACCAATGCCTTTATCCACTGTGCCATGTGTCCTCGAGAATTAACAGGAGATAACTGATAACTGACATCCATTAAAAATATGGCACGTGGAACTAGAACATCTACTCCAGTGAGTGAAATAAAGGGTTCAGTTCGACATTTCAACCACCTGAAGAAGGCTGGAGCATACAACAGTTGAAACGTTGTAATAAATATGGTGACAAATGTGAGGACAATAGTCTGAATAATGTAAATAATGTACATCATACTTCATCTCAGAAATATAGACAGATACTGAAAGGCCGGAACATTGTAATAAATATGGCAACAAAGATGAGGACAATAGTCTGAATAATGTAAATAGTGTACATAATCCCTCATCTCAGAAATATAGACAGATACTGAAAGGCCAAAACCTTGTAATAAATATGGTGACAAAGATGAGGACAATAGTCCGAATAATGTAAATAATGTTTTTTAATTTGATTTCTCAGAAATATAGACAGATACTGAAAGGCCAAAACCTTTTTAATAAATGTTTTGGCAAAGATGAGGACAATAGTCTGAATAATGTAAATAATTACATAATCCTCATCTCAAAATTTAGACAGATCAGAAATATCCACCTTGAATTTTGATGACAATAGTTCAATAATGTACATAAAACCTCATCTCAGAAATATAGATGTTTTGATAAGCCTGTCTGTGTGTGTATATATATATATATATATATATATATATATATATATATAAATCATTTATACAGTCAGGATTACACTGAGGTATTACAGCTGACAAGGATAATTGGACATGCAACAATATTTTTTATCTTTATTTCTCTCCATCATCATTCTCTCTCTTCCTTTCTTTCACTTCCCTCTCAACACCTTCTCCATTTCCAGCATCTTTTTTCTCTCTTCCTTTTGTTACCTCAAATCTTTCTCAGTTTCTTCTACCTTTCCTTTTTCACATCTCTTTTTTCTTCTCTTTCTCTTTCTCACAATGATCTCCCTTTCCTCCCTCTCATTCTTTTTCTCTCCCCTTATTTATATCAAACTTTCCTCAATATATTCACCCTTTCCTTTCACATTCTCTTCCTCTCTCATTCAATCTTAATCATTTCTTAATACCTTTTCCCTTTCCTCCTTGTCATCTTCTTTTTATCTCTTCTCCTTTCCCAATTGTGTTATTGTTTGCAAATTTTTTTATTATGTGATGTGTTTTTATGAATTTTTACATTTTTTTAACAAATGTCTTTTTGGTTGCTGAAGTTTGCAAGAATATTTTTATTTTGCATTTTATTTTTTATAATTATATTGTGTGTATATATATATATATATATATATATATATATATATATATATATATATATATATATATATATAAGAAACAAGTTGTTCTCACTTCTTTTTACATCCTAATGTTTTACCTATGAAATTAAAAACTGGTTCTCTCTTCTATTTTTTTATTAATGGATATAAAAGTCAAGGACATTTCTCTCTATGTTATATATATATATATATATATATATATATATATATATATATATATATATATATATATATATATATATATATATATATATATATATATATATATGTGTGTGTGTGTGTGTGTGTGTTTTAAGTGTGTAATATAAAAAATTTATGAAACCCAGGGTCACAAACTCACATCAATCCAATATAAATATATATATATATATATATATATATATATATATATATATAATAATTTAGTGGTAAATATACACATACATATGCAAAATATATAAATATATATATACATAGGTGCATAGTCATACATATATATTTTTTTGAATAAAAAATTCCAAGAGGATAGAATCCAGGTAGAACTCAATGTCCAAGACAGAGTAAGGATATAATAAAAAGGCTTAAACAGTAATATTCATCATTTATTCCATTGGAATCGTAAATACGATCCAATTCATCAGACCTACAAATTCAAAAAGAAAACAAAAAAAAACATCATATATATATATACCAACATATATATATATATATATATACCAACATCAAACCTACATGACTACAAAATCAAACTAACAGAAAAAATTGATCACTTGATAAAATGCATAAGATGGAAAATTATTTTATTTTCTCAAAAATACCACAACACTGATAATACCAATAATATCAACAAATTTGGATTTACATCAATGAAATGCCCACCACAGCAAAACGACCTCATTGTTTGGAGAGTTGAGTTAAAGGGAGATAATTGAGACATCTGGAAGAGGCATTGCATATGGAACTAGAACAATCTACCTTGGTGGATGAAATAAAAGGTTCAGTTCAAAATTCCAATCATCTCAAGAAGGCCGGAGTGTAAAACGACTGAAATGTCATAAATATGACAATAAAGATGAGGACAACAGTCCGAACAATGTAAATAATCATTGATTTCACAAGGCTGAGAACTTTTCAACATTACTTGGATAATGTAAATACATTGCCAATGATTTTACATTAGAAACAATTGGGAAATCCGATGGGAAGGGATTGTTAGTGGTCAGGAATTATGATAAACATTAGTGACAGTAATTTCATAAGAATTCATAAGCTTTTATGTTCATAAATAGATGAAAGAATTTCTAATTTGATTTGTTCAGACAATAGAGGATTTTTGAGATACAGTGTGTCAATTGGTGAAATGTGTTTCTGCATTTCTAATTAAAATTTTACTCCATTTATTTCAGGATGAAACAAAAACCTGGATAGATTTGTTTGTTTGGTTTCAGTTTGATAAGCAATTATGCAAAATGCATTTTTAAATGCACTTAACACAGCTTGAATATAAATGAATCTGATCTCAAATGATTTCGCTGAGGTGGGTCTTGTTTTCAATAAAATGGATTCTCCTCTTTGGTGTTATCTTAAAGTGTACTTAAGAACAAGAAGTCTTTTAAGAATATATCTAATTTCATCTTCCTTTTGTTGCCTCATTCACTGTTATTTTCTTGTATTTCTCTTGTTTCAGAGTAAAATTGGTTCACTCGTTCTTTCCCTCATTAAGTGTTGTAACCTAGGGAAGGTTACCAACTAGAATAATCACACAAAGGTTGGTAATGAACGATAATACTTAGGACAAGAACAAAACACATAAGATTCACCAACAGTGTGAAGAAGTAGTCAACTGCTAGAACTAAGTCAATTCCACAATGAATCTCCAACTGCAGGATATCTACCAACTGCACCACATGTGGCACAAGGCTGAATTTAATGTGGGGTATCTGAGCAGGTTCGGCCAAAAATTCCCCGTAGACCCCGCATAAAATGTGGTCAGATAGCTGTTTCCCGAGATGAGACTCTGCCCTTCGACATAACATCGTCTGGGGATCCTCTCTGCCCAGAGGCAGAGAGTTTAACCAGCACAGCTGGAGACAAATCCCCAACTGTACACCAACATATAGTCTTTACTACTGTATTTATGTGAATGGGGACATACCTATTATCATCTGAAGGTATGCTACAACACTAAGTCAGTGACTGACCTCACCTGCCTTTGTCAAATTCTTACACGTCTATTCAGCCTAAACCAGATATAATTCTTTTCTGATAATAAAAACTGTCTTCTGTCTTTAAAATGGACATTCGGTTAAATTTCTCCAATTCATTGATGGAACCAAACATGATCCTTCAGTAATTTTTTTCTTTAAATAAGATCTACTTTTAAAATAATAGACAGATTTCTCTAATCTGGAGAAACCTGTCCTAAAATACCTGACTTATTTTCTTTCTTTCTTTCTTTCTTCTTGGTATCATTTCCCACCTTCTGCCAAAGTTGAAATCTGCAACACTGACCCTTGAACTCTGTTTCAATGAAAAGGCACCACTGTCATCCATTCCTCCTCCTCCCCTGAAAAGTGATTGAACAGTTGTTTCTTAGCCGCAGCATCATTATCAATAGCTAAAGGAATGTATCATCCCTTTGAATGCATCTTCTCACATGTCATATCTATTGGAATCAATTTGGAGCAATTTCATTTCCAGCTGATCAGGTTTGCACGCAAATGGTTGTCCATATAAAGTGGCAGCAGTTATTACCGAACAGTCTGGTCTTGGTAATATATTTAAAATTATTGAAGAAACAAAGACAGAGTACATTATTAGAGTAGGCAGTGGTTCATTTGGCAAAGATTTATTCGATCAGAGAACACAGAAGAATATGCCATATTCAATAAAATTTTGGCACTTTCCACAGTATTTTGGCTCATCAATTCTCTTTCTTTGAATAAAATTTTGTTTGCTATATATATATATATATATATATATATATATATATATATATATATATGTTGTTGTTGTTGTTGATCCAGTTCTGCTGAACATCTTCTTTGTGGGCTATGTCATACTGTCCTGCAATCATCTTCCAGACTATCCTGAAATATTCCATACTATCTTGCGATCATCTTCCAAACTCTCCAATCTCTCTTTATTATTTATCAGTTCCAGTTTCTTTTCATTTTCTGGTTTTATGCCTGCTGTTGAAAATTAATTCTAAAGAGGATTTTTATTTTTGTGATTAGAGAGTAAACTGAATGAAACCTTGCAATGTTAATTAACACTCCCATGACTTCTGTCGATGTAATTATGTCTTTACAAAACTTACATTGCCTGCTGTGTATATATATATATATATATATAATTATAGTCTTCTGGACACACACACACACACACACACACACACACACACACATATATATATAAAATAGGCCAATGTCTGATCCTTACCCCCTCCTCCTCAATATTAAGTATTGTAATAAAAATAGATTTTAAAACTCTCCCTTCCCTCTCTAAGCTCAACCATATCTCTCACACTATTCCTCACCACCCTCTATGTTCACCTTATATAAGCTTAATACTGCCCTTCAAATGTATAAATTTTACATTCATTTTTTCAACTTTGAAAGTGAAGTCTGAAGATCCAGAGAAAAATAAAATCTCTGGTGAAATAAATTGTAACTAATGGAACCTAATGGAAATATATATATATATATATATATATATATATATATATATATATATATATATATTATATATAAGCAATGTTGAGCCTGTTCGGTACCTTCATGGGTGACTGCTTGAGAAAACCACGTTCTGTAAGCCTGGACGTGTGAGCATATGAGTGTGTGTGTGTGTGTATATATATATATATATATATATTTTCTCAAGTGGTCACCCATCAAGGTACTGACATGGCCCAGCATTGCTTAATTTTGGTGAGTGTATGGGAACCAGAATGTGATGTGGCTTAAAGTCTAGTCATTAAGAGAAGAGTGTTATGGAATCGGTTTTTATGCACAGGTGGTTGCTGATTATAAAATATCTGCTTTTCTTCTTTCAGAGAAAAATTCACCAAAGAAAAATTTAGAAATTTCAATTTAATGATTTTCTAATTGTTAGATACACCTACATGTAAACATTAATGAAAAATGTTAAATAGATTCTGTAATTTTATGTTTAAATTTAGTCTTGCAGAAAAGCAAGAAAAAATGCCTACTCGTAGATTTATAGATCTACAGACTGTTATCATGCAGATCTCAAAAGCCATTATAAATGAGTTTGGCATTCGTTGGATCTTTCATGAATGTAGTTTATGCCAAATTACATTAGTCTGTAAATATTGATAACTGTTTGTTTCTTTCTTGAACCGGTTATATCTATCTGCCTCTTAAAGAAAAAATGCTCAAGTTTAAAATGAGTAATTGTGGTGAACAATTACGCAGAAGCAAGCAAATGGCTTACATTTGGTGCAAAAGAAAATAAGTTCCTTACTTCAATACAAGACACATAGCAGTGGCATTTTGTTCCTTGAAAGTGGCATGAATATCCCCTCCCCACTTTAGATTATTCCAGAAGTGTATATTCTGTAATGGTGGCTTTTGTACAATTTAGAATGGTATGACCAATAGCAATTCACATGCTGATTGGTTGGATGCCATTTGACTGGGTAACTGAGGAGAAAACAAAGAACACTAATTGGTCAGTCAGACCTGGTGTTGGTATGATAAAAGAGGGCTGAAGCAGAGCACTTTTTACGTTGGTGACATGTGCAGGAAATCACAAATGGCGGATTGAAAAAGAAGTATTTGGTGTTGTATGAGCAACACAAGCTCATTTAACTACAATAATTAAATTGATTAGTTTTGGCGATTTCCACACAAAAACTAATCAATTTAAAAAAAAAAATTGAAGTATTTTCAAGACTCAGAATTTGATTGTATTTTGGTTTAGAACTTAACATTTTGCAATTTAGTGAATTCACTGGTTATAAAATTCCAAATTGGTTTCTGTCGACATTGACCAAAAGGTGACAGCAATTTACTTTGCTTTAACCTTTAAATGAAAATTTGTCAGTTGTTATATTATTCTTTAGAATTCATGAGAAAAATCTTCCTGTTTTTCAAAAGATGAAGAATTTGATTTCCATCAAAGACTATCTCAGCATCATTTCAAAACAAAATATCGGAAACACCCACAAAACACTAGCGGTTCAAACATGTTTAATCAAATACATTATTATAAACAGTTATTTTATTGAAATAAGAAAGTTCATTGAGGATTGATGAATTCAGATCAAACCCTTTCTACTACTTTCACTAGTAAGTTTGATGCAACCATGGATGATGCAATATTTTTCAAGGCCATACAAATTTCATCATACAGCCCAAAAATAGATTCATATTACTGCACACCACTGCAAATGACCTAATCTAAGGAAAAAATAGAAATCAATTACACCCTGTTACTCCTGTGGGTCTAAAATTGACCGTATGGTAAAAGAAAGGAAACTAAAGCAATTGTATCAATTAATTAGCACAAGGGTGTATACATGTGTATATAGCTAATTGTGTGTGTGTATGGATGTGTCATCAAGTGGTGTATGGATGTATGACCAAGTGCTTTTTGACTATGAGATCCAGGTTCAAATCTCACCATGTCATATTTGTCAGGAACGTGATTTCTTTATGTTTCCAACCACCTTTCAATCCCAACTTGTGTGCCATTGGAAAGTGCCTGAAAATCATATCACAAGATGACAGCAGCCTAGTGACTGAAATTGTAACAAAGGATTTGAGTGAATTGGTCTTGTTCAAAACTGTTGATCTCTCCAGATTATCCAGAAACTGCAACTAAGGTCTCAGCATAGTTGCAGTATAAACCACAAGTGGGCTCTGTGGGTGTTGAACAAACACAAATGTGCCTGAGCAAGCATCTGGAATAGGGATTGGCTAGCTGCCCTAGTAGACGAGTATGCTCAGAAAGAAGTAGTCATTATTATTTTTATATGTGTATATCTAAAGAAAGGAATGGATTTTTTTATTTATTAATCTGACAAATTTTTATTACTTAAACATTATTTTTAGTGGATACTAATATTTGAGTAGGCACTCCATTTATTTATCAAACAGTAGAATTTAATTTTCGTCTGTTGGCCTGAGTATTCAGGAAATCTTAATGGAGAAAAATATATGCTTTCAGGGAGTGCATATTCTTTTCCTTTTTGCTCACATGTTCAGTCCATGGTATTCTCTGTGCATCCTTCTGTAGAACCAGATTTCTGTTGTTTGAAGCCTCTTCTTCATTGATGTCCAGTAAGATTGGGAAGACAATAAATTTGTTTTTCTCATATTCTCTAACAGTCAGTAACCCTTTGCAACTTAGTGACTTTATTGCCTTGCTTGGGGGGAAATGATTAAAAAAATGTTTTATTTGTAGAGGGAAAGGTTTTAACAATTAGGTCAATACAGATAACAAAGAATCGATTTTTCTTAAATCTGTTTTTCTTTTTTTTCTTTTTTTTTTTTTTTAATAAGATTCACCCTATTTAGTGCCCAGAGGCCTCTTGAGGTAGAGGGTGATATAATGGAATATGCCTACACCTGTGTTCCCCCTCACTGAAATATGATTGGCTGGTGTCCGTCATAAATACCAATGGACGTGTACGAGAGTCAAAGAGCCTTAGTCTGAGAGCTAAGTCTATAATGATGCCCATTGGACTATGCCATTGATCTACACTTCTTACTTGCAACTATGATGCATACCAGTCGATTACTGCTACCATATTCTACTTGGTTATTGTAGCCAAAACCACTTAGCTATTTCGTTCAAATATATCCCTTTCCGGGACATATCAGAAGGTTACATGAAGGGGCAGTTTATACAGATAGCAGAGGAGAATAATGGTTAACCCTAGGCTTGAACAGGTTAAAATTGTATCAATCAGGGAAGCATCCTCTTGGGAGTCGGTTCCACAGAGCAGTAGTTTGTTCAAGTTGAAGTCATATCTCACCAATTGAATATGGAGGGAATGTGGGTGGCATGGTGGGTCCTAGCTATGAAGGTTAGAACTGGGGGAACTGGCACTATAGTTCATCTGAGCACCCTCCATGGGAGTAACAATAATGCAGTGAGAAGCTTGTTACATCCAGCCTGTGAGAGAGAGGTTAGAGGATGGAAAATAATTTGTCACCCACAAGTATTCGGAGATGATTTTAAAATCTATCGAGACTGGAGAGTGAGGTCTGGGCAGCTCCTGTCCAAATATAACATCTGTACTTCATTTTCGGCTTGATCTGATTTTGTAAAGGTAGCCGATAGCATGTGGAGTAGTACAGGGAGCTGACCATTTTTCCTGCTTCTTTTGTAAATTTCTATATTATAGATTCTGTATTAGTTTCTTTCCTTTGTCATGATGTCTATTCATATTACTGCTGCTACCACATGGGCAACTCAAGACAGTGTAATGGTTAGCAAGCTTGTCTCACTAGAACAATTATGACTGAGTAGTGAGTTTGATTCTCACTGGATGCCCCATACTTTCGGCGTTGTGCCAGATCTAAGCTACACTTGGAAAATCACTACTGCTGCTACTACATTCATCTTATAATGAATGACATACCTTTATACTGCTTTTCATGCTTGTGTTTCTAAGAATGGTTAAAGTATAGCACAAGGCTGCATTTAGGGAGCACCAATAAGATTTAAGACTCTTCTCATAGCACAATTTTTGTTTTTCAAACAGAGTAAAACAGTGCATAACCCCTGCCAAATGAGTTTGTGTCAATGGACAGCAGAGTTTAGGAGTGATAACGAAAAGTCAAAATTTACTAAGAGCTACAAAGGACAAGAAATTTTAGTTACCCATGATTGGCAATGTCTTGAAGGGACACAGGACATAGAAGAAGAAAATGGGATTAATTTACATTGAATTTGCATGGCAAACTGAACCATCCTGTTAACTTGAAAAAAATTAATAAAAAGGTTTTCTTTATTTGGATTTTGTAATCTGGAGTGTTTAACTTATAAATGTTTAATTCATGTTTAATAAGTGTTTAATTTATGTTTAATAAGTGTTTAATTCATGTTTAATTTATAAGTAATAGGAAAGAAGATTTTGAAAAAAATGATTATTTCTGGTTGCCTATCATACAAAAGAGCAGAGGTCGATTTGGGAACTGTGGTATTGCACTCAATTTGAAAATTAGGGTTTAACATGATAAATAATGACACAATATTTTTTCCAAATCATTACTGCTTTTTGAGGAAATGAATTTAAAGATTAAGTTTAGGTTCAAAATCGTTAGAATTTCATTCCAGTGATTACAGCACAGCCTAAAAAATTTATAAATTTACTGAAGCTTTACAAATTTTATATGGACAAAATGCATACACAATCATATTATTACTAAATCATTGTGCCATCAGATAAGACCTTCATTTACTTCAAAGGGAAATTATTACTGAATAATTTAGCCATATCATGATGTAATATGCTCGACAGTGCAGTAGTCTTAGTGTGATTTTCAATAAACAATGCAAATTTAAAACATTTTGTCTTATAATCTGTGTCCATTTATACACATTTAACTATTTTTTTTTGGTTTTTATTATGATCCTATTCAGTGAGTAGCTTTTTTTGTAATTTTTTATAATTTTTTTAGTTTTCTCTTATCATATACATAAAAAACTGCATATTTTGCATGTGATGATTCATAATTAGAATTCTAGTTTAAATATATTTTTCATTCAATGTATCTAATACAAAAGATATCAACTTTTTTTAATATATTCTTGAAATAGTAAAATTTTGAAGTCAGCAAAAACCTGGGGAAATTAAGTATTTCTGTACATTTTTCAGATGATATTTAAAACTAAGTGCTCAAAATTTGGTAAAAGCTATGAATCTAAGTTTTGTTGTCAGTACATATCACATCAAACACCAGCTTTCAGATTGAGTGCAATTTTGATTTTCTGAAAAATATCAAAAATCAGCCTGCCCCATTGTACAAGGCTTAGAACACATTGCTATATGTCTGTAGTGGAAGCTTGGTTATCTGGTGTGGTTTCTTTTTTGTATGGCCTTGTGTCAGGCCCACCAGACTCGCACATAAAGCATAGTTGATACTCCTTTAGGATATCAATGTTTCTTGACAAGGTTAGCAACAGTAGAGAATGAATGTAATTGTAAATACATTGACTTTCACAGTCACTTATAGTTGACAGGTAGAAATTCTGGAAGAGTTCATGACGAATGGTTGTTGTTTTTCCTTTTTTTTTTTAGAATCTTGTATTATGTCGGAAAGTCAAAAAGTTGGACTAGGATTGAGTCAAGGATGATGAAAGATAGCTTCAGGCAAAGAAGTTGACTATAAAAGGTCTATTAGCAAAGTCTATGTGTTTGAGCTCTATGGTGAACAGGGAGAGATAGAAAACGCGTCTTCCCAACTCGATGCCCACATATTGTCTCTCGCACGTGGATACTTATTGGTGGGGATCTGATAGGTCATGTGACCTTTGACTAGCAGCAAATGCCAACTGTCAAACCACTTTGAATGGGTGTCCATTCTGAAACAGTCACGTACCTTAACATTGAAAGTGTTGGGTCATTACTCAAATGGTAGCAACAATGATGAAGAAAAGAAAAAGAGAAAAGGTTTGAGGCAACCACTGACAGAAGGTGAGGGTGTGCCAATATGTCTCTTATCAAGGAAGCAACTAAAATATGTCTCTTATCAAGGAAGCAACTAAAATATGTCTCTTATCAAGGAAGCAACTAAAATAAGTCTCTTATCAAGGAAGCAACTAAAATATTCAACTTTGTCTTGAAATATTTGATAATTTCTGTGAATCATGTGAGTAGATATAGTTATTAAAAACTTTTTTGACAAGTAATTTATGAGGAAAAAAATGTCATTTGATAAGAGAAATAATAATTAAGGATTAAAATTATTTCTCAACTGCCAAATAAAAATGTCTGCGAAAGGAAGATGGCCTCAATTTTGCCAGGTCAGGGCTGTAAATTAACTTCCATTAAAATATCAAGTTTCTGTTGTGCTAAAAGGGAGAATATGAGAAAAACTCTTTAGATCAACAGAGGAATTTAATATCAAAGTTTTTCAAATAGATCTGAAAAAAAATAATCAGCATAAAAAAAAAACCTTGTGTAAATTTTATTAGCTATAATTATGAGCAAATATACATAATGAAGTGTGTGGGAGGGTTCTGAGTAGTTCTTAGCTGGTCCTATACACCTTGCAAAATCTGGTTTATTTTGAAAGCACTCCTTGCCTGGGGAAAAACTTATATAAACAAATATAGTTTTAGGTATGCTATATTTATAGGATAAAGTGCTTAATATCATATAAAGAGCATATGTAAATATAAAAATAAACATTGAAGTCAACACTCAGAGGCAACAGACTGTTTCATGCTAAATGCATCCATCAGGCCACATGTGCACAAAAGAAATGGCCTGATGATTGTGTTTAGCGGAAAACAGTCCATCGCCTCTTTTAATTGACTTTAATATCATGTTATATATATATATATATATATATATATATATATATATATATATATTTCTGTACACCTTTGCAATACAGAGGAAAATACTTGTTGACAACACCAATTTACTACACACTGAAAATAATACACAAAACCTTCAAATTCTTGAAGTCTTCTATATCAATAGCAACCCACCAACACTGAACAAAATTTATTACAAGTGTAGTAGCAATGTTTTAAAATGCATTTGACCAACATTTAATGCCATTTGCATTTTTGCCATCTCTGGTTAGCTCCCTTATATTGGGAACACTTGTTTACAAAAACCACCACAGCTACAACGGATAAATAAAAAATGTCAATGTAATTATAAGAGTGTGCGTTCATGCGTGTGTACAAAAATCACCATCAAATGATCTCAGTTACATTGAGTTTGTCTTTGCAATTCTCCCCTGAGGATGATCTCAGAGGAGATTGAAAGTACTTAGGTTAACAAAAACTATGGTGCCTTACTTGGTGAATTTCAACTTAACATCAAGAAGCTAACTAGAGAACTAAAAAGGATTATTATAAAAATAGACATAATACATGTATATAAATATATCTAAATAAATAAACATAATATGTCTATATTATTCAATGAAACATGCTTGAATGAAGATATGCTGCCTAAATATACATACATATCATTGGTATCCTATATATATATATATATATATATGTGTGTGTATATATAATATTTATCACTTAAGCATTAATATCAAATAGTTTACATAAAAAATGAAATACAACTTTTCTAGCAAAAAAACTAGAATGGCCATAAATAAAAATCAGTCACATGTCAAAACAAACCCAGACAAAATCAGCAACAGTTTGAAAAAAAGAGAAAAAACTGAAAAAGAAAGAGAGAGAAAGCTAAATGAGCGCGTGTAAAGTAAAAGAAAAAAGAAGGAAAGGGCAAAATGATCATGACTCCCTACATGTATGCACATCCATGCAGACAGGTGCACATGAGTGAATGTACATCCCCAGAGACAGAGAATACAGAAAAAAAAACTTATACCAGTGTTAAATATGAATAAAAGGAAAAAAAATATAAGCAGTAAATTGCTGATACCCGTTGAAGAGTGCACAGCCTGATCAGCCTACAAAACTCTGGAGTTGGGATGCTGAAAGTAACGTCAAACATCTAAGGGAGAAAATTTCACTCATATTAATTCTCTCTCTATATATATATATATGCCATGTGTAACAGCAAAATTGTCAAGTTGTTAGATTAAGCTTTGAACCATTGTATCTAAGAAATGATTAAATATCTTACTGGAATTCTCTGAGGTTTTATAACATCATTGAACTCTGAACAATAAGAATGTATTTAACTTTAAGTTGAAATGATGATCCCTCTTGCTGTTGTGACCTCCTGATACAGGTTTACTCTCTACTGTTCCTTCTTTTTTTAAATTCATTCATCATTCTCATGATGGTTTTTGAATGAACTTTGAGAATGGAAGCCAGAGTATGAATGTTGGTACCATTACTTAAGGCCTGAATGATTTTTTCCTCTCACCATTGCTCAGTTGGGATGACATAGTGGCACTGACACAAAATGATTTTAATCTGTTATCTTTCTAGCTGAATAACTCAAAGGGTTTTTTCAGTGATTCTTATGATAAATGGTGTGAAGATGGCTAAATGTCTTATCTGAAAACATAGAAGAAAGAAACTCAATGAGTTTAGTGGTTTTTTAGATATTAAACATTTTATGGGATGGACAATTATCCCATGCTGTTACACCTGGTGTATATCTTACTTATTATAAAACGCAGATTGTGTGTGTGTGTGTCTGTGTGTGTTTATATATTGGATTGGATTACCTACATTTTTCAACCGATTTCAACAAAACTTCACAGGACTACATAAAATTACCTTGTGGTGGTTCTAACAGCGCCAAAAATGGGAAAAAATATAATTGTTTTTGCACAAAATCAATTTGAAAACATGATTAAGAGACATCGTGAAAATGGAAGGGGACAACTCACATCGGTTTGTTTGTGTGTGGGTTCCTTTAAATATGGGATCGGATTTCCTATATTTTTCAGCCGATAAAACAAAACTTCACCTTTTTTTTTTTTTTTTTTGGCAGGTAGTGTTTCTTATTCTCTTGCACACTTTTTTCTTTATTTTTAACATTCAGAATGCTTTAAAAATTCCATTTACAAGACAATTATTTATAATAAAATTCTATTCAATCAATAGACTCATAACGATTGAAAACAATGTTTTTGTTTGAGTTTGGGTTTGACCAATTCGTAAAAAATAAAAATAAAAATAAAAAAAAAACTAATTAAGACATGCGTGTCCGTCAACCTTAAACAATAATCTAACGATCTCTACTGATTGTACGAATACAAACATAAATTCTTTATCTTTAGGGAAAGATAATGAAATCTAAACATACACAAGTCCTAACTAAAAATAATAACCGAACGGAAACTACTTTAAATACACATGGTGTCCAATTTTTTTACTGTATTCAATAAGTAAAAATCATAAATTGTAAAAAGATTATTATTACAGAAAAGGCTTCTAAATGAATAAGATTTGTTAGATCATAATTAATAAACCCAAATAAAGTTAATATTTTTTGTATTAGAAACAACGAGTGGAAAATATATTCAAATCAGAATTCTAATTATGAATCAACACAAGCAAAATATGCAATTTTTTTTACTGTATTCAATAAGTAAAAATCATAAATTGTAAAACTAAAAGATTACAGAAAGGCTACCTACATTTTTCAACCAATTTCAACAAAACTTCACTTTTTTTTTTGGCAGGTAGTTTTTCTTACTGTCTTGCACACTTTTTTCTTTATTTTTACATTCAGAATGCTTTAAAAATTCCATTTACAAGACAATTGTTTATAATAAAATTCTATTCAATCAGTAGACTCATAACGATTGAAAACAATGTTTTTGTTTGAGTTTGGGTTTGACCAATTCGTAAAAAAAAAAAAAAAAAAATTAAGACATGCGTGTCCGTCAACCTTAAACAATAATCTTTGTCAATTTTATTTTTCAGTCTTTATGATGGTGGATACTTGATCTATCTCTTACTGTTATATCTCCGGGCAACGCCGGGCTCTACTATATATATATATATATATATATATATATATATATATATATATATATATATATAAAATATATATAAATATATATAAAATATGTATTTTATTCATATATCCTATACAGGTAAAAATATAAGAAAAAGAAGTTGGAAATGCACTGTAAATAAATATTTCTAAAGATTCTAGATGCATTGTCAGCTTCTTTTTTTGTGTATATACTCAAATCAATTTCATTTAGTTTCTTTTTGTTCATGTTTCTGTCACTTTTGTTATTAAATGTCCCACACTGTGATAATAGAAGTTCTGCAAAGAAAGGTGAAATGTGGTAAGAAGCTGGACATAAATTAACTATGGATGATCGAGTGATTAAATCACTTTCTATACATTTTTGTTTTCTCTTTTAATTAGAGTAGCATTTTTTAAATCAACATTATGGCCAGACTCATTTCAAGTTTTACCAGAATCTTGATTTAAAAAAAGCTACCAGTGAGCAACTAATGTGTTTAATATATTGTTTTGTAAAAGATCCCTTTTATGTTCATATAATCTTTTATTTAAATTCCTTGAGCTTTCTCCTATGTATTCCTTGTGGTAAATTTTACAGGTCTTTTATTGTTTAGGAATTAATTGTAACAGATTTTATGTTAAACTCAGATAAATTCTTCACAATTGTTGTTGTAATAGAGTTGGTGGATAAAACAGTATATTTTGATTCATTAGGTTTGACAGGATGGTACATTTTTCTATTTTGAAATATTTTACAAGCCTTTTGTTTCACATTGAATATGAGATAATTAGGGTATTAGAGAAGCATAAAAGTACTTTCAATATATTTCTCTTTTTCATGTAAATATCAAGGGCTACAAATCCTGAGTGCTTTTAAATAGAATCCAATAAGAATTCCAGATTTTATTTTCTTGTTATGGTGAGAATAGAAATTTATGAAATCATTTTGATGAGTTGATTTGCAATAGACACTTAGATTTAGACTAGTGCCACTTCAGTATAACATGATATTTAGGAAAGGTAAAGTATTGTTTGTTTCCATTTCATAGGTAAATTCTATTATATGTTCTTTGCTTAGTTTATCTATAAAGTCAGGCAAATTTTCTTGATGTTAAGATGAAATGAAAGAAAGGTGCCATAAATTTTTTTAACTCATTACTTTTGACCGTTTCTAAGATCATCTAAAATTTTAAAATTCTAAAAACTATAACAGAATGTGTTTGTGCATGTTTTTAAAATCACTATCACAATGGAATGCAGATTTTATCACAGTTACAATAAGTTTGCCTTTGAAATTTACACCTGAAGATGATCTTAGAAAAGGTTGAAAGTACATGGGTTAAAAAATACTATGGTGCCTCCCTTAATGAATTTCATCTTAACATCAAGAAACTGATTAGACAACTGGAAAGGATCAATATCAAAATAAATAGACACAATATGTCTATATTATTCAATGAAACACACACATATATATATATATATATATATATATATATATATATATATATATATATATATATTGTATTAAAGATGACTGACATGACAAGGTACTGTGATTAAACTTTGTATTAAATTTTTTCTAAAGTCACATGGGCTAAGGAGAAGTCATGCAGCTTGTGGGTAGGTTTTGCTACCACACCCACCCCAGCATATCTCTCCTACATATGGCTTAGTAAGTCATCTGTTGGTTTGACCAGACATTCAAAAACACACAAAGATTTATTTCAGCTGGTGACCTCAAAAAATGAACAGTTCAAGTGTCACATTTGCAAATGATCATGCAAAACTGAGGCTGGTCTGAAGAGTCATATATGTATACATGTCATGTGTTGACTAATGAAGAGGTGGTGTTTTTCTGACAAGAGTATGCAAGGAGGTAGTGCTGCCCTGGGTCAAGAGGGTGGCTGCTGGAAGACCCTATGTCTGGCAACAGGACTCTGCACCATGCCACACAAGCAGGAGAACTCAGTAATGGCTGTTAGACAATTTCTACAACCACATCACCCCTTACATCTAGCCACCCAACTCCCTATACTGCACCCCCCTTGATTATTATGTGTAGGGCGCAGTTGAACAAGAGACCAAAATAACTCCTTGTAACAGCAAAAATGAACTGAAGGCACAGATTATGGCAGCATTCACCAACTTAAAGAGACCATCCAAAATGGTTACACATGATTCCGAAGCCATCTGGAGGCTGTGGTTAAAACCAATGGTGATTTACTCTTTTTTAATTGTGTAATTTTGGTAAATATATCTGTTAAAATGAGATGTCAGTGTTATTTTCATTTTTTTGTAAGTCAGATGAAAATTTATCCATCACACCCTATATATATACATATATATATATATATATAGAGAGAGAGAGAGAGAGATATTAAGATTAACAAGTTAAGTTAAATATCATGACCCTGCAAACAGGAAATGTCGCATGAGTCATGGGATCATATTTGTTTTTAAATTAGTTTTTTTTAACTTGAGACCTGTGGAAAGAAAAAAAAATTGTCACAAAATGAGATTCTTCATATCCATATGTTGTGATTTCAAGATAGATATACACTCTATGCCTAGTGAGAGAGAAGGGAAACTAATTCAAAAGATCCCCTATGTGCTCTGTCCCATCAGGATATTGGCGATCGTGGCTCTCCACAATTTCCTGTCCTTTGTAGCTCTTAGTAAAGTTTGTCTTTTTACTATCTCTCTTAATCCCTGTTCTTCCATCCGTGAATCCATGTGAATTTGTTTAAAAAATTTGAGGGGGAAGTACAGGAGATTTTCTCAGGCAAACAAAGTACAACTGATGTAAATTTCTAATTCATATAAAATAATTGTTTTTTAACAATTTAAAAAAACTGTTTTTGATTTCTAAGTTTTCTTGAAATTGAGTCTCAGGAAACAAAAGCATAAAAAAATTGAGAGAATATTAAAATCTGTAAGTCATTCTATATTATCAAGTATCTACCACAGAGCAAGTGTAAATAAACTGGTCTTATTGGTTATTGTGTAATGTTTCATGTTTCACTGTGGTGGCCTTATTTCATGTACCATGTCCCTTCAGGATATGTGCAATCATGGCTCTCCACAATTAACTTTACCATTGTAATGCTTGTCTCCTTAGTGTTCATCCCAGTCCCTTTTTTGCCATCCAGTTCCACAAGCTCATTAGATCAGTTACTTGCCATTTCCCTCTCTCCCTCTTACCTTCAACATGTGTTGTGAGTGTCAAATTCTCCAAGCCTACTTTCTGGATGATGTGTCCTAGACTAAACTAAAAACCTTTACATGAAAATCTATCAAAGAGAATGGTTAAACGAAATTTCAGAAGATGTTATTGTGAGTGCTTCAGTTTTGAGGCCTTGTGTCAGACTAAATCAAATTTGGTAAACATCATAATGACATGAGATTAAATTTTCAGCTGGATATTGTATACCAGGGACATGACTGGGAGATAATATTTAACTTTGCTTCATTTTGTTTGCAATCAATTTCTGAAGGATCTGTTTGCAAAACTAATTAACTAATAATTACCCACATAGGTTTACTCTAGTCTGGCACAAGGTCCCAATAGTTGGGATCAACTTTTCCTGAAGGTTTAATTTAGTCTGATACAAAGCCTATGTAGTGGAACAGTTCGTTAGGGTTCATCTCAGAATTTTGTTTGCTATCATTTTTAGGTAATCCCATGCTTTCCATGTGGTTTGATAATAAAAGATGAGTAGACTGATTGTGAGGTACGTTGGGGAAGGCATGAAATTGGAATTTCCTGTTTCTATAATGATGCATATTCATGCATTAATGTTAAATGAAATGAAAAATCTATTTTCGTTTCCAGATGAAATTTTACTGCAAAAGATGTTTTGGCTTTATCATTTGGGCTAATTGTTGTCATCAGCTTTATATCATATCTAAGAATTTAGCTACTTCTTTGCTGATCACTTCCTCTTTGCTGATCACTTCCTCTTTGCTGATCACTTTCTCTTTGATAATGGCATTGTGGACTAAATTCTAAATTTTGGCTTTGCAAGAGTTTGTCAGAGGTTAAAGAAAATCAGAGTAGAAGAAAGTGCCAATGGCATGAATTTGTTTATGGTGGACCTCAATTTGACAGGAAGTGACCCACACATTTGTTTTCATGTTCTTCCTCTGTGGTACACATGGATTGAGACATGTGAAATCAAGTTATGAAACTGAAACAGACTGCTGCTGATTCTGTTATAATTTCAAGTGGTGCCTACTGTAGCATGTCCATTATGTGTAGCCCTGTTCATCCACTAGTTCACCCATTGTGATCTGTTATAATCATCATTCAATTGTTCCACTATTCCACCGACTAAGCACAAAAGATGATTTTAATGAAGTTTTTAATTTTTGACACTTTAAAATTTTAAAGTGTTATATAACTTCTGAGTATCTGTCTATATTTCTGAGATGATGTTTCTATAATGATGCATATATATGCATCAATGTTAAATGAAATGAAAAATCTACTTTCATTTCCAGATAAAATTCTACTGCAAGAGACGTTTTGATTCTATCATTTGGACTATCATCATCAGCTTTATCTCGTATCCACAAATTTAATTTCTTCTTTGCTTATCACTTCCTGTATGACGGCATTGAGGACTAAATCCACTGCTAATGTGCAGTTTCTGGACTAGAAGGTGATAATTACACCAAAACCTGCTTCTGTCACACATTCCCTATTGCCTTTTGGCTTTGCAAGAGTTGGTTGGAGGTTAAAGAAAATCAGAATAGAAGAATGTTTTGATGGCATGAATTTGTTGAAGGTAGACCACAACTTGCCAGGAAGTGACCCACATACTTGATTTCATGACCTTTCTCTGTGGAATGAGACATGCAAAATCCAGTTATGAAACTGCAACAGTTTGCTACTGACACTGTTATAATTTTGATTGACACCATCTGTAGAATGTCCATCATGCATAGCCTTCTTCATCTGCTGGTTCAACTGTTGAGATCTTTGGGAGGTTCTTATCTTCGACCTTGCCACCAAGGGTGACCCTACCAGGAGTTTAAAACTCCCAATGGAATTGCTCTCAGAGTCATTGGACCATGCAAGCCTCTCCACCATGATAAGGAGTGACCATCTGAGGTGAACTAACTATATAGTAGCATAAAAATAACTAAAGCAAACCAAAAAACATTGACTGATGTATCTTTTATGGATGCAGACAGCACTTTAGGGCTGGAGCCCCTGCCAGCTTTGAAAAGAACTTGCAGTCAAAAATTGAAGGAAAATGCAGACCTTTCCTTTTTTAGATCTCACTAATAATCAGAAAGCCTGTAACATATATAGAATTCTCTCCCAAAATCTTCATTTGCAAATGTAAGCAATAATAATAATAATAACTATTTGCAATGAAAAAAACTTAGAACAAAGAAATAATCTTCATTATTCCAAAAATTGTTTGACTAAAAATCCTTTATCTCATAAAACATCAAATAATTTGGAGAAATAGTTGAGCAGTTAACATTAGTTGAAAATTTTTTTAATCATTTCACCCCAAACGAGGTGGAAGTGCCACTGGTTTGCGGCGGCAGGGGGGGCACATAGAGTGAAAGTGAGAGTAAAAACTGTGTATAGGGGAATGAGGAAAGGATAAAAGATAAATGGGGTCCAAGACAACAGAAGATGGCAATTGACGTTGCATTTAAATTTAGAAGATTGTAGTTTTCAGGGAAGCAAGTAAACAAAGGGGAGTTCCACAGATGGAAAGTGGGAGAAAAAGAAACTGTTGGAGTAGAAGAGGTGGTTGCGTTTAACTATTTCAATGGCAAAAGGGTGGGGGTCCTAAATGTCAATTCAGTAGCATGTTTAAATTTATGTAGTTGGGGAATCAAGGAAAAAAGTTTGACAGAACAGTTACCATGAAAATATTTGTAGAAAAGACAGTGGGAAGTCATGTCATGTAGGTGAGAAAGTGACTGGAGTTGAGATGCCAAGTCAGGATCGATTACATTGCAGATCCTTCTTTGGATTTTGTCGAGAAACTCAAGATGAACCGTTGGGGTACCAGACCAGATATGGCAACAGTACTCAATACATGGATGAATGGTAGATTTGTAGATATGTAAAATGGATGAGAAAAACCTTCTGTCACAATACAGTGAGCCAACTTGTAGCAGATGCCGCTATTGATTCAATGTTGTTGTTTCATTTCATATCATTCAAAAGTGTGAGGCCAAGAAGGCTCCGTGCAACACTCTCCTGGGGTCTAACAGCAACCATAATCTCAGAGTCATTGGACCATGCAAGTCTCTCCACCACGGACAGGGAATTATCTCCATTATGGCTAAATGAGAGCAGTTTTATTTTGAAGGCATTAAAACTTACAAGCCATTTCCTACCCCATTTAACAATTGATTACAGGTCCGTTCCAAGAGCAGCAGCTTGATTGACTTTGCCAGTGCTGCCGGGTTTACTATTGAGACAGAAGTAAATGGTAGTGTCAACTGCATAGATGCCTACTTGGGAACTTATGACATCAAGAAGATTATTGATGAAGATCAGAAACAGTGTAGAAGCCAGGATAGAGCCTTGGGGGATCCTCACATTCATAAAGAAGGATCTGGAAGCATGCCCATTCAGAATGACTTTCATTTTGTGATTAGAAAGAATGATTGGATTAAATTAAATAGTTGTCTTGTAATACCAAAGCTGATACAGAAGACTAGCATGCCAAGCCCTGTCAAACACCTTTGTGATATCTAGAACCATAGCTCAAGCTTCGCTGTTCTTATCAAGAGCATGATATATATATATATTTATATATATATAATTATTTACTTAAAAATTATAACATAAATATGTTATAAAATCGCTACAAAAATAAAAATATTTATGTTATATATATGTGAAAAGTGTAAATATATATATGTATAATTATTTATATATTATATGTGCGGTACTTATTAGAAAGCGCTCAATATCAGAGATAGAGCTAACATCTATCCAACCAAATATGTTATATATATATATATATATATATATATTTCATTTAAATATTTATGTTATATATATATTTATGTTATATATATTATTTATGTTATATATATTATATATTATATATATATTATTATTATATATATATATTTATGTTATATATATATCTATTTGCCAGAAAGTAGGTCTTGAGCGGTAAGATGCTTAACCACTTCAACATTGAGATAAAACAGAGACAGAGAGAAAGAGTTGTTTCCATTACGGTTCCTGCAGAAATGCATGGGGAAGTCAACCCCTTGCATGAGAGATTGAGTGATTGAGAAGTTAAGGGTTTGGATGCCAGCAAGGTGAGTGGTAGAATGTTTAAGCTACCTGGTATTGTGGGTGTCAAAATCTCCGAACACAAATATGTTTGCAAACGGGTGTAGAGAGAGGGCCTTGTCTATATTATCAGAAATACTATCTAGCACACAGCAGTCTTGAGAGGAAGAGGAATGGTAGAGAAAGAAGAGATAGCTGACTGAGTTAAGTAGATAAAGATGGAGACACAAGTATTAGTGGTCTGGAGATCCAAGAATCAGGTTCCCTAGTCTATGGGAAATGTTCATGGACATAAAATCCCATGCCATGTATGTGGACTTTAGAGTCCTTTCTACATAGAGGAAGGTAATCAAGAATTGAGAAATCAAAGGAAAGGATAGAAGAGTTGAGATTAGTCTTGTAGGGAGCTAGAATGTCCAGAGACTTTTTGAAAAGGAACGATTCTATATTGCAGAAGTCGTTACAAATAATATGAATATTGGAGAAGGAAAGGTTAAGGGGTTTAGGTGATTTTTGTTGACCTGGTTTAGATTTATATGTTTAGATGTTTATAGTCATGATGTGTTATATTGGTAAAGAGAAGGCCTATGTTAGTAGTAGTAGTTGGTCAGTTGATGTGACATATGCAGAAGAGAAATGACTCAGACTGCAATATAGTGTGGCCTCGGAATTGCCCACTGTAGGTATCTGCAGGGACAGCCTCCATGCATGACATGGCATTGCAAAAACCCTTATATTATGCCACTGTTGATCAAGGCAGCCTCTCAAGATGCTATGCAAGAGTTTGGGCTCCTAACTACCAGTCGGGAACAGCAACCAGAAAACTGCCAACCCCGTCCCCTCAGTCTGAAGATATGCTGCCACCATTCATGCATATCACAAAAAAATCACAAAAACATCACTAATAAGGACTGAGAAGATGAAAGAAACCAGAAACCTCTTCCTACAGAGGAAACAAGTGGTGACCCTCTACTCCTGTCCAAGAGAAGTGGGGGGAGTATGGACCAGGTGACAGGAGAGACTATCTACTCCTATTTAAAAAAAAAAGAAAACAACAACAAATACAAACAAACAAAAAACAAATCTGGGTTTGACTTCCACATACATTATTACAGAGAACTATGAATGAAGGCATACCTCTGTGCAAGTGGGATAATAATAAAAAGAAACAAAACAAAAAAGTTGTAATTTGGAATAATTAAGTTTTAAATTAGTTAAAGACTGAATACTAACTTTTTCACAGCCTGTTAACACTTCCTGGCCAGTGGACTGAAAATGAAAAAAAAATCAGAGTAGATGGTACGACACTGGAGAAAAATTAACAACGTCTTAGTATAAAATTAGTAAAAACAAATTAAATTTCAAAGGACATCGCAGAATTAAGGGGGAAAATATATATATAAAAAAGAAATATCAAGTTAACATAAAAACACACATTACATTCAAAAAAAGTGTGGACAGTATAGAAAAATTTGGATATTTTAGAAATATTATAGGAAACATACATTACATTCGAAAAAAGTGTGGACATTATAGGAAAATGTGTGGATATTATAGAAATATTATAGAAAACATACATTGCATTCTAAAAAAAGTAGATATTATTGAAAAAGTCTGAATATTATAGATTTTTAATAAAAAACATACGTTCGAAAAAAGTGTAGACATTATAAAAAATGTGCAGATATTATAGTATATTATAGAAAACATACATTAATACCCTTGGGAAAGGTATGAATCCTCTTGTTCTCCTCCCAGCTATGAGTAAATAGCAGGACAGACCAGGTTCTATAGCCTTGGATAGCAACTGGGCTATTGAAGAAAGAAATGGCAACCTACTGCAGGAAAAAATCTGCCTTGCCAGTCATATATTGAAAGATACATGATCACCTAACCGAGTATCACACATGGCACATAAACAAACAAAAACATTATATTTGAAAAAAGTGTGGACTCATGTAAATGAGAATTCTACATTATTATTGATGGATTGATTATTAAAAATAATGTCCAAGTCAGTATATTACATCGTGTGATCTCCTTGTGGTTGGCTATGAAACTTTGAATTTCATTTGAATACAGGCGATTTAAATTAAAACTTTATTTGAACAACCAAAAAATATCTTTTTTAGAGGGTGACAAAAAATAGTGAATAAAATACTCTGACTCATAAAACCCAGATAATGTTCATTTTTATTTAATTCCCACGTCAACATGTTATTGACTGTTTATACTTGGCAAATAAATAAAGTAAAAGACTTGTCAATATTCAACAATGCCGAATAAAAATATATAGGTATATTATTATAATTTTCTTTTTTGATAGTAGCAAATAAAAGTGGGTGGGCTCTATATCATCAGATTTTATAAGCAAACTGACCTTTTCTGCTTTCCACAATTGAATTTTCTTTTTATTATTTTATATTTCTTCATTTATTTCATGTTAGTTTGTTTTGTTTTTTTTTAAATTTTGTACGTTTTTTAACAAATGTTTCTCATGTTTATTTGACTATATTTTTTTTTTTTTATCTCAAGTTGCTTTCAAGCCAAATTTACATTTTACTTTATTTGTTATTTGTTCTCTGTGTTGGTTTGGTCATACTTTGTTGCAACATGTGACTGAGTTATCTATCATGGAATTTGACAGTTTGGGGTATCAATGGTTATAAAAAATGTCATTTGAAGCCTATCATGTCTGCATTTCTCTCTGGGGACAGATTTCATACAGCGAGTGAGGGAGGCATAATTTTATTTTGACTGAGACAAAATAGATTTAAAAAGAAACTATTGACTTGCAAAAAATTTAATTCATTTTTGTTTAAAAACAATTATAAAAAATGCAGTAACTTCTTTCGGGAAACAAAATATAGCTAACCTCACTTAATGACCTGGTTCCATTCAAACTGGGTACTATTTCATGCATACTATACAGAATGAATATTGGCTCAAAGTGGGAATTCAGAGAGCTGAGTTTGAATTCCAGTCGAGTTTGTTAGATTCACTTACGCACAAATACCCTTCGGAAAAGTATGAATCCATCTCTTCTCCTCCCAGCTATGGGTTATATAGTAGGACAGACTGGGTTCTTTAGCCTTGGTTGGTAACCATTCTACTGCAGAAAGAAATGACAACCTATTGTGGAAAAAAATCTGCCTCGTCAGTGATGTATCAAAAGAAACATGATTGCCTAAGTGCGTATCACGTATGGCATGTAACTGACTGACTGTCCCTTGTGTAATTCACAAGAAATACTTTTATTTTCCTTCCATCATGTTTAGAAGGGAGGCACAGTGGAATAATGGATAGCGGTTCTGATTGTGGAATAGGAGAGCCGAGTTCAAATTCCAGTTGAATCCATTACATTCACTTATATGCTAATACCCTTGGGAAAGGTACGAATCCTCTTCTTCTCCCCTCAGCTATGGGTAAATAGCAGGACAGACCAGGTTCTAGAGCCTTGGATGGCAACTGGTTTACCGCAGAAAGAAATGGCAACCTACTGCAGGAAAAAATCTGCCTCGTCAGTCATGTATCAAAAGATACATGATTGCCTAAGTGTGTATCATTTATGACACATAACTGACTGACTGACTGTCTGTTATACCTGAACGTACCTATTCTATTATTAATAAACTCTCCCACACATAATAAGTAGTAGTAGTAGTAGTAGTAGTAGCGGTCGCCAGTTGAGCTCAGTGGAGTTGAGTGAGTCAGTCGATGTCGGACATTGAAGTATCAACCATCACAACTAGATTGCTGCGGCATTAACTCTTATTTCAAGTTCCTAACGTTTTGTACGTCGGACCCTTTTAGGACCGACTTAGTGAAATACAAGCCTCCACTGTGAAAACTACTTTATAACACACTGTCACTCGTGTAATTCACAAGAAGCACTTTTTTCCTTCCATAATGTTTAGAAAAACATTTTTTGGAATATTGTGTCTTAATTGCTGATTTGGAGACTTTGCAAAGAGATAGAAGAAATTTTATTCTTTCTTTCTGATTGTACTTTATGACTAAAAATATTTGTACTGATATGACTATAAAGTTTGTTTTTTTTTATAAATATTGTTTTTCACATTCATAATGGTATGTAGTTATCAATGACATAAGCAGTTTCAAACTTGACATTTCTAAATAAAAAATACCGATAATGCAAAACCAAGAACTGATTTCACTTAGTATTTATATTTTGAACAGCAGGTTCCCCCACCTTCAAAAATGATCAATTAAAAAAAAAAAAAAAAAAAAAAAAGTGTGTATCATGTATAGCACTTAACTGACTGATACAGGTAATAGTTTGTCTCAACCAGCTTCAGATAGCTTTTAATATAACTTTTGCACTGTTTGTAACATTTCTGATTTAATTCTAAATGCTTATAAAACACAGTAGTGTACAGAACAAATTCGAAAATCGGTTCTATATTCTGTGCATTACTTGAGTTTTTAGACTGTAAATACAGCACAAGTAAATTTCTATTTATTTTTCACTTTGTACTGAAACTTTGACTTTGTTTTTTCTTTCTTTCGAAGGAATTACTGAATTTAAAAGATTCTGTGTTGGTGTCTATTTTAGGTGTGTGTATGTGCATTCATATATGATTAAGAAGAAGCATACACAATGTTAAGTTTCTACTGTGAACCATTTATTCTCTTATTTTATAAACAAACTGTAATGAAACAAAGTTCTCACTATCTCTTGAGTATGTCTGTTCTGTTTTTAGTCCAGGAGTCAGCAGGCTCAAGTTAGCCTTGTACAATGTTGGAACAATCAAAGAAAATTTTATATTTACTTTATCATTGGAAGGTTTAAACATGGTTATATGTTATGTCCATTAAAAATTAAACTAAGCACAGCTGATTATTAAAGATTGACAAATTCTAATGGATTTTGATGTCATTCTGGGGTCTTTTTACGTCCAAATCTTGCTCATGCTAAGCCTTGAAAAAACACTATATAAAATTCACTGTTTTTTATCCATAATGTTGAATCTGTTAAAATTCTTCAGCTTCTTAAAAAAAAAGAATCTCAAGTTGATGCTAAAAAATTGCTGCAAATCTTTATTGATTTATTTAAGATGAAATGATCTATTATGACATGTCTCTAATTTGTATTTTTTAGATACATTGTATTTATTTTCAATTTTTCTAGTTGAATTGTTCACTTATATTGCATATGATCTATTACTGTATATAATTAGGTTACAATAAAATTTGTATTTTATGTGAACTACCTTATGAAAATTGAGATGTAGTAAAGTACTGAGACCCCATACTTTAGATTCCAGGGAAGCCAGAAGAAACTTGCACCAGCCTTATATATATATATATACCTTTTGAAAATTGAGATGTAGTAGAGTGGCAAGGACCCATATTTTAGATTCTGGGGAAGCCAGAAGACCCTTGCACCAGCCCTATACATATATATAAATATATATATATATATATATATATATATATATATATATATATATATATATATATTATATTAAAAATTGAGATTTAGTAGAGTGGGAGAACGCAAGACTCTTGCATCAGCCTTACTGTTTTGAATCACCAAAATTATTATTACCTCACTAAGTCAGCAGTTGAAATCAAGGACACCTTCAGGACTAAACATCTAATGCAGGCCATGGCCTTGGGTGTTACAGACTGTTATAGAGAAAAAGATGTCTTCATTCTTTTATAAGTTTGTAACAGACATCTACACTCTCTCCAAAGTCCTTAGGTAACATCTTTTGCAATAACAGCTCTCCAGAAGAATGTTGATCTAGTATGGTGCTCTAAATTATACAGTCAAGAAAGTACAGAATTTCTGTAAAAAAATTTCTTGATAGCTGATGAACAGACTTCTGATCTTGTTCTAGTCAGGACGTTATCCTGCTAGACAATGCTGTATGTGGTCTTTTGCAGAAGGCTACCTCTTGGTGAAACATGAGTGCAAATTTTTGCATGAATCGGCCTGTTTGTGCATAATAAATGAGCTCCAAATAAAGTTACAGCAATTTTTGCTTCTCTACCTTGTGCATATAAAAAAAGTACAATAAAGTGTATTATTTTATATATAAAAAAGTATGATAAAGTATTATTTTATATATAAAGAGTACAATAAAGTGTATTGTTTTATATATAAAAAGTATGATAAAGTGTATTATTTTCTATTGTTGTATCCTTAAAGAGGTTACAGACAAAGGTGGTACTTGAGTGAAATGAACAGCAACATGCATGTAGATGAAAGAGGGGTTTATTATAAAGGAGAATACACTACCGAAGGACAGGCAATCGGTTAGCAAGCTAGTAATTCCTGAAGCAAGTCTGCCAGGTATATCCTGTGCTTACTATATGTATCTACTGATATAATCAGTCCACATATGCAATAGGGAGTGTGGGACATTCCATTACAACATATATATAAAAAAGTATGATAAAGTCTATTATTTTCACAGCCATTGACATTTTTAACTGACATTCAATGGCCATTATCTTGTGAGGCAACAGTTGGTGTCAGTAGTACCGTGAGGACCAAAAATTCAGTAGAGGTCATAGGTGTTGTAGCCTTGGAATGGTGAAAGATGTCTCCATTCTTTTATAAGAAAATGCAGAGGTTCTATAAAGCTGACTCTAAGAAGCTAACTTCTGGCCTATTTCCAACATGGACTTTATCCTGCAAGACAGCATTTTGTGAGTTTTTGAGCAGGTCACTAAAAAGACATAGTAAGTTCATTATCTGTTGTAGGATTGAGCAAACTTTTTACATGGGCTGGGGTCTGCATCATGGTGTAAAGTGGGCCATATCACAATAACCTCAAATTTTACAACAATGATATAAATAACAATCATACATGTGCTGGTTATTTGTACATTTATTTGCTAATAAGAGAGAGTTTATGAACAGAATTTATTTCAATATATTTGCTACTATTAATAGAATTTGTACATCTAAAACAAATATTTGACAATAATAAATTCTTAATAAATCTTGTGAGACATTTATAGCAAAGCATAGAAATGATATCCTAAGTACACACATGCATCTAGGTCTATTTTGTCACACAGGCACCTAGATCCCTTTTATCATACAGGTACCTAGATCCCTTTTGTTACACAGGCACCTAGATCCCTTTTGTTGCACAGGCACCTAGATCCCTTTTGTTACACAGGCACCTAGAGCCCTTTCATCATACAAGCATCTAGAACCCATTTGTCACACAGGCAGTGAGATCCCTTTTGTCACACAGGCACCTTGATCCTAGTGTCAGTTTACACAGTGCTGATGATTAAGCATATACATTAGTGAATCTAACATAACACAGTGAACCACCTTTTCTAGCAAAAGACCTAGCAATTGATTCAATATAATGTCAGTGGAAAATGTGAAACCAAGAAGAATGGAATGAGTTCATCTCCTGAAAGTTAGCATTAGCTATGCCTATAAAAGGCAAAAGAAGTTTTTATGATGACTAAAAGATAGCAGTTTCATTTTCAAGGCATTCAAATTAAAAAGCCATTTCTTACCTCAGTAAAAAACTGATGGGAGATCATTTTTGAGATCAGCATCCAGTTTTACTTTATCAGACCTTGAAGCCTTGCTATCAAGACAGGAGTAAATAGTTGTGTCATCAGCATAAATAGCAAGTTGGGAAATGATGATATCAGGTAAGACGTTGATGAAGATAAGAAACACAGTAGGTGCAAGAATAAAATCCTGGGGGACACTCACGTTAATGTGAAGAGATCTCAAAGAGTGGCACAGATTTTGCAGCTGATCTCTCAGATTTGAAATATTTTTTAGATTTGTGGCTGACATTGTTGCATATTTAATGTCTTTAACAGACATAAGAATTTTTAGCTTTGTGGCTGATATAGTTGCATATTTACTGTCTTTAAAAGCCATAAGAATTTTTAGCTTGGTGGCTGACATAGTTACATATTTACTGTCTTTAAAAGCCGTAAATATTTTTAGCTTTGTGGCTGACATAGTTGCATATTTACCGTCTTTAAAAGCCATAAGTATTTTTAGCTTAGTGACTGAGATTGTGGCATATTTTCTGTCTTTAAAAGCCGTAAGTATTTTTCGCTTAGTGACTGAGATTGTGGCATATTTTCTATCTTTAACAGCCATAAGTATTTTTAGCTCTGTGGCTGACATTGTTCTATATTTACTGTCTTTAAAGCCATAAGTAGTTCTAGCTTTGTGGCTGACATTGTTGCATATTTACTGTCTTTAAAGCCATAAGTATTTTTAGCTTAGTGACTGAGATTGTGGCATATTTTCTGTCTTTAAAACCCATAAATATTTTTAGCTTTGTGGCTGACATTGTTGCATATTTACTCTCTTTAACAGCCATAAACATTTTTAGCTTTGAACTAACATTGTTGCGTATTTAATGTCTTTAAAGCCATAAGTATTTTAGCTTTGTGGCTGATATAGTTGCATATTTACTGTCTTTAAAGCCATAAGTATTTTTAGCTTAGTGACTGATATTGTTGCATATTTATGGTCTTTAAAGCCATAAGTATTTTTAGCTTAGTAGCTGACATTGTTGCATATTTACTGTCTTTAAAGCCATAAACATTTTTAGCTTTGTGACTAACATTGTTGCATATTTACTGTCTTTCACAGCCATAAGTATTTTTCTGCTTTGTGGCTTCCATAGTTGCATATTTAACATTTAAGCAAAAGCAAGGATTTCTACTGTTTGTTTTCAAGGCAGGCTCTACCTATTTGCAAGTTTGGTGATATACAATCTTCCTACCTATATTTTTCACCTCCTGCTGATAGACGAAATTAATTTTCAGAGATAGCCAGTTGCCTCTTGCAACAGACAGTGACAAGCAATCTGTTCTCATTGGTTTCTCGATGATGATGACCTTGTGTTTTGGTAACTTAGCCAGATGAAGTGCATTATTATATCATACAATCCATTTGAGTGAAATATTCCCCTGGTGAGTATCAATTCCAATCTTATATCCATTACACTACCTGTATATTCAATCTTATATCAACTGATATTCCCAAGTTGTCACCCATCTACATACTGACTAGGTTCTATATTGCTTAATTTTTGTGATCATACAGGAGAAGTGTTTCAATGTGATGGAGCCATAAGCCTCAAATATTCCACTGAGTTTGAGTTATTTACATATATTCTGTCCAATAATATACAAACGTGGGGGACAGGGCAGAAAGTGTGACAGCCTTGAGCATCCATATTGGGAGGGCATCTAATCAAAGAGTGAAATAAAAATTTAGTTTATATATAATAAAGTGTTTATTTCATGTCATCTGTTTTCACATATTTAAAACTAGCAGGCTTTGCCCACTCACTATCAGTTTGCAAAATAAGATATATTAACTACTTGAAATCTTTGAAACAAAAATTTTAAATGAAGATTTAATTCATAAATTGCTTGTAAACATGAAAGAAAACATTTGTATTTATTCAGATAGCTAAACATTAGAATTTTAGCCATTTTTAAACAAATGAAACATGGTGAAACTGAATAACATTTAACAGGTGTTGACAAAAATATAATACATGTATATTTGCATGAATGAAAAACATGGTCATTTTTCTAGGAAAAATTAGTTGTTTTTCTATGGGATTAATGTTCACTATTTATGAAATGTTGAAGGGGTTGTGGACATTCAATATATTTGTTCAAAGAATATGACTGTAAAAACAGAATAAATTAATAAGTCGGGTATGGGGGCAGGCTTGTTATAGTTAAGGAAAGTTTTACAAATAGATGCCAACTTGTTGAAGGCCAAGTAAAATTTTGAACACTTTTCTGCAATATATAAGACAATATTCCTAAACAGAACTATTTTTGATATGAAAATCAAAACGATCCTTGAATAAAAGAACAGTAATGAAGGACAGTTCATTAATGAAATATACTTTTTTAAAATCAATATACAAATTAGTTAAACCTGAAAAGCGATATTGCCTAGAAGTTGATAATATAGCATTTAAAGTCTGTCTATATTTCTGAGATGAGGTATTATGTACATTATTTACATTATTCGGGCTATTGTCCTCATCTTTTTCGCCATATCTATCACAACGTTTCGGCCGTTGTACACTCCAGCCTTCTTCAGGTGTTTGGAGTGCCAGAGAAAAGCAATGATAACAACATAGTTGCAATATGAGCTCTGGTAAAAACATATAATGATAACAGCAAAAATTGCAATATGGGCACTGGTAAAAATGGTTGCTGAAGACATTAGGTTTATAATACCCAGAAATTCATACCCAAGGTCAAGGACCTCAAGGATACGTGGCACAGTGGATAAAGGCGTTGGTTAGATCCAGTGACAGGAACCAAAGAGTGTGAGTTCAATACCCGGTTAAGGCAGTGGAGAACTTTCAGAGGGAAAATTAACAGGTGATAACTGATAACTGACATCCATCAAACATGGCACGTGGAACTAGAACAGGCTACCCCAGTGAGCGAAATAAAGGGGTCAGTTCAACATTCCAACCACAGCATACAATGGCCGAAATGTTGTGATAGATATGGCGAAAAAGATGAGGACAATAGTCCGAATAATGTAAATAATGTATAGCATTTAACTTGAAAATTATTATAAAGTAGAGTTAGGCTCTTTTAACCCCAGAAGAATTGAGCTCCAATTTTGCATTTATTAATATAGATGTCACATTCCTCATTACTGGGCTCTATGCCCCCCCCCCTATTTGAGTCTCAGGGGCATACAATCAAGGAGTTGGTCTCCAGGCATTGCGAAAGATCACTAAATCTCTGCATATCACTGCTTCTGTCTATAATTGTGGTAATGTTTCAAGCACATGTAAAACTCAGGATTGCTAGTGTTCATTTTTAATTTAGGCTCAAAACTGGAAGTTTGCTGCTATGCAATCTTCCTAACTGCTTTCTACCATGCTCATTTTGCCTTGTGCCATACTAAGCTTAATATTTATCTAAAATGCCGTCTATTATAAAATCTTTGCTGTGATAGCCAGCATCACTTTGGTTAATTTCTGAATGAGTTGAATGCCAATTAGAAATGATTCCAACAGATCATGACAAGATGTCATTTAGTTAAGAAATATTACACAGGGGAAAATGGTGGCAACAACATTTTTATGAAAATTCAATTCAAGGGAGATTAAAATTGTAATGAAAAGAAAATAATGGGACTTTAATCTCCAAACTGAACATGTCAAGTTTTAATTAAAAAATGACATTTGAACCATATGAAGTCTGCATATGTATATTTCATGTCCAAGTCTTTAGAGAGAGAGATAGAGTAAAGAAATAAAAGCAGATAAATAGGGAGGTTGAAAAAGGAAGAAAAAGCTCACAAAGGGGGAGGAAAGAAGAATGAAAAAAGTAAGTTATTTTTTTTAAGTAAATTAATAAGGCACTTTGATTTTTATTCAGAAAAGAATAGGATTTGATAAAATGTTTAAAGTTTAGCAATTAATAACTTTTAAGAATATTTTGTGTACAGATTTGCATTCAAACACCTTATACATTAAAATATAGATATAAACATATTGGCATATATATATATATATATATATATATATATATATATATATATATATATACCCATACATATATATTGGCAAATATCATGAAATCTTCAGAATTTAATGTTTCACTGTTCGTCCTCTTTGTAATATTAATGGAAGTTTCCTTCCTAACCTTTTGTTTAAGGTTGTGTTGAAAGACAATATCTTGATTATGTCATTAATTTCTCTTCAACTTATCCATGTGCTATCCATTTTAGTTGTTGCCATTGTTGGATATCTTCAAGTGATGTTGTTTTTGTTATTTTGTAAAGTTCTTTGGTATTCTAAAGAACCTGTCTGTAAAGTCTGAGGAAGAATTTATTCATTTGAAGCCATTGATTTGATAGATGATAGTTGCGACATTTCCAAAAGGATTTTATGTGCACTCAACAGATCCCAGCTAGACTCTGTAGTCCATTGACTTACAGATACTTATAGGTAGTTACTACATATAGTGTAGTCACTTATGGAGGTGACAAGTTATTCCATTACATCATAGAGTTACCTGACTATTATGTATATATACACACATCCAGAAGGGAAAAAATTAACAAATCATTGAAGAATTCGGTAATAAATTTATTTCAACAGATAATTTTTTAATATCTGCCACATCAGACTGAAATTACAAAATGGTTTGAATTTAAGACAATTTATTAACAAATTTTGCTCTGTATATAAATAAATTGACCTCTCTTAATGGATCTATCTTTTCAATATTAAAATGACCTCCTTGGATCATCCTTACAACTTACAGATTTGTTATTATCTCTCTCTCTTTCTTCCTATATATATATTATATATATATATATATATAGAGAGAGAGAGAGAGAGAGAGAATTGAGCTTGGTTAAGTGTTAATTGTTTAAAAAGAAGAAGATAAAAGAGCAGACAAAATAATGCAAGAAAAAACAATATATATATATATATACATGCCCTATTCTCTAGCATGTAGGATTTGTACTATAATGACTGACAAACATCACCAAAAACACCACCTAGAAGAACTACATAAAACTCTAAAAATGAGGCTACCCCACTAACACTAATAAACAAAGATTTTGAACTTGCAAAAAAAATTCCTTTAGACCAACTACGAAATCCAAAGAAATGTAATGTTGAACAAACTCTAGCATATGTTTCAACATACAAAAACAATCCAGAACTAGTTACAGAAATTACAAAAAATCTAGACCTACCTTGCAAGAATGACAAACTGAAAAATATACTAAAAACAACCAAAATAATTAAAAGCAAACACCAATCTAAAAACCTAAAACACATTAACCTAATCCAAATTTAACTAACACACAATACAGGGAGTCACAAAATGCAACAAAAAAAGATGTGAGGTTTGTGACATCATTACAGAAGGAAATTCCTACACTTTTGAAAACCCCAAAATGACATTCATAATAAATAAAAACTTAAACTGCAACTCCAAAAATTATTATGCACTCAAATACACAAAATACAAGAAGTCATATATCGGTATCAGCTTATAACTAAACAAGAGAGTTTCCCTACACAAAAGCAACATAAAATTCATCATCATCCTGCGGCCTCAGCCGAGATTGAACTCACTACACCTCTCCAGTATTCCCTATCCGTCATAGCTCCTAAAAGATCTTCCTCAGGGATCAATGTGTCTCGTTTTATCCTATCTGGAAAGGTTAACTTGCATGATCGATTGTCAGATGATGGGTGCCTCCAGAGTACAAATGATGACAAGAGTTCATCTGTGGCATGTGCACAATGCCCGCCAGACTGGACACGTCTTTTGCAAACTAAGGTTGATACTCTCGTCAAGTCTCCATATATCATTTCTAGAGTTGGGCGGTTTCGCCATGAAAGATTAAGCACTCTTCTTAAAAGATGTGTATAACATCCATCTAAATGGCGCTATTGTTTTGCTGAGAGAGTCCAAGTTTCAGAGCCATAGAGTAAGATTGGCTCAATAAGTACGCGGAAAAGTTGGATTTTGAATTGACGAGCAAGATTGGATTTCCAGATCTTATCCATTTTGTTACAAGCAGTCCATGCTATGCCTTTTCTAATGTTGAAATCTTTCTCAGAGTATAAAAATTACCAGACAAAAGAAAACTCTTTATATCACAACACATCTATAAATGTAACCATGGTGAATTTAAAATTATGCCAATATATCAAACAGACAATTATTCTTACAAATACAAGAAAAAATTTCATAAACAAATTTAAACCAGCACTAAATAGATCATAACCCCACACACAAAAACACACAGCATGTACACATAATGGGCAAATACAGTGGTCGAACCACTTACATGCATGCGTACATGCTCACACGCAGGTATTTGTGGAGCATGAATATGTATACACATATTGACAAACCCTACACAACATAGGAAGTGTGTGTATATATATATATATATATATATATATATATATATATGTGTGTGTGTATGTGTGTATACTAATTCCTTATAATAAGACAATATGTATGTATACATACACATATATGGTATATATATATATATACATACTGGCAAAAATAAGACTGCTCACGGACACACACACAAACCCTACACAACATAGGAAGAGTGTGTGTGTGTGGGTGGGTGTGTTTGTGTGTGTGTATATGTATATGTGTACATATGTGTATACTAATTCCTTATAATAAGACAGTATGTATGTATGGAGAGGGAATATATATATATACATACGCATGCTGACAAAAAACGCAAAATAAATGGAAATAGATCTAAGAACATACAGGGGTCATTAAAAGATAAGAATATAAATATCTTTTTTCACCCCTTCTCGGACCAGTCTTAATTGTTTTATTACCTTTCATGCAGAATTCTTTTACTGCCAGTTCAAGAAAGACATTTGGGTCACTAACACACAAAAAACAGAATGTCTAATATTGAGAATATTTAACATTGAAAAACATAAGAAAAATTAATTAAAGATAATATGTGGAAATATCTACTCTTTGCCTGATGAGACCAGAAACCCATGTAGCAAAATTATGGAAAATAAAGCTAAATATATTTTTAAAATATCCACATTACACAAAAACGTTTGTGGTTTCTGTCTTCTTTTTAATATACACACTTTTCTCTCGAAACTACTATAACCTCTTCCCTTTATATATATATATATATAAATATATATATATATATATATATATATATATATATATATATATATATATGTGTGTGTGTGTGTGTGTAAAAAGCAACAAATCCATTGGTATATAATCCAAGTGAATCTTCGTAATATAAAATTTCCCATATCAGGTGATTTGGGATTTTATTGTTTATTATATATATATATATATATATATATAATAAATTGTCAGGTGAACTAGTTAAGGAGGAATTAACAAAGAACAAATTAATTGAACTATATATATGTATATATAAAATGCAAGTCAGTACCAAAAAAACTGTAAGACAGTAATAAGGTAAAAATTAAATTACAATGATAAATAAAAATTTTTAACAATTCTTTAAGACAAGAAAGAACAAAAATGTAGTGAGAAAATTGAGAATTGTCTGTTTTTTATTGGTTAGCAAGAAACCTCAGCATAGGATGTGTTTATAAATTTGGAAAGGTGAGGCTCTTAGAAGTCATTCCTGCAGATTGGTACTAACTATATGATAATTGTCACTTCTTTGTAGAAGACCATCTCTTCACTTGGTATTTTATTTTTCATTCAGAATTCCACCTTTTATACCTGAGCTAATTCCTCTGCTAAAACCGATAAGTGATTCTTAATGCCAGCTTCATTTATATAACTTCTCTTACACATGTGGCAAACATAAAATTTCTCTGTGTAACCTATGTGGGAAATTGAATCTGTCCCTGTGTACAATCATATGGTGTTTGCATTCTGCAAAAAACTTACAAACCTGGTCAAAAATCTCACCCAAGTAACCTGCAGGTCTTCCTAGGAGGGTGGCATTCACAGCAGTTTTGACCTAACCCCTCTGGTGTGGTATATTTTTATTTGTGTGTATATATGTATAACCAACTAAATATATATATATATATATATAATTATATTTAGGCTCTACTTTTGTATCGATCACTGTTTTTTAAAAATAAAAGCAAAAATACTAAAGAACTTCGGATTGTTTACCTAACGAGTTCTTTCCTATTTTCTATATATTTTCACACTTATATATATATATATATATATATATATATATGCATACACGGTCTGATGATTGTTGAAGGCATAAAACTTTGTCACTATGCAGTGTTGATTTCTATGTCCACAGTGTTTGATATCTTCATTTGCTGAAGATATAAACAGCAGTTTTCCATCACGAATAGAGGAAATCTTAAACGATATAAGCATCTACAATACAAGGCCCAAGAGCTACACAAGGTAGAGGGTTACTGAATGAAGTGTGTTCCTAGGAAGTAGAAAATGAAGGGAATATGGAAAATAGATAATGGCTTAACCTGGATTTGAATAGATTAAAATTGTAGTATTCAGGGAAGCATCCACGTGGAAGTCTGTTCCACAAAGCAGTGATTCTTGGAAAGAAAGCTTTCTGAGAAGAACATCCTTTTTACCCATAGAATAAAACTATAGTCCAAAAGTTTGGGACCATTTTCTGGATGTGATACTTAGTAAGTTTCATACCTTCTTTGGTTTTATTTAAATCCTACTAAGCTAGGATACTAAAATTATTTGACCTATTAGTGCAATGAGTCCAATTTTTTTAGAGCGAGGGATACCTAATATTTAAAATTCACAATTCACCAGCCCTAAGATTACTATTAGCCTGTAAGATAGATTAGGAAAAAAAGAGATAAGATTTTAAGGATAGTATTTGCAGTAATGGGGTAATTTCGTTATTATCATTATTATTATTAAATATTATTAAATATCATTATTATTATTATTAAATATTATTAAATATCATTATTATTCTTAAATATTATTAAATATCATTATTATTATTATTAAATATTATTAATTATTATTATTATTATTAAATATCATTATTGTTATTATTAAATATTATTAAATATCATTATTATTATTATTAAAATATCATTATTATTCTTAAATATTATTAAATATCATTATTATTATTATTAAATATTATTAAATATCATTATTATTATTATTATTAAATATTATTAAATATCATTATTATTCTTAAATATTATTAAATATCATTATTATTATTATTAAATATTATTAATTATTATTATTATTATTAAATATTATTAAATATCATTATTATTAAATATATAATAAAACCTTTCAGGAAGTGAAAGTTCCTTTGACCTGAAGTGTGTTATTAAATTAGTTTTGAGAAAGGCATGTAATCTTCAATTTTTAGGCGATTCTTCAAAATCAAGAGGATGGCCCCAAAGTTTTGGACTATACTGTATGTAAGGAATGAGAGTATTTTTTTAATTAACTAAACATGTGTTTTTTATATTTACTATAGAAAAGTGTATCAATCTTTTTAATTATAGAATATTGTATCTTAATGAGATCAGTTCAGAAAGAATATTTCCATTTAATATTAACAACTCCCCCGCAAAAAAAACCCAGCCTACCTAGGGTAAAGCAGCATTTCACCCCCTTCATTCTTTCCACTTTTCAAAATAGCTAAGTCACAGAATCAGGAAAAAGACAGCTGAAATTCCTTGGATGCAAATTGAAGAAGGAGGGTTTGGAAAACTTAAACTCATTACATACTGAGGGAAAGAGTGATCCCTTAGCTGTGGATCTTGTGTGAAAGAGCCAAAAGGATAGGAAGTTGTGATCATGAATATAGCAGAAGCAGTATAGTTCTCTTTTGATCATTTGACAGCTTTGTTAATTTTCCTTAATCTTGTCTATAACATTTCAAGAGATAATTTCACTTTGGAGAAAACTAGAAATTTGCAGGTGGCTGATTGAATGATATAAAGTTTTGTTAAAAACCCCCGTATGAGACACAACATTAGTCATCATGTTTGGTCTCACAGTCCACAAGCTTTTTTCCATTGAGTCTCACTGTCTACTGAATAATCCCAAGGAAAGTCTTTTTTTTTCTATGCATGCATAATAAGGACCCCTTCTGATTGGCTCTCAGTTAACATCAGTACCCTGTAACTCATTTTCAAGCCACATCTCATGTAAAAACAGTGATGTGATGGGGAGCATTAATTAAATAAATATTTTGATTGACTCTAATACTAATTGGGGCACAACGATTAATGTTTCTTTTTTTTCTCTTCCTGTTGGTGGAGAAAAATAAAAGAAATGTTCATGTTTTTTTTATTAATGCTAATATCTTGGTATAAATAGCCAAGCACTTTGCTTTTTAATTATTTTACTTCATAAATGTCCATTGTGGCTATTGTATTATTGTCTGTTGTGGCTATTGGATCACTGTGTTTAGCTGCCATCATTTTTTACAGTAATAAACTAAATAATATCAAGAAAAAATATGTATGTTGGGCACAAAAAATCAAAAAGAAAGTGATTGTCAAAGGTCAGAAATTAATGCAAGTTATACTGATAGGGCTATTATATGTATAATGTAAATGAATTGCTAATGATTTTACTATAGGAATTCATGAAGAAAGGGACTGTTAGTGGTCAAATGAAGATAAGCATTACTGATAGAATTTTATATGTATAATGGAAATGAATTGCTAATGATTTTACTATAGGAATGCATTAGAAATCATGAAGAAAGGGACTGTTAGTGGTCAGGAATGAAGATAAGCATTACTGATAGAATAGGGCTATTATATGTATAATGTAAATGAATTGCTAATGATTTTACTATAGGAATTTATTAGAAATCAGGAAGAAAGGGACTGTTAGTGGTCAGGAATGAAGATAAGCATTACTGATAGAATAGGGCTATTATATTAATGGAAATGAATTGCTAATGATTTTACTATAGGAATGCATTAGAAATCATGAAGAAAGGGACTGTTAGTGGTCAGGAATGAAGATAAGCATTACTGATAGAATAGGGCTATTATATGTATAATGGAAATGAATTGCTAATGATTTTACTATAGGAATGCATTAGAAATCATGAAGAAAGACTGTTAGTGGTCAGGAATGAAAATAGAATAGGGCTTATATGTATAATGGAAATGTGCAATGATTTTACTATAGGAATGCATTAGAAATCATGAAGAAAGGGACTGTTAGTGGTCAGGAATGAAGATAAGCATTACTGATAGAATAGGGCTATTATATGTATAATGGAAATGAATTGCTAATGATTTTACTATAGGAATGCATTAGAAATCATGAAGAAAGGGACTGTTAGTGGTCAGGAATGAAGATAAGCATTACTGATAGAATAGGGCTATTATATGTATAATGGAAATGAATTGCTAATGATTTTACTATAGGAATGCATTAGAAATCATGAAGAAAGGGACTGTTAGTGGTCAGGAATGAAGATAAGCATTACCGATAGAATAGGGCTATTATATGTATAATGGAAATGAATTGCTAATGATTTTACTATAGGAATGCATTGAAAATCAGGAAGAAAGGGATTGTCAGTGGTCAGGAATGAAGATAAGCATTACTGATAGAATAGGGCTATTATATGTATAATGTAAATGAATTGCTAATGATTTTACTATAGGAATGCATTAGAAATCATGAAGAAAGGGACTGTTAGTGGTCAGGAATGAAGATAAGCATTACTGATAGAATAGGGCTATTATATGTATAATGGAAATGAATTGCTAATGATTTTACTATAGGAATACATTAGAAATCATGAAGAAAGGGACTGTTAGTGGTCAGGAATGAAGATAAGCATTACTGATAGAATAGGGCTATTATATGTATAATGGAAATGAATTGCTAATGATTTTACTATAGGAATGCATTAGAAATCATGAAGAAAAGGGACTGTTAGTGGTCAGGAATGAAGATAAGCATTACTGATAGAATAGGGCTATTATATGTATAATGGAAATGAATTGCTAATGATTTTACTATAGGAATGCATTAGAAATCATGAAGAAAGGGACTGTTAGTGGTCAGGAATGAAGATAAGCATTACTGATAGAATAGGGCTATTATATGTATAATGGAAATGAATTGCTAATGATTTTACTATAGGAATGCATTTCATGAAGAAAGGGACTGTTAGTGGTCAGGAATGAAGATAAGCATTACTGAAAATAGGGCTATTATATGTATAATGGAAATGAATTGCTAATGATTTTACTATAGGAATGCATTAGAAATCATGAAGAAAGGGACTTTTAGTGGTCAGGAATGAAGATAAGCATTACCGATAGAATAGGGCTATTATATGTATAATGGAAATGAATTGCTAATGATTTTACTATAGGAATGCATTAAAATCAGGAAGAAAGGGATTGTCAGTGGTCAGGAATGAAGATAAGCATTACTGATAGAATAGGCTATTATATGTATAATGTAAATGAATTGAATGATTTTACTATAGGAATGCATTAGAAATCATGAAGAAAGGACTGTTAGTGGTCAGGAATGAAGATAAGCATTACTGATAGAATAGGGCTATTATATGTATAATGGAAATGAATTGCTAATGATTTTACTATAGGAATGCATTAGAAATCATGAAGAAAGGGACTGTTAGTGGTCAGGAATGAAGATAAGCATTACTGATAGAATAGGGCTATTATATGTATAATGGAAATGAATTGCTAATGATTTTACTATATTTAGAAATCATGAAGAAAGGGACTGGTAGTGGTCAGGAATGAAGATAAGCATTACTGATAGAATAGGCTAAATATGTATAATGGAAATGAATTTTGATTTTACTATAGGTCAGAAATGAATGAAGAAAAGGGACATTAGTGGTCAGGAATGAAGAATTACTGATAGAATAGGCTATTATATGTATAATGGAAATGAATTGCTAATGATTTTACTATAGGAATGCATTGCAAATCATGAAGAAAGGGACTGTTAGTGGTCAGGAATGAAGATAAGCATTACTGATAGAATAGGGCTATTATATGTATAATGGAAATGAATTGCTAATGATTTTTACTATAGGAATGCATTAGAAATCATGAAGAAAGGGACTGTTAGTGGTCAGGAATGAAGATAAGCATTACTGATAGAATAGGGTATTATATGTATAATGGAAATGAATTGCTAATGATTTTACTATAGGAATGCATTAGAAATCATGAAGAAAGGGACTGTTAGTGGTCAGGAATGAAGATAAGCATTACCGATAGAATAGGGCTATTATATGTATAATGGAAATGAATTGCTAATGATTTTACTATAGGAATGCATTGAAAATCAGGAAGAAAGGGATTGTCAGTGGTCAGGAATGAAGATAAGCATTACTGATAGAATAGGGCTATTATATGTATAATGGAAATGAATTGCTAATGATTTTACTATAGGAATGCATTAGAAATCATGAAGAAAGGGACTGTTAGTGGTCAGGAATGAAGATAAGCATTACTGATAGAATAGGGCTATTATATGTATAATGGAAATGAATTTAATGATTTTACTATAGGAATGCATTAGAAATCATGAAGAAAGGGACTGTTAGTGGTCAGGAATGAAGATAAGCATTACTGATAGAATAGGGCTATTATATGTATAATGGAAATGAATTGCTAATGATTTTACTATAGGAATGCATTAGAAATCATGAAGAAAGGGACTGTTAGTGGTCAGGAATGAAGATAAGCATTACTGATAGAATAGGGTATAATGGAAATGAATTGCTATTATTTTATGTGCATAATGAAAAAGGGACTGTTAATGATTTTACTATAGGGACTATTATATGTATAATGGAAATGAATTGCTAATGAAACTATAGGGCATTGTCATGAAGAAAGGGACTGTTAGTGGTCAGGAATGAAGATAAGCATTACTGATAGAATAGGGCTATTATATGTATAATGGAAATGAATTGCTAATGATTTTACTATAGGAATGCATTAAAATCAGGAAGAAAGGGATTGTTAGTGGTCAGGAATGAAGATAAACATTACTGATAGAATAGGGCTATTATATGTATAATGGAAATGAATTGCTAATGATTTTACTATAGGAATGCATTGAAATCAGGAAGAAAAAGGATTGTCAGTGGTCAGGAATGAAGATAAGCATTACTGATAGAATAGGGCTATTATATGTATAATGGAAATGAATTGCTAATGATTTTACTATAGGAATGCATTAGAAAATCATGAAGAAAGGGACTGTTATTGGTCAGGAATGAAGATAAGCATTACTGATAGAATAGGGCTATTATATGTATAATGAAATGAATTGCTAATGATTTTACTATAGGAATGCATTAGAAATCATGAAGAAAAGGGACTGTTAGTGGTCAGGAATGAAGATAAGCATTACTGATAGAATAGGGCTATTATATGTATAATGGAAATGAATTGCTAATGATTTTACTATAGGAATGCATTAGAAATCATGAAGAAAGGGACTGTTAGTGGTCAGGAATGAAGATAAGCATTACTGATAGAATAGGGTCTATTATATGTATAATGAAATGAATTGCTAATGATTTTACTATAAATGCATTAGAAAATCATGAAGAAAGACTTTAGTATGAAGATAAGGAATTACTGATAAATATTATATGTATAATGTAAATGAATTGCTAATGATTTTACTATAGGAATGCATTAGAAATCATGAAGAAAGGGACTGTTAGTGGTCAGGAATGAAGATAAGCATTACTGATAGAATAGGGCTATTATATGTATAATGGAAATGAATTGCTAATGATTTTACTATAGGAATGCATTAGAAATATGAAGAAAAGGGACTGTTAGTGGTCAGGAATGAAGATAAGCATTACTGATAGAATAGGGCTATTATATGTATAATGGAAATGAATTGCTAATGATTTTACTATAGGAATGCATTAGAAATCATGAAGAAAGGGACTGTTAGTGGTCAGGAATGAAGATAAGCATTACTGATAGAATAGGGCTATTATATGTATAATGGAAATGTAATGATTTTTAAAATGCATTAGAAATCATGAAGAAAGGGACTGTTAGTGGTCAGGAATGAAGATAAGCATTACTGATAGAATAGGGCTATTATATGTATAATGTAAATGGTTACTAATGATTTTACTATAGGAATGCATTAGAAATCATGAAGAAAGGGACTGTTAGTGGTCAGGAATGAAGATAAGCATTACTGATAGAATAGGGCTATTATATGTATAATGTAAATGAATTGCTAATGATTTTACTATAGGAATGCATTAGAAATCATGAAGAAAGGGACTGTTAGGGTCAGGAATGAAGATAAGCATTACTGATAGAATAGAGAACTATTATATGTATAATGGAAATGAATTGCTAATGATTTTACTATAGGAATGCATTAGAAATCATGAAGAAAGGGACTGTTAATGGTCAGGAATGAAGATAAGCATTACTGATAGAATAGGGCTATTATATGTATAATGTAAATGAATTGCTAATGATTTTACTATAGGAATGCATTAGAAATCATGAAGAAAGCAGTGGTCAGGGAATGAAGATAAGCATTACTGATAGAATAGGGCTATTATATGTATAATGTAAATGAATTGCTAATGATTTTGGAATGCATTAGAAATCATGAAGAAAGGGACTGTTAGTGGTCAAATGAAGATAAGCATTACTGATAGAATAGGGCTATTATATGTATAATGTAAATGAATTGCTAATGATTTTACTATAGGAATGCATTAGAAATCATGAAGAAAGGGACTGTTAGTGGTCAGGAATGAAGATAAGCATTACTGATAGAATAGGGCTATTATATGTATAATGGAAATGAATTGCTAATGATTTTACTATAGGAATGCATTAGAAATCATGAAGAAAGGGACTGTTAGTGGTCAGAATGAAGATAAGCATTACTGATAGAATAGGAATTATATGTATAATGGAAATGAATTGCTAATGATTTTACTATAGGAATGCATTAGAAATCATGAAGAAAAGGGACTGTTAGTGGTCAGGAATGAAGATAAGCATTACTGATAGAATAGGGCTATTATATGTATAATGGAAATGAATTGCTAATGATTTTACTATAGGAAAGCATTGCAAATGAGCAAGAAAGGGATTGTCAGTGGTCATTGTGCATTACTGATAGAATAGGGCTATTATATGTATAATGGAAATGAATTGCTAATGATTTTTCTATAGGAATAAAATATTTTTATTGCTGTATGAGTTGTACAATTTTTGAATCAAGCACAGGCAATGCCAGGCATGCTGCTAATATATATATATATTTTGTTGGTTTTGTGTGTGTTAATGTTCTCAGGGTTATTATCTCTTTTTGTTTCTTTAAAATTTGGGCTTACTTGTTTATAATTGTTTTCAGAATTTTGTGGTTAAGGGAAGCTTTTGAAACTGTCAACTCGGGATTTTCACAGGGAGAAGATACATCTTTGTGTTGTTCTTTTTACGACTGCTTACAGATTTAAGTTTGTACACATTTGATTAAGCAAATATAAAAGTGATGTGATTATATTTTGTTGTGTTATATTTCTGACTTCCTTCAATGCCTCTGTGGAGCTGAAGGCCTCTCAAACCATGTTAGGTGTGGCTGCTTTGATTGATCATTCTTTTTAGGAGATTTGGAACCCAGAATGTCTTCTTCACAACTGATTACCATCAAAGCTAGCAAACTTTGTCTAACCTGCAATTTAACCAACAGCTGGACAGCGGGGACAGTTACATGTCTTTCCCATGTTTATTTATGTAGAAATGAACACACTGAATTTGGGTGGAATTGCTACTTGACAGGTCAGTACTTTCCATGTTAACAATAATGACACTATGTTTGTTATACACTTAATTATTGATGTGTTTATATTTAAATATTCAGAGGAAATTCCTTACATACATATATATATATATATATACACTAACAGCATGGCCCAGCGTTGCCCATGCTTGATTCAAAAATTGTACGACTCATACAGCAAAAGCTCTTTATTTCTATTTTTTATTATCATCATCATGACTCATGACAAAGGTATATTCTTCATCCAGAGACACCATTCCTACTTAGACTGCTACTGAGTTATAGAACCATTCCACATGTCCCTTTGTATTGATGAGAAGACAAATTAGATATCCTATAACAATGTCATTTTAGACAAACAAAAAATTATGATACAGAAAAGACAGATATTCAAGTCCTGAAAAAGCAAACTTTATTGTACAATGGTGACATGATACAGCTGTAATAACAAATGGACAAAATTTGCTGGTTCACTTGGATCAAATTAGAATTGATGACAAAGAAGTTGAATGGAAGAACAAGTAGAAAATGATGAGGGACCTGAAAAATGGCGAAAATGAAAACAATAAGAAAAAATCTATGAAGTATAGTACGCACAAATCTGACATGGAGTCAGAAGATCAGAACAAAGATTTCAAACCTAGATACCCAATAGGAAGAACCAGGTACACACCTCAAGAGAAAGAGAGATAAGATCTCCAATTATAATTAGAACTCAAAGATCAAGAAGGGCATAAAAATGTCTTCATTTCCAGGAGGTGAGATATGCCAAATGAATTTACCTTATTTTGCTTAAAGACAAATGACTACAAATAAGTCAGTCATCTGTCAACATGTCGGGAGGGACAATTACTACATTACAGACTGGAAGACAACACAACAGTAAGGATTATTGATTTTACTATAAAATTGCATTGAAAATGAAAGGGATTGTCAGTGATCAAGAATTACTACAAGTACTACAATATTAGTATCCTTTCTATTGAGGGAATATTAATATTAAATGCATGTATACTTCTTTTATATGTCATATCGCTTCAGAAGCACTCATATCTTTCAACAGCTTCCTCTTTTGTAGTTCTTAGGTTCTTTCCACCATCTCTCCCAGTCCTTGTTCTGCTATTCATTTAAGCAATCTCATAAGCTAGGTTACTGCTTTCCCTCTATCCCTCTTGCATTAAAAATATCCATTGAGTGTCAAATTCTCCAAACCTGCTTTCCTTATTATGTGCCTCTTCAACTCTGATTCTAGCTAGAAGTGTTCATTTTGTTTCCATTTTTCCTTAAAAATGCCATATTACTCACATATTCAGTTCATGCCATTCTCAGCATCCTTCTGTAGAACTACATTTCTGTTGCCTTATGTCACTTCCTGATCTGTGAAGAGATTGTCCAGCATTCACTTCCATCTAAGAGGATTGATATTACACAACAGTTCAACACTCTTTTCTTTGTTTCTAACAATATTTTTCAGTTTCTTAATACTTTATTTAGCTTTTTGAAGGCATCTTTCACTGTTTTAGTTCACCTTCAGAATTCAGTGTTACATTTTCCATCCTCTGTTAAAACATTTCCCAGATGTTTAAATTTTTGTACTTGCTTTATTTTGTTATTTATAATTTGTACTTCAAATCTTGAGCAGTTTCTTTTGCTGACATTCATTGTCTTCTTACAATTGGTGTTTAGTCCTTTCTTATTGCTTTTCTTTACTTACTTTTCTAGGAAATGTTTTTTTTTATTTTTATACAGTCTTGTTTGTCACTTTAAAATTATTTTTAGCATATACTTGTATTTGAGAACAAACCTCCATTTATTTATGACACAGTATATAGTTTTATTTTTGTCTTCTGGCCTGAAAGTTCAAGAAATCCTATGAAAGAAAAATTGAATTCTCCAACAGAGTGAGATACTGTTTGACCGAGCAAGTGAGTTATAGAGAACAAGTAGATCGGGCGTGGCTGAAATTGTGCCTTTAATTGAAACTGCTCTCGTCATAGATCTCCCAGGATTTTTCATATTTAAAGTTTGAGAAATCCTATTATAGAAAAATTTCAGGCTGGTAAATGAAAATAAATAAATAAACTGTTTTAATAAATAAATGAAGTGTCTACTCTAATACGAGTGTTCACTAAAAATAATATTTAAATGATAAAAAATTCATTGCTTTCTTTTTTAGTCTTGTGTAAATTAAATTGTTTTTCAATAAATGAATTATTGAATTAGAAAATGGGGAAAATATTATATATTCTGCCTCTCACTCTCTCTCTCTCTCTCTCTATATATATATATATATATATATATATATATATATATATATATAACTACACTCATCTCGGAAAACCTTTGGTTTCTTGATTTGCTAATGGTCAAATCAATTTCGAAGGAAAAAATGTTTTAAAAAAGGCAAGAGCTAGGAACATGAACATCTGTCAAAAATAATCATACAATATACAGGTTCAAAAAAAAACGCCTGTATATATATATATATATATATATATATATATATATATATATATATATATAATGTTGAATGTTTAAACTTGGCCTACGTAGAATATATATATATATATATATATATATATATATATATATATATATGGCCAAGGGGTTAAAGATTTCACTTTCTGACCATGAGAATCACACCCTGGTTGATTTGTCAGGAAGAAGACTTCCTGATGTTATTAGTCTAGAAGTGGGTGATCCTAGCATGCGGCACCTTTGGTAAGTGCCTGAAGACCAAACCATTGGTTGACCCAAGACTTGTGAGTGAAATTGTCTAGATGTAACACTTGAGCACCATTGATAGCCATGCTAGCACAAAGCCACAAGTCATCGTGGCTGAAGAATTGAACATGCTGGCCTTGTTCAAATTGTTGATCACGCTGGATAACACGCTCTCTCCCAGAAACTGTAACTAAGGTCAGCTCAGAATTGATGCAGTATAAACCACAGTTTGGTTCTGTGGGTGTTGAGCAAACACAAATGTACCTGAATGAGAGTCTGCAAAATGTCAGATTTTATTTTTGGATGAACTTCATGGTTTGTCTGAGAACTTTTCAGCAACACCTGGTATACATGTGTGTGTGTGTGTGTGTGTGTGTGCAAAGACCAATCTAACAATCTAGTAACTTGTTCCCTATAAAGTTTCTCTCAGAATATCTAGTGCTCAGTCTTTGCAATTCCATCTGGGAAAGTAAACAATTTGAAATCCCAGGGACATTCACAGCCTTGACCTACTCTTGAACTTGTAATCAGTGAAATGGTCTTACTCTCACAAATTATATATATATATATATATAAATAAAAAGAAAGAACAGTAAGATATATAATCTGATGTTCTTATTGATATTTTTTATTTTTATTTTTACAAAACAGTGCTCAATGTAAATTTACAGAGCATAAATATTATAAATTAACTGATTTAAAATATGTTTTTTCGTTACACAGTAATAACCATGTTTCAAAAACTGAAGCTAAAAACTTCAAATTTAATTTTATAATTAAATTAAAAGCATTAGTTCCATTTCAGCTTCAAGCAAATATTGGAATAACTTATTTTTAAATTTACTGAGTTTTAAGCACAAAATTTAAATTCATAATTTCCTGTTTTGAAGGATACAGAGAAATCCAATAATTCAGACAGAGGGCGGTAGCATGTTCATTTTTATTAACTATTGTTGTATCAGTTATTAGTTATGTTTGAAAAAGAGGTTAAGTTTACGAAGGGTAAGGCAACGGTAATGGCAAAAAGTTTTTCGGTATTTTTTTCTTACTTGTATACTTAAAGATTCTTTCTAGGAGGGTTTAAAGGGTTAGAATACATTTTATTTACAATTTTAAGATATTTTTACTCTTAATTACTAATAGACTATATTTCTTTTTAAAACAAGTAAATGTAATAGAATTACTTAAATTATTTAAAATTATTTTTTCATATGAAGTATAAGTATGTATATTACCAGCTCCCATTTTTTAATTTTATTTTTAAATATTATTTAAGGAAAATTTTTGACAATGACGGCAAAAAATAGCTATTTCATTTCTCTGGTTCAGTAGTTTTTTATTTTTTATAAACTTAGTAATATATAGTTTCTCATGTATGCACAAAGGACATGGGTCATTTAATAACCTACATATTCTAGCTTTTCTTATTAATTTCCATTTTACTGTAGGTGTTTTATTGGATTCTTTTATATGCCAGAAATATTTTGAAAGGGATGTCGGATTTTATATATATATATATATATATATATATATATATATATATATATATATATATATATATATATATATATATATATATATATATATATATATATATATATATATATATATATATATATATGTATATATATATATATATATATATATATATATATGTATATATATATGTATATATATATATATATATATATATATATATATATATATATATATATATATATATATATATATATATATATATATGTAAATAAATATATGGATATAGATCCGACAGTATGAAAAAAATACAGAAAAAACATAATTTGTTTATATATACAGCATAATTGCATATTAAGATTTTTGTTTGTTTTTTTCTGTATTTTTTTCATATATATATATATATATATATATATATATATTTTCATGTATATATATATATATATATATATTCATGTATATATCTATATATATATATATATATATATATATTTCATGTACGTATGTATCATGACTGGGCTTGTTATGTTGCAAGGATGAGTGAGGAAAGAATGCCTAAAGTTCTCATGTATAGCCAGCTTGATATTGGATAAAGGAGTGTTGCCTGGTTGTAGCTCAGGTATAAAGAAATGCTAGTGACTAACCTCTCAGCTAACAATGTGTGACATACTAACTTCTAACGAGTTGCTCTGGAGAGAAATAACTGGGAATATTTTTGCCAGAGTGCAGTGGTGGTAAAAAGTATAAGACAACCCATGAAATTGCTAATAATTTTCTTATTTCTGCACAAATTCCTCTGAAAATTTGTGTGTTACCTAGATCCAATGGGTAATTAGTATACATATTCGATTTTATAACAACTTTCCACCAAAAAAAGTTGTTAAGAAAGTTATTAAGAAAAACACATTTTTGAGGGTGGAAATAAGCATAAGACAGTTTTGAAAATTTGTATTTAACAGCAAAATTGTACAAAATTCAATATTTATGTTTATTCCCTTTCAATTGTAATACTTCAACAAACCTGTTTTGCATTGAATCAATAAGTTTCTGAGAGTTTTAGATGGAATTTCATTCCAATACTGTTTAATGCAAGATTTTAAAGTTTCTCTATCTTCAAATTGACGTTTATTTATGTATACTCTTCTTAACAAAATTCCCCATAAATTTTCTATTGGGTTTAAATCTGTGGACTAAGTGGACCAGTCCAAGTCTTCATTATTTTTTTGTTTTAAACCAATCTTTCGTGAGCTTAAAAGTGTGTATGGCTGCATTGTCCTGTTGAAAAATAGCATTTTTGGTGTCTAGATGATTCAAAAATGGGACAAGACTTTTTTCTAACACATTGATATCTCAAGCAGAGTTTTGTTTCCCTTCCATCACTATTAAATCAGCAGTTCCAGATGCGGAAAAAGCTCCCCAAACATAACAGATCCTCCTCCAAATGGTCTTTTTGAAAACAGCTGCTTCCCCTTTCTTAAATCATGCCAATAACATTGGTAGCCATCGAGTCCATCCAAATTAAACTTTTTCTCATCAGAAAACACCATGGTTTCCCATTTCTCCTTTGTCCATGTTACTTTTTTCTTTACCCAATCTACCCGCATCTTCTTGTGTTTAGCAGTTAAAGCAGGGGCTGTCTTCCAGTTTTGATACACGAGATTTAGCGATTCATGGAGAAGTTGACGAACTCTTCTTGGAGTAATGGGTAAATTCTGAGATTTTTGCAGATCTATTGAGCTTGATTGTCCTTTAGAAGCTTCTTGAAAAATTCGACGTCTGTCTGCATTTGTAATTTTAGGTGAACGACCTGGATGTTTTCTGGTGCCATATGATTCAGGGTGTTTAGATAGTTTCTTACAACTGTTCAGGACCTCGACAGTTCTCTTGCAATGAAACTTATAGATTTTCCTTTCAGTTTATAGGCAGAAATTGGCCCTTTTTCATTTTCATTAAGTGGGGAGTTCCTAGGTATTTTGCAGTAACAGTATTCAATTATGAAATATTTAAATAGGACTCATGTGACTTAAAATCATAAGAGTCTTTTTATAATCTGCACATTCAATTATTCTTCCTTTGGTATTCTAAAGTAAACAAGATATGCAAATTTCCAAAACTGTCTTATAATTATTTCCACCCTCGAAAACGAAGTTTTGTTAACTTTTTTGGTGGAAAGTTGTTATAAAATCAAATATGTATACTAATACCCATCATATTTTTATATGAAAATATTAACTTTTTAATATCAATTTCATACTGACTTAGAAGTTTCTTGGTAAAATTTTGTTAACCCTTTCACCAGGGGTCTCTCTTCCCTGGCTATAAATAGCCGCTGACCCTTCACCTCTATCTCTCTTTTTCCTTCAGGCCTGTGCACTTTTTTACCTTGAGGTAAATCTCTCCTTTTCATTAGGCTTTCATTTATTAACCTCGAAATGTAGGCGCTAACAAGGGATAGTGTGGAAACACGCTTTCGCTAACAATAACACACACATACCAAATAAATTCATTCACATTAAATACAGAATATTCCCACACACTTCATCCTTTGTACTGTTTCCATGTATTGTAACTTGTCATTAATATATATTTGTATATACATATATTATCGGTCTTGTGTTTTGTTTGCTTTCTTTTGCCTTCTTCTTTGGACTTAATCAAAGTCCAACCTTTTTATGTAGTTGGGCCCATAAGCAAGAGTATCTGAACCTTACATGTGTTTCTTCTACATCTGACTTCTATCAACAACATAACAGCCACGGCCCTCTACAAGTTTTAAATGCGATTTTCAATTTTTTCAATTTGTTCCATATCCACGTTTTTACTCCATTTTGTACATGTGCGAAGTCATAAATTTAACATTCTTTAACACGTGCATGTTCATGAAATTTTCCTTTTGTTTACATCTTTCATTTTTTCATCTGTAGATTTTTCTTCCAGTTGTAAATTTTATTTTTGAAATTAAATTAAAATTTTTTTATGGTTTATATAGAAGCTGTTATATTATGTTATATTATTAATTAAATTGTAATATTTGTTAATATTTATTATTAATTAAATTATAATATTTTAGTTAATATTTTTAATTAATATTTTAATTGATTTATTATGTTATATTATTATTAAAGTAACAAATATTTACTTTGTTATTTTAATTACAATATAACATAATAAATCAATGGAAATACTAATTAAAAATATTAACTAAAATATTATAATTTAATTAACAATAAATATTAACAAATATTACAAGAAATATGGACAAACCAGAAATTTCTTAGCAATATTTTATTTCTCTTTAAATACTTTTTATATGCTTCTTTTCTGTCTTAATTACATCTCTCAATTCAATTACGTCTTACGGCGATATCACATTGAAACACTGGTTCTTGTATGATCACCAAAGTTAAGAAATGTTGATGCTAGTCAGGGAATACCATGTCCTGTAAGCTTGGATGTGTGGAAGGTGTAATGAATAATGCCTAGGAATGAGAAATTGAAGAACCATGTTCAAATTCCAGTCAGGTGTATTACATTCGCTTATGTGTAAATACCTTTGAGAATGGTAAGAATCCACCACTTCTCCTCCTCCAATCGATGGGTTAAATAGTAAGACTTGTATAAGAAAATCTCTATTATCTTTTAAAAAAAACTCTTATAATCTAAAAATATTTCAGTTTTAAATAACTTTCAAAAGACTGATAAGTTGTAAAAAACAAAGCAATCGATCAATCTTCTCTGTGGCCAAGCAAATGAATGTCTTGGACTTTTGCAGATGTAATTTCATTTTTACAGGTTTTACATTATCTGATTCAATTGAAATATTTTCAAAATAAATTTCAAAAAGTTCTAAAAACTTAAAACAAAACTTATGTGTATGAAGTGATTTATTGGTATATTCTGTTCTCACTTCCCATCATTTCAAGATCTTTAGCTTCCTTCCAGCAGATGTTCTGATTGATTCTGTTGTGTTCAGGGAAAGGAAATTTGTAAAAATAATTTGCATTTTATTATATAATGACTGATACTTTTATTAAAATCCATTCATTAGTTGATATTAGATGATTTTTTTTTTAATTGAGGTGTTTTTCATAGTGAGGCATTTGCCGAGTGAATTAAAGCATTGGATAATAAATCTGGTGACAGATTAATTGTAAGTTTAATCTCTGGGCTGGGTAGTACAGACTTAGGCTGGAAACAGGACAAGCAATAACTGAGCAGTATTAAATAAGAACTAGTGTATTTTCTTGTGCATGAAACAAAACATTTTGAACAAAAATTAAAGGCCAAAAACGGGGTGGGGGAGGTCATATAATACAGATGTACATATTTTTTCAAAAATTTTGACTTGGCTTAAAAAACAATTATTTAAACAGCAATATTACATAATAGTTAATAAAATAAGCAGCAATATAACATAATACTTAATAAAACACAAACTAGGTAGGTGTTGATAATGATTTTTTACCAAAATTATTTAATAAGTCTACAAAATAAGAAACAGGATAATGTTTAAAATTAGAATAGTTTTTTTTTTTTATTTATTTTTTATGACTTATTAACACATTGCAGGTTATTTAAAGCCAGAAAATATTTTTAGATTGTAAGAACATTTTTTTTGAGATAATGATTTAGTAATAGAAGTCTTACTAATTAACCAATAGCTGGGGAATGAAGAGGTGGATTCATGCCTTTCCCAAGGTTATTTGTGCATAAGTAAATATAACGAACCCAACTGGAATTGGAACTCAGCTCCTTAATTAATAATTCCAATCCATTATGAATTTCACCACACTCACATTTAAGCTTACAGTACCTGGTATTCCAAAGCAGTCACCCATCTAAGTACTGACCAGGCTTGATATTGCTTAACTTCAGTGATCATATGGGAACAAGTGTCTCAACATGATGTGTCTGTAAATCTAGAACAGTTTTGCCCACAAGATGGAGTTTGCTTGAATTTTGATTTTTTTTGGTTTTTTATAAAGTTTTCTCTGTAAATTTTTAATGATAGACCATATGTTTGATTTTCATAGTTTATTAGTATTTAGAAATATAATAAATTCATATCAGACATAAAAGTAAGATAGATAAAATAAGACTTTAAAATATATTACCAGTTATGTTTAAGAAGCACCTCTCTACAAAAATTTGAAAAAAGTTTTAAAATGGAAATGAGGAGAAGAAACCTGCAATAATTACACATCTGGCTCATTTCTATTCTGTAATGTCATGAAAAATTAAATATTTTATTGAAATATATGTATGACATTGAGATCTTAATGGGGTAACTTTTCAAAAATAATTTACATAAGGATGGCTGTACTACATGGTCATATTAGACTCCAAGGATATAATTTATTTCCTAGTTTTAACTTCAGAAAATGGGGATGTATTAAACTTGTTCATAACAACATGAATAATATTGATTATGATGATGACTGTAAGCCCTTCCAGTTCTATTAGGGAATGCTGGGAGCAAAATGAATCCAGTGATAATTTTGCCCCCAGCATTCCCTAGTAGGACCAGAAGTGCTTACAATCATCATCATTATCAACTTCTTTTAGAGTAAAATCCCTCTCTGAGACCAATCTGAAATTATTTTTTTTTTTGGTGTCAGAGTAAAGAAGAAAATTATTTTTCCTGTAGAAGAACAGCATTGTTGTAACCTAGGGAAGGTTGCTGAATAGAATAATTACATGAAGGTTGGTAATGAATGATAATACTTAGGACAAGAACAACACATATAAGTGGCATGTAGAAGTAGTCAACTGCTAGAAGTGAGTCAAGTGAATTCCACAATGAATATCCAACTGCAGGATATCTACCAACTGCCCCCCATGACCAGATGCGGCACAAGGTCGAATTTAATGTGGAGTATCCAAGCTCGTAGGCTAGGCCAAAAATTTCCAGTAGACCTCGTATAAAATGTGGTCAAGTAGCAGTTTCCCAAGACGAGACTCTGCCCTTCAACATAGCTTCATCTGGAGGATCCTCTCTGTTTGGAGGCAGAGAGTTTGATCAGCACAGCTGGAGACAAATCTCTGACTGCAGATCAACATACAGTATTTACTACTGTATTTATATGAATGGGGACATAACCATTATCGTGCGTAGGTATGCTACAACAAGTACTCAAAAAAAAAGCAATTTTATTTAAAAAAAAAAAAAAAAAAAAAAGGAAGAAAAAGTTCATATTAACTCCACCAAAACCATTTTGATTTTACAACTGCAGGAAATTGGCAGGAAATTGGCAGAAATGGTCGCAGAGATTTCAACTTTTTTAAGAAACATCAAAACTCTGGGAAGAAGATAACAAAACTCAAGTCAGAATATTAATACATTACAAGGGAAGTGATGCCAAAAATATAATCCAAACATTTTCTTTCTCATGACAAGAAGGTGCAAATGTCTATGACACAGTTTTGGAAAAATTCAATGCCTACTTCATGCCTAAAAAAAATATAATTCATGAAAGGAAGAAATTTTACCTTACAGTTTGGTTACCAGGAAAACTAGCGGAAATCTTTATTCATACATTGCATGAATTAGCAGAAGCATACGAGTTTCCAAAGAAAAATTACCAAATCTGAGATTGTCTTGTGATAGGACTACAGAATAAAAAACCTATTAATTCCTGATTTGAAACTTGAAAAGCTACAGAGATGGCCAGGAGTAGTGAGCAAATAAAATCTCAAATGGAAGAAATCCACAAGAAAAATGTAGACGAGCTAATGACTGAGAGAAACCTATAAGATGCAAAAAGAAAAAAATGGAGAAAAGAGCAACAACTGCAGTAGATTTAACAGAAAATATGACACTGGGTCTGTTTTGCTCCCAGCATTCCCTAGTGGGTTCAGAAGTGCTTACAAATATCAACATAATCAACATTTTAAGACACTTTTATGTTTATACATTCTTTTTATATCACAATATTTAAGTTATTGTTACCTTTGTACTTGGCTGGTCTGGGTAAACTTCAAGGAAATTAAAAATTAACCCTTTATTTAATCTACAGGGATAGACTGTTCTCATTTTGATTACTGAGATGCGTGCATGCTTACCTGCCTTTAAAATCAGCAATCAAAATATTGGGATTTTGTTGGGCTTGAACACTAGCTGTATTTATCATTAATCTGTACTTTGAAATGAGAGCATCTGCATTCACATTCCTGTGTTTCTGGCTGATGTATTCTTTGGCCTTCAAAACAAAAGAAAAATAATGATCAAGAAAAAGAGGAAAAAATAAAAATCCTTGTAAAAAACAAATGTACAAAATATCGACTTTGTTATCAAAATTAAAGTTTATAAAAATTTCTGATAGATATTAACATCGGATACACATTATAGATTGTTTATAAATGATTAATAATCAATAAAATTAAATAATTAATAAGATATTGATCACTTTTATATAATTAGTTTTAGTGTTTGTTTATAATGTCTGAGAGAATTTCTTTCTTTTCACAAAGTGTCTACCTTGAGAATAATTTATTCTGTGGAGATTCTAATTGCTAATTTCCTGGGTTTATTAGCAGCACGGCAAAACTTGAAAGTTCTTTCTTCTGATTTCTGTCTTAATTCTTTGGGGTCTCAGTTTTAATGAATGCAAGAATTCTTCCAAACGAGATCTTAGCTCATATTCCTCTTGGAATAGAGCCTAAGGCTTTTCCTTCCTGCTATAAATAATAACATTCACATCATTCTTTTTTTCTCTCTCTCTCAAAATTTCCTTCCTTTCTTTCTTTTCTGAACTTATTTCTTTTTTTTCTTTCTTTTTCCAACTTATTCTTCTTCCTTTCTTTCTCATCCTCCTTTTCTCTCTTGCAAATTCTCTCTTTTTATTCCTCTTCTTAATCTATATATGTTATGGTCCAGTTCCTTGTACCACGGTGATAGTCCAAGGTAGAACTAATAAAGAAGAACTCGAACACGTATATAGAATAACACAGATATATTACAAACAGGAATATATACAGAGAAGTAGAAAGTGTTAGTACGAACAATCAGGTTTAGTAGTAATTGTCTGAATGCGACTCTGTTTTGGACTGCCTCTGACTCGACTGACTGACTTGCTCGCTCTGACTGACTGACGGACTTCTGATGGACCTCACTGCAGACTGAACTCTCTACTTCCTCTTGAGGCGCAGTATTTATTATGTATGGAATAGTCCATTATGTTATTAGGGGTAAGGTCCCATGACAGTTTCCCAGTTCTATTACTTTGTACTTTCAATTCTCTATCAATCTTTAAATTGATTTTGTTTGATTTTTGCCTCTCCTCTCTCTGTTGTGCTTCTTTCTTTCTTTCTTTCTTTCTTTCTTTCTTTCTTTCTTTCTTTCTTTCTTTCTTTCTTTCTTTCTTTCTTTCTTTCTTTCTTTCCAAACGTTTCCCTTTTCTTCTTCATCTAATTTTCTTCAACTTTGTCACTCTAACCTTATACTCTCTCTTCTCTTTTTTTCATTATTCTTGATTTTCTTGTTGTTTTTCTTTCTCTTCTTCCTCTCATATATTTTTCTTTCTCCCCCTGACTCATTAATTCTCTTTTCCTCTTCCTCATTGTTTCTCTGTTTTCCATTTTCATCTTTCTTTTTGCATCCTTTCTTTTTTCTCTCTCTTATATATATATATATATATATATATATATAATATATATCTCTATAATCTCTCTCTCTATATATATATATATATATGTGTGTGTGTATGTATGTATGTATGTATGTATGTATGTATGAACATGTTCTTTCCCTCTTTTATTCCACTCTCACCCTAACTCATATCATGAACCAGTCACCTACATGTAACATCCATTTGAATATATATATATATATATATATATATATATATATAATCTCTTTGTCTCTGTTTCTCTCTCTCTCTATATATATATATGTGTGTATGTGAGCATGTTCTCTCCCTCTTTTATTCCACTTCCTCCCCCAACTCATATCGTAAACCAGCAACCTAGATGTAACATCTATTTCAATTTGTCACAGGTGCTTCTCCCTTTTTAATTAGACTTTCTGGTTAGTCCAATTACTTACATAATTAATTTCATATCATTTAGAGTGAAAGGAAAGAGAGGAACATAAAGAGAGAAAGAGGGAGGGAGAGAGAGATAAAGAAAGGAAAGAAAGTAAGAATGAGAAAGAAAAGAAAGTAATAGAGAGGAAGGAAGAGAGTGACATAGAGAGAGAAAGAAAAGCTAGTGACATAGAGAGAGGAAAGCAAGCGACAGAAGGGAAGGGGATTAGCATGAAGAAAGAGAGAAAGAAAAGGGACTAATAGAGAGAGGGAGACTGAAAAGAGTAATAGAAAGAAGGAAGCAAGTAATAGTGAGATAAGAAAGAGAATAACATAAAGAGGAAGTCAGAAAAAAGTGAGAGAGAGAAAAGAAGAAAAGGCAGTTTTAAATTACAGAAAAGAGAAAAAGTGGTTGATATTCAATTAGTCTTGACCTCAGAATCGGAGATGAAGTGGGGGGGTGTTGTGTTTACTTTCAAAAATGAACCAATCGCAAATAAGATGAAAGTATGGATTTTTCTCCATCTCATTGTTAAAATAACGAAAATAGTTTGGAAAGAAGATATCAGTCTGAGAAATTTGAATCTAGTTTTAGCTTTCCATCTTATCTCCATCTGGCATAAGGCCACGATTGAGGAGCACCTAGTTAGGATCTAGTAGTATTTCTTTTCAAGCTATTTCACAGTCACCTAAATTTGATCCTATACTAAGTATATTTGGTAACTCAGCAAACATTTATAGTTTATTTCTATGTACACATATATACATGCAAACAGTACCTATAAAAATATTCACTGTCACACACACAAACTATCATTTGAAAAGAAGCATGAAAATAAATTCAAAGTGTACCAAAAATTCTTTTACAAACTTTGGGGGTAGGTTCCTCACACCAAGACAAAAACAAAATTCCATATAAATATTTGTCCACAAATTCTTCACTTTTGAGTTAAGTTTAAAGTTTACTGTAAATGCTGTTAAATGTACAATCCAAGACACAATCCAAAAATACTTTTATAAACTTTGGGGGCAGGTTCCTCACACCAAAACAAGATAAAACTGTCCATATAAACATATGTCCAAAAGGCCATCATTGTACCTCAACACGGCAACTCAGAAGAAATGTTTAAAATGTCCTCTGCTTGCTTCTACACACACATGCACCTGTTGGATCACTGACTAGCAGCCCCTTTCAAATACTCCCACATGGTGTTGAATGGTTTTGCTGGTCCCCATGATGCATTGTTAAAGCATCTCTGCATTATTAATATCTGCTGCATAAACCAATCATTTTGTGATCTGACAGATAAAACTCTAAAGGACTGAGGTCAGGAGAACAGGTAGACCATGGAACTGGTCCTCCCCCTACCTATCCATCTTTCATGGTAGATGTCAGCTAGTGCATTGTGAGCAATGTGATTAAAATGTGCTGGAGCCCTATCTTGCATGAACCACATGTGTCTTCGCATTAGCAGGGGTACATCCTCTAGCAGATCTGGAAGTGTGTTCAAAATAAAGTTCCTGTAGACAGCTCCTGTAAGATGTACTGGGAGAACATATGGACCTACCAGACAGTCACCTACAATTTCAGCCCACACATTAAAAGTAAACTGATACTGGTATCTAGCCTGTAATGTACCATGTGGATTCTGGTCTGCCCATGCAGTAAATTTGTTATTTGGTCTCTTCTAAATGTTGCCTCAGCCATAAAGAAGAATCAAGAGACAAACAATGGATGGGTAAATTGTACAATGAACTATAATCAAAAGTTTTCCCATGGTGAATGATCAGAGGGTGAAAGACCCTGCATATGTTGCAAATGATATGGATACAGGAGCTGCTCTTGAAGTACCCTCCATGTGGTACTATGAGATTTACATCATTCTAGGGTCACTTGATATTTGTTGATACTTGAATTGTCTCCAACAGCCTATAGAATGTATTCTTTATGGTCAGGCATATAAGCAAATCTCGATCTTCCTCAATCCATATTTTGTGGTGCCATGGATCCTGTCTCAACAATGTGATGATAAACAACAACAAAAGGTTGAATGACACGGCTGCATTCAGTCTGAAAATGCAATCTGATACAGCCATGCATCAAAAAGTAATTTTGATACACCCTGTATATATATTGTTTCAGAGTAAATAGTACCCACCCTAGTGACTATATGAACTAGTCCATAACTATAAATAAAGAGCTCCAGGTCAGTAGAGAACTTTCAGAGGGAAATTAACAGGAGATAACTGATAACTGACATCCATTAAACATGGGACATGGAACTAGAACAGTCTACCCCAGTGAGCTAAATAAATGGTTAAGTTCGACATTCAAACCACCTGAAGAAGGCCAGAGCGTACAATAGACAAAATGATGTAATAAATACAGCGACAAAGATGAGGACAATAATCTGAATAATATAAATAATGTAAGAAGAAGCCATTTGGAGTCAATCTTCAGATGTTACTGCAAGTTACCGGAGCATTACTTATATTATAAGCACATTCAAAGTGCATTATAATTGTGGTGATGAGAGATTCAAAACTCAGGTGATTTACAAGTGTTGTGATGAGGATTTGGAACTCTTATGACTTACAACAGTAACAAGGATTCAGGAACTCATACAAATTGTAACTAGATTTACAAAGATTTTGGAAATTCATACTGCATGAAAAAGTATGGAAAAAAATACTTTGGGAACATGGATATGGGTGATGACAAGAATTTTAACCATGTTGGTTTAAAAAAATATTTTTTCTTCTTGTGTAGAAAAAAAAATTTTTTGTCTTGGGTGTAGGAAAAAATAAGCATATTCTTGTGAATATGGAGAAAATTTTGGTTTCAATAGCTGAAATTCAACAAGAACAACAGAAACAGCAACAACAAAATCAACAGTTGTTAGAATTACAAAAACAGCAATAGGAGTTGTCTAATATAATTCTGAAGAAAACAAAAAATTCTTCAACATCTCTTATGCCAGACACTGTCCAGAACATCATATCAGAATTTGTATGAAATCCTGATGAGGGACTGACTTTGCAAAGTTTGCAACCTACAACAACCAATCAAAAACTTGCACACTTTGCTTGGAGGAAAAAATAGATATCATTACCTTCCCAGACCAAAATAAATTATTAAATAAAAGATCCAAGCTCATCTCAAAATGCAGACATGGAAACAAATTTTTACTATGTTACTTAAAAATTGAAAACTGAAAAAATAAAATAAAATAAAAATAAAAGAAATAAATAAATAAACAAAATGACAATAAAATAAGTAAAATAAATTAACCCAAACAAATTACCAAATGACACCCGTTAGAATAGATGAAATAGAATAAATAAAAAATAAAATGAACCTGATTAAATAAAGTAAATAATAAACAAATTAACAAACCATTATGACCAAAATATTAGACTATAAAAATCAAACCAAAAATCAGACGAAAAACATAGCTATAAATGTTATATGATAAAAAAAATACTACGTTAATTAAAAATTGAAAACCGAAAAGAATAAAAATATACAGTATAATAAATAAATAATAAAAAATATCTTAAAATAAATTAAAAAAAATTCATCCATAAATAAACAAATTAACAAAAAAAATCCCGATAAATTAACTGTTAGAAAAAACAAATAAAGATAATCAATCCAAATAAATACATGAAGTAATAAACAAATTAAAAACTGCTTCCACCAAAATAATAGTTAGAATAAACTACAACAATCAACCCCGAAATTGAATAAATAGCTTTAATTATCTTCCCAAACCAAAACAAAACGATTAAATAAGCGATATAAACAAATTTTTGCTACGTTAATAAAAACACTGATTAAAATAAAAATAAAAAAATAAATATATAAGATAAGAAATAAAAGTAAAAAAAAAAAATAAAAGTAAATAATGACAAGCAAAATAATTTAACGCAAATAAATAAATAAACAAATAAACGATTTCCGGTAAAATAACCACCAAAATAAATTACTTACAATGCACCACTAACCTGTATATATAAATAGCCGAGAAAAATAACAGCACTGGTAGCCTGACGATTGCGTCCAGCATGAAACAGACTGTCACCTCTAAATATTATTGTTCAATGTTCACTTTTATATTTATTGCTCTATCTCTGATATTGAACACTTTATCCCATAAATATAAAACAAATTAAGACTATATTTCTTTTCTATATATATATATATATATATATATATATATTATATATATATATATATATATATATATGATAACTGTGTTTAATTTGAGCATTGTTGATAAATCCATCCTCAAATATAGACAGTGGCTTTTTAGTACTACTATGATTTTACATTCTTTTGCACAGATGTGGCAAATTAAATCATTTCTAGTAGCTGTTATATAAAATGTCAAGATAACTTTTAATGAATGACTTTTATGTGACATCTTTGATGTTTTTTAAACTATCCAATTTAGACGCGACTAATTCATTGAACAAACATGCACACAAAATAATATATATATATATATATATTTGTGTGTAATTTACACTATTTATATTTGAAATATTGTCCTCATCTTTGTTGTTGTCATCACAATGTATATTGATCTGGGATCAATTTAAATATGTTGAAAAAGTCTGGTGGCAAATATTTTTTACAGCCAAAAACATTTTGATAAAAACAACAAAGATGAGCACAATAGTCCAACTATAACTAGTGTAAATAATGACAACTTCTCATCCCAGAAATTCTGGCAGAAGGTTTTTATTGTTTCTTGCAATCCCCACCCCACAAAAATGCCTAAAAACAAAAATAATATATATTGTAAATCTGCAGCCTTACATAAGAAATAAGCAAGGCTGTATTGACAAAACACATTGCTTCTACCAGCTGCTGCGGACAGTTGTAAACAAAAGTGCCCAACCATGGGGTTACTGGACCACAGAGTGCTGTCTTAAAGAGAGCAGACTGTAACTTGTCAAAATTTCAATCAAATTTTCAATCAAATTTGAATAATTAAAAATTCTTCCTTTATATTTATATATAAATATAATAATATATATATATATATATATATATATATATAATATATATATATATATATATATATATATATTTTTTTTTTTTTTTTTTAAGCATTTCACCCCAAGCAAGGCGGGAAGCCACTAGGACGCAAGGGGTTACAGAAAATAGGAAAGATCAGATAGGAGTGATAGAAGAAAGGATGAGGGTAGTAGATAGATTAAGGCAACTGGAGATGTCGATTGACATTAAACTTGAATAGCTGGAGATTATAACTCTCAGGGAAACAGGAGAAGGGAAGAGAGTTCCACAGGCGAGAGGTGCGAGACATGAAGCTATTAGAGTAGAAGAGACGGCTACATTTATGAGTTTCGACAGTGAAGGGGTGAGAGCGGGATGCCAGCCTCGTAGGGCGCTTGAACTCATGAAGTTTGGGGAACCAGCGAATGCAGTTCCTCGGAGCAATTTCCATGAAAGTATTTGTAGAACAGACAGAGGGAGGCGACGGTGCGTCTGTGAGAAAGTGACTGTAGACGAGACGCCAGGGCAGGGCCAACCATATTGCATATCCGCCTCTGAGCCTATCAAGAACCCCGAGGCAAACAGAAGGGGCACCAGACCATATATGGCAGCAATACTCCATGCAAGGGCGAATTGTTGATTTGTATATCTGGAGGATCGAAACTCAGGGGAGAAAAAACTTCCTAGCACGGCACTCAGGAGCCAACTTTCCTTGCAGTGGACGAGGCAATTGACTCGATGTATTTATTCCATCTCAGGTCAGCAGTCAACGTGAGACCGAAAGCCGCAGAGAGAGTGCTCTCGGAAGTTGAGCGTCAGACATTCTAATGGAGGGAAGGAAGGATCTCTGTGGTGATTAATAGAGAGCAGTTTTGTCTTCGAAGCGTTGAAGTTGACCAGCCAAATCATGCCCCAGTTCACAATCGATTGGAGGTCCTTTTTTTTAGACGCACGGCAAGGTGAGTTTTGTCAGCGAGACTGATAATTTTTGAGGCAGGAATAAATTGTGGTGTCATCCGCGTAGATGCCAACTTGAGAAATTTATGGCGTCAGGAAGGTCATTTATATAGATAAGGAATAGAGGGGCCTAGGATGGAGCCTTGAGGAACACCTGCGTTCGTGGGATAGGAACTGGAGGAGAATCCGTTGAGAACGACCTTCAATTCACGGTTTGACAGGAATGATTGTATTACGTTATATAATCGACCCGTAATGCCATAACCCTGGATCTTGCGGAGAAAACCGGTGTGCCAAACCCTATCAAATGCTTTGAGATATCTAGTGCCAAACCTTTAAACTTTAACAAATTTTTGGAGAGTTGGTAGACTGTTTCAGTGATGGCTGTGAAAACATCGGCTGTAGATCTGGCAAAATAAAACCATATTGCTTGTCTGAGAGCAGATTATTTGGATGTGGATTGTGGTTAACCACCCCAGTATTGATTAGAGCTTTTGAGATTTTGCCGAAGAGGGAAGGAGACTGATAGGACGGTATTTGGAAGGGTCAGAGGGGTCGCCAATAGTTCTTGAAGACAGGAACGATCGAAGAGGACTTCCAGCAGTCAGGAAAAAAAGATTCCTTGAGGCAGTAGTTGTATAGTTTTTAAAGGGGAAAATGCCAGTTCAGGCGCGCATTTCTTTAAGACAATGGCTGGTATCCCATCTCCACCACTACAATTGTTGGGATCTAAATTGGAGATAATTTTTGTACCAAGGTTGGGGTTATGTTTAACCCACTCAATATGGCCTCAGTTCTAAGAGGGAAGTCGGGTATGGGTACACATAAAGAGTCGAATCGAATTGGATGAAAATTTCCTTCAAAGCATTCATTTGTCGGTAGAGGAGGTCAAGACTTCGAACTGGTTGAATAAAGGAGGTATAGAGGGTTTGCAATTATTCAATATATATATATATATATATATATATATATATATGTAACAATCTGTTGGAATATAATCCAAGTAATCCTTTAATATAATATAAAATGTTACATATTAAAACTGATTCACAAAGAAAGCTCAATGTTTTAGTCAAACAGAACAACATATTTTTTATACAATAGGAATTAAGATTACATTAGGCTAATGATCATTTTTACCTTATAAATGGAAATAAAACTTACAAGGATTTTTTTCAAATCAGTCAATGGATGAAAATTGTGGATGAAATTTTTTTCAATTCAATAAATTATCATCCATGACTAGTTTGAAAAATCCTTATAAATTTTATTTTTTTAAGGAGGTGAAAATGATATTATATAATATGTGAAATAATATTATATATATATATATATATATATATAATATATTTTGTTGTTTAAAAGTGACTCACCTGATTTTTTTTTTTAAAAATTTTTTTCGCTTATTGTTTTTGGGGTCAAACTAATTTTTAATCTTACTAATATAAAGACCCTTCCTGACCACCTAGTAAAAAAAGTTTACTCACCCTAAGGTATTCTATTGATAATTATAATTTTCGATATAAATGAGATTAAGGGAAAAACTCTGCAAAAAAAAAAAAGTGACTCACTTATTTCCTGCAACTAGTAATCAATAGAAACATAACCGAACAGCTTTAAATAAAGAATAATAGAGGTATAATTTATTTATAATAGGTAATATAGTTCGAAATATTTAATAAACTATGTGTCCTCCTTTATTTTAAATAACCTTTTCAACCCTTTTTGGCATTGAGTTGATTAAGCTCTGGCAAATCTCATCTCCAAGCATTGAATTCCATTTGGATATGACATTCACAATCAAATCCTCTTCGTTGCTCAACTGCTTTCTCGAGAGCCTGTACTTCATAATGTTCCATAAGTTTTCTATGTGGTTGAGGTCAGGAGATTGGGGCGGCCATGTCACAACACTCACCTGCTTCTCATCAAAGTATTCCTTCATCAATTTTGATTTGTGACAAGGAGCATTATCCTGCATAAAAATGAGCTTGGTGGGGTCGATTTGCACCCTTTCAGCAGAAGGGAGCAGACAAGACACTAAAATTCTCTTGTACTGCTTGCTCCTGAGGGTCTTTTCAATAGGTTTTAAGAAACCAGTCCCATGAAAAGAAAAGCATCCCCAGAACATTATACTGAACGGATGCATGACAGTACTTACTGATAAATTCAAAGAGCTTTCAAAGCTTCTTCTTCAGATTTTAGATCGCTTATCCTTTGAATTTAGCTCAACTTTCGTTTAATCGGAGAAGAGAACATTTAGTAAAAAGAATCAGGTGAGTCACTTTTATCGAACAGCACTCTCTCTCTCTCTCTCTCTAATATATATATATATATATATATATATATATATATATATATATATACACATTGTCACTGGACTCTCCCATTGTTTTTGCCATATGAGCATAAAGACACAGCCTGACTACTCGCATATATCATTTGATTATAGTATTGAAGGCTTGTGCAGAACCAACCACACTTTTTGAAAGAGCTGAATACAGACAACTGGTTTTGAATTCAGAGTTGTTCTTCTCCTAGACTAGTTGCCAACCAAGGCTATAAAATCCAGTCTGTCCTGTTATATACCCATAGCTGGGGAGAGAAGAGATGGATCCATTTTTTTAAATATGAAGACACAATCCATTAAATTCCACTGTTCCTCCGTTAATCCTGTGTGTGTGTGTTCCTTTGTATGTAAATGCTTTTTTTTAAGTGTGAATTACATCTACCACCTAGTGCAGATATTTTCTGTCTTAAGAATCTCACATGCTGAGGCAGGTAGATATTATATATATATGTGTATGTGTGTGTGTGTGTGTGTGTGTGTCTTTTGAATAACATATATTCAAGCTGCAAGTTTTCTTTTATGCATGTATTATTGAATATAGCAGACAATGAAAGATGGTTATGTTTTTTAATCAACTTTTCTTGGTTCTGAACAAAATGCTGCACATTAAATGAAAATCCATAAATAGACTGTCCATCGATAAATTGGGAGAAATTCAATGATGGTCTGTTTATTTTTGGATAAAAAAATTTTTTTCCAATATTTTTATATATATATATATATATATATATATATATATATATATATATATGAGTCCTGGGTTTCACACTTTGCAATCATCAGACAAACTGATGGATGTCTATCTGCACCTAGCCTGGATTGTTTATATAGGTGCATTTGCATGAACTAAAATGCATACACCTGTATGTAAGTGTGTCTGTGTGTATGAGAGTGTCATATGAGCAAATATGGAAACCAATTCCCCCTCCCACTACCAAACAGAGTCAAGCAAGCATAAATAAATTCAACTTTAAAAGTAAACCAGTTTGTCTGATGATTGCAAAAGTGTGAAACCCAGGGTCAAAAACTCATATCCATACAACAGACTATATTAGCTCTATCACTGATATTGACCTCCTTCCACTAAGTACTGCCCATACAAAAGAAAGAAAATATATATAATATATATATTTATATTAAAAAGAAAAAAAAATAAATTTAATATACATACTTTTATTTTTTTTTTTTAACCAATATAACATATTTTTTTTATATATATATATATATATATATATATATAATAAAATGAAATACTCTTCCATCATTTTCCAACATATGAGGGTTGAGGTCAGAACCAACTGCAATTTTGAAGATTTAAATTTAGAGACCTAGTGACCGTATTGCTACAAGGTCCTCAAATGACCCTCTGCAGGTTTTGAATTCAGAGTTGTCCTTCTCCTAGACCAGTTGCAATCCAAGGCTATAGAACCCAGTCTGTCCTGCTATTTACACATAGCTGGGGAGAAGAAGATGAAATGAAATGCAAATTTTAACACAGTTACAATAAATTTGTCTTTGTAATTCACCCCTGAGGATGACCTTGGAGGAGATTGAAAGTACTTGGGTAGTAAAAACTATGGTGCCTCCCTTGATGGATTTTAAGTTAACATCAAGAAACTGATTACTGGAAAGGATTATTATAAAAATAAATAGACTTAATATATCTTACTCAATGAAACATGTTTGAAGACATGCTGCCTAAATATAAGTTATGAATCTGTCCTGAAAGGTTATTTAATGTTTATCTCTATGAATTTGTATAATAATCAAATTTAGAAAGCAAAACATTTAAGATTTCTTTTTATAAATAACAATTTATTATGAACATTGAAAATCTCTATAGGAAAGTTTGTTAGAAAATTAAAAGCTCATATAAAGTGTAAACATTTTTATCAAAGAGAATTGTCCCACAATAACAAGAGTGTAAATAATGATATTTGTAATTTTTGTGTTTGCGATTTCTTACTAAACTATCAAATAAGTAGAATCATTGGGACAAAATGCCTTTGAGTTTTCTTTTAAGGGGAGAAAAATAATAAAATTTAAAAACGAAAAAACAAAAAAAAAAAAAAATATAAAAATAAAAATGAAAATGTAAAATGCATTCAGCTAGAGCGAAACGATACTTACATGGGCCAAACAATTATTTGACTGTCTACATTGTCATGATGATGGTGACTGAATATATATATCTTTACCTTGTGTCCAAGTGTCGACCTGGTGGGGGGAGGAATCATCAGCCAATCCTCCCCCCCAAGTACCAGGCTTGGGAGATATAATCAATAAGATTTGGAAAGAGGAGATAGAATGGCTAAAAACAATTCCGCTTTCAGACAATATATCAAGCAAAAAGATACTGTCACAACATCATTAGAATACTGACGAGACACCCTCGCATCTAGTCAAAGACATTCAATTTTCCATTTTTCTAGTTTTTTTTTTGTAACATTTCGGACCGGGATTTCTTACTAAACTATCAAATAATAGAATCATTGGGACAAAATGCCTTTGAGGAGGAGGAGGGGGAAAAAATAATAAAATTTAAAAACGAAAAAAAAAAAAAAAAAGTATAAAAATTAAAAATGAAAAATGTAAATGCATTCAGCTAGAGCGAAACGATACTCACATGGGCAAACAAGTGGGTGATATAAAAAATAGTAATCTAATTAAAAGAGAAAACAATTCAATAAGATGAAAATGTAAGTGGATGGAAAGTGGAAAATGTATAGAAAGTGGATGGAAATTTACCGTGGATGATCTAGTGATTAAAGAATCACTAGATCATCCATGAACTAATTTCCATCCATGAATTCACCATTTTTGTCAGATATTATTGTAGGATATTTAATAACAAAAGTAATGGAAACATAAACAAAAAGAAGCTAAATGAAATCAGCTAGATTATATATTATTATATACCAAAAACAGATATAAAAAAAAAAAAAATACTATTAAATTTAAAATTTCCAGTCTTGTTAATGCACATGTGTAGTTGCATCAGTGTAAACAAACCTAGTCTGATGAAATCCTAGATGACGAAACATGTCATACAAAACCTTGTTCAACTTTGTCATACAAAATTCATCTTATATAAAAATTTATTGTTATCTAATATATATATATATATATAATTATTTATTTAAAAATTATAACATAAATATGTTATAAAATCACTACAAAAATAGCCATTTTGTTTCAACACCTCTTGATAAGACACCAGAGGTTATTGAAAAAATGGCTTTATATTTTTTATAACATATTTATGTTATAATAGTTTAAATAAATAAATTAAATTTACTCTACTTTGTATTGAGCACTCTTTTAAGAATAGCAATTGTTGGTTATTGGAATTTATTCATTTTACACCAATCATATACTTGTATGTATATATATATATATATATATATATATATATATATATATATATATATTATTTTTTATATCCCCTTTGTTGTTGTGTTTTTTTTTATTATTTAATATTGTTTTAATATGTCTTGTAATAATAAAATTTATACTTTTATTTTGATCATTAAATTTTTACCTACAAAAATATCTTTAATATATATATATATATATATATATATAATTTTTAAATATTAGGAGAGTTAATTGAATATGTGACTTTGGTTTCTTTTTTAAAAATAAAGCATTGGGTGGTCATTTGATAGAAATCGCCTTATGAGACCATATGATATCGAAACCAAGGTGGCGTATTCAACTAACCTCCTAATTTTTACCTTTACTTTATTTTATTTTTGCACATGTATTAAAAAAAAACTTTTTATATTACTGTTTCCTCATCTTATTTAACTCTGACCATTAACCTTTTATGTGTGTGTGTATATATATATATATATATATATATATATATATATATATAAATCATTAGAGGGGACAGTCTGTTTCATGCTAGATGCAATCGTATATTTACACACACACTATCTCTGATATAGCACATCTTAAGGCTATATTTCTTCATAGATATATATATATATATATATATATATATATATATATATATATATATATATACATACATTTATATATGGATAGTGGCTCGAAATGAGAAAATACATGCAAATACTCTTAGAAAAGGTATGAATCCATCTTTTCCCCCTACCTATGAATTAAATAGCAGGACAAAATTAGTATCATTTGATGATCCATAATTTTACCCTGAGGTTTCTCTTGTCAAGATAAATGGTTGCACTCTCAATGGAGTACCATGCTTCGAACATCTAGTGGATATTAAAGTCAATGCCCAGAGTTGACAGTCTATATCATACTAAACACCTTCTTCAAACCATCTAATGATTTCATTCAGCATGAAACAAGGTTGCTTCTGGATGTTGACTTCAATGTCCTCTTTTATATTTACATATGCTCTATCCCTAATATTGAGCACTTTAAGCCATAAATATAGCATACCTTAAAACTACATTTTACTATATATATATATATATATATATATATATATATATATGTAAATGTGTTGTAGCATACCTACAGACAATAATAGGTATGTCCCCATTCACATAAATACAGTAGTAAATACTGTATGTTGGTCTGCAGTTGGAGATTCATTGTGGAATTCACTTGGCTCACTTCTAGCAGTTGATTACTTCTTCTTCGCGCCACTGACGAATCTTATGTGTTGTTCTTGCTCTAAGTATTATCATTTATTATCAACCTTTGTGTGATTATTCTATTCAGTAACCTTCCCTAGGTTACAATAAAATGTTTATTTTATAGTGGATACTTTGTATTTGAAATAGACGCACCAATTTTACTTAATAAACAGAGTGTGTATTACATCTATTGGCTTGCACATTTGAGAAAACATAGATAAAATGAACTTTCCCAAGAAAGATTGAACCTGTGTCCCCCTTTATAGGAGAAACTACTGTTTACTCTGGTATGCTTTACCATTCATACAAGGTTTAGGAGATATAACAAAAAGACAAATTTATTAATAGCTACAAAGGACAGGAAATTGTGGAGAGCCATGATTGCCAGCATCCTGAGGAGACACAGCACATAGAAGAAGAAGGAGGAAAGCACATCCTCTTGACTCAAATTAAAATAGGGAAAATAGAATGTTGCATGCTGTGACATTATTCATGGCTGAATGGTAAAGCACACTAGATCAAAAAGTGGTTTCCTATACAAAGAGGGACACGGATTCTATTTCTGCTGGGGAACGTATTTTCTCTAATGCCAGATGTAATATATAGTGCTTAATAAACAAAAATAGAGTATCTGTTTCAAATATGAAGTATCCATGACAATCTTTGACCTTTGTGCCACAACAAAAACACAGTGTCAAAAGAATGGTTATTCCCTTAATAAAACATGGCTCAAATAAGACGACAAATGCTTATATATAAAAATTATTTCAATATCTTTATCGTTCAACTTGCTGTGAATGGTTAGAGTGAGGGAGAATCACAAAAATTAGGATTGCACACACAGAAATTGATGGAGATAAGACCTTGGTGAACCTCTAATCAGCCTGCCTGTCCAGATCAAGAATCAGACCAAAATATATAACATTTGGACAACTACACAACTTCACGTGGCTATGCCTTCTTGTATGCAACTTTGTGTGACCATGCCTCTTCTGGCATACACCCATGCAAGCATGCATTACCTTCCACCCAGGATACCTGTGCGCCCTATTTATTCAAAGCTCAGGCTACCTGTATATCCTGTTTATTTTAGCCACCAGATGCATTTCCTGTTTATGCTATCACCAGTTTCAATATCCGTTCACACACTGATGCAGCGGAAGTAAGGTCAAAGGTCTTTCCTCAACCAATATCCAACAAACATATGAAAATGGAATTATGTATTTTCTTTGTGCTTGAGAATTAACAACAAAAATAATAAATACTATTTATTATATTGTTTATTGGAATGGTTGGCAAAACACTGGCTGATTGTTAATCGTTTCAAACTTTATAAAATAGTAAACGTTAAGAATTTCTTTATACTTGGCTCATATATATCTGAGTGGAGGTTTTGAGGAACATGGAACCACCTCTTAATTGCTGTTATCCCCAGGTCCACCTCGATCTGGACCTGTTAGGGTCCCAGCTATGGGTAAATAGTGAACGCCGCAAATAAAGACAAAACTCTATAAATGTATAAAAATACATTTTGATAGTAAAAACACCAGCATTACATTTTTATCTGAAAAAATTAGCAACAATACATATTTACAGTAAAATTATCAACAATATATTTTTGAAGCAAAATGACCAGTAATAAATTTTATAGAATTACTAATAGTACATTTTATTTATACTTAAAGACATACAATAACATTCAAAATATATTTAGTTGAAGTCATAAAATTGCAATCAAAATACTTAGATTTTGGCATTAAATAATTCATAGAGGTGTTGATATGCCACTAAACAAAATCAACCAACCAACCAAACAATCAAAATGAAAGAACTCTTTCATGACATTAATCCATATAATATTCTACAATTTCTTAAATCGAACTGTATTCCAAAATATAGCCACAAGTAAAACATATAACACATATATGTAGTAATTATGTCCACACAAACATGTATATATGCACAAAAGCCAAGTACTATCTACCATGTATTCAATTGTGAAAGCAGAATAACATATATTTTTATTACTTCAAAGCTCCCAAGACAATTAAATTTTAGCATTAAGTAAGGAGTTGATATGCCGTTAATCAAATCAAGAAACCATGGTAGCAGAAAGATTGGTCTTCCAATTATTTTATGTCTTTTGCTTATTAAAAATTGTACTTGGTACTTGTTTTTATTAATTTAAGCTTTTTCTTTGGCAAATATCACTTTTTGTCAAAAGTTGAATGCTTTAAAAGAGCATGTTGGAAACTGTGTTCCTGATCAAACCAAACCCATGAATAATTACTTACCAAATTCCATCAGCAACATACTTATAGAAAATACAAAGATAATAGTATCTAAAGTTACTCTATTTGTATCTGACTGGTTGGTAGAAACTATGGTAGCAGAAAGGTTGGTGTTCTAATTAATTGATTAATTAATTTGGTGTGTGTTTTTTTTTTTTTTTAATATTGTATTGAGTACTTTTTTATATTTCTGTTCTTTGGCAAATATCACTTTTTCTCAAAAGTTGAATCTGTCTGTATTTCTGAGATGAGGTATTATGTACAGTATTTACATTAGTCGGACTATTGTCCTCATCCATCAAACATGGCACATGGAACTAGAACAGTCTACCCCAGTGATCGAAATAAAGGGTTCAGTTCGAAATTCCAACCACCTGAAGAAGGCCGGAACGTACAACGGCCGAAATGTTGTGACAAATATACACACACACATTTATTTTAATTTTTCTGTTGTTTAGATCCTTATTTATTGGCTTCTGGAGAGAATTTGTGCATAAATTCCGCAATTATTCTAAGCACTTTCAGCTTTCATAAGCTGTTATGAAAAAGTCATTTTTGTGATGGGAGAATTGTGTTTATGCATTGGTATTTATGGAATATCCCGTTGTTGGGTGTCATGACTCTGTGTAAAAACACTATCTATAGAAAAACCAAATTTCTTTCCCTTCTAATTTTTTATAATAAAATTTCTGTGTTTCATCTTCAAATGTGACAGAGCAGCGGAATATTAAAGAGACTTTTTGTCCTCCAACTCTTCTCTGAGGGGATGTGACTTTTGATCATTTTTTTCTTTTCTTATATAATAGCAAAATACAGCAGTGTTATTAATTGCATTTTCCTTCATCCCTACTGTATGTCTTCTTCTCTGCATACAATAAACTGCCAGATCTGGTAGATTCCTATGTGAATAATATAATTTTATTGATGGGCGCATGGTCAAGTGGTTAGAATATTCACATTCTGACCATGAGACCCAGGTTTGATTCTCACCATGGTAGAATTGTCAAGAAAAAGACTTCCTGATATTTTCAGATAGGAGGGGCTGATCCCAGCATACGGCACATTTGGAAAGTGCCTGAATACCATAACTCGGGTTGACTCAAGCCTTGACAGAACCCTTGGGTCCACTGATAGCTGTGCTAGTATGATCACAAGTTCTTGTGGCCAAGGGATTGAATGTGCTGGCCTTGTTCAAATTGTTGATCATGCTAGATAACACACTCTTTCCCAGAAACTGTAACTAAGATCTGCTCAGCATACTTGCAGTAGGCACTGGTGGGCTTTGTGAATAAACACAAATGTGCCTGAGCAAGCGTCAGCAACAGGGATTGGCTAGCCGCCCTAGTAGACGGGTATCCTCAATACAAGTACCCAGCTATACATAATACAATTTCATTATATACGAATAATAACCAACCTAGGTTCAATTCTTATGACTTCTAGCTTATGTTTTTTTTTGTTTGTTTGTTTAGTGGCATATCAACTTCTTATGGGTCATTTAATGCCGAAATTTAATTTTCTTGGTAGCATTATTAATTTCTTTTACGAAAATGTATTACTGGTAATTTTTTTTTTTTCACAAAAATCTATTGCCAGTAATTTTTTTAATTATGAAAATGTATTGCTGGTATTTTTTACTATAAAAAATGTACTTTTATACTTTCATAGTATTTTGACTCCAATTTGGGAGTTCACTATTTGCCCATAGCTGGAACCCTAACAGGTGCTACCACCCCAGGTTAGGGTAGACCTGGGAATAGCAGCAATTAAAAGGCGATTCCACACTCCTTAAAATCCTCGCTGGCAGATATAGTTAATCTTCATACCCAGGACAATTCTCCCTTCTCACATTTAGAGCATAAATTTTGCTGTTATGTAATACCAGTTGATTGGAGAAATACCTTTCAATATAAATAGTCACCACAACTTACACAATGGAAATGCAAATTAAAATTCAAGTTAGTCATCTATAGTCAATAAAAATTGACTTTGATTTCTTCAATCTGTCATTAAACAGCTTGGTAGATTAAATACTTTATTGAAATGATTAAAAAGATTCTGTATTTGTTTTGATTTCCCAAGAAAAGAGATAAATCATAACACTTTCTTTGTTTAAGTGATCATCATTATAAAAGGTAATTGAAGCAATTTAGAAATCTCTTAATAAGCCTATGCCAGGTGTCCTGTAAGTCATTAGTGTTGTAGGTGACCCACCTGTAGTGCAGCCTTAGGGGCAGTGGTGTATCTAAGGCAAAATAGCCTGACAGAGACCATGGCTCTTCAGGCTGGTTTTTGAATTCAGTTTACCTTCTCTTAGATTGGTTGCCACTTCATGGCAAAAGATTCCAGTCATCCCTGCTTTTCACAAGGGTATTTGTGTGTTGGGTATAATTAAGCTCACTGATTGCTTCTGAGTTAACAGTTGACACACATCCAGTTTATATGTGGAGGAGTGGATAGGTTTGCTTATTGTCAGGTTCACACTCCTCCTTGTTCATTTGTACAGGAGTAGAGGTTTATCCCTTGTTTCCTCTTCAGGATTGGGTTTCCGGTTCATTCTGAAGTCTTTTCATTCTCTTCCACTCTTAGTAGTTCCTTAGTGTCATTATTGCCTTTCGGGGGGTAGGAGGGGGGTGCTGGCATAATTGATTTAAAAAAAAAAGGTTGTATTTATTAGTTATCTATGCTTTTTGAGGATCTGAGGAGGCTGCATTCCAGAATATGATGCCAATGCTTCATCAAAAATTTGATGCACATTTTCAAGCCAGGTGATTGATTTGAGTAGCTTTCCTCTTATATGGCAGTGAATGTTGGACAATTTCCCCATAGACGAGGAAAAAAACTAGAAACAGCAGAAATGTGATTTTACAGACAGATGCAGAAAATTTCCTGGACAGAGCGTTTATGCAAAAAGGAATTCTTAAAGAAAATGGTAACAGAAAGAACATTTCTACTTAGAACCAGGAAAAGACAAGTGAAAGACCTTGGACACATAATGTGGTAGAAGGGCTTGGAAAACAAAACACTCATGAGATATATTCTCTCCACACTTCTTCCAAATGCTGGGACTTTGACTGAGTTTATTTTTTTCTTTTCTTTTATTTTTAATCATTTCACCCCAAGCAAGGCAATAATGCTATTAGGATGCAGGGGGTTACAGGAAGTGAAAAAGTTTGAGAAAACTTTAGTGAGGAGAGGACAACAAAGGAGAAGGGTTCAAGAAAACACAAGATGGCAATTGACATTGCATTTAAATTTTTTTTTTATTGTACATGGCAGGGAAGTAAGAAATTGGGAGAGAGTTCTAGAGGTGAGAAGTGTGAGGAAAGAAACTTTTAGAATAAAAGTGGGGGTTGAATCTAGCTAGTTCAACATTTAAATGGTGAGACCTAGTTGCCAATTGAGTAATATGCTCAAAGTCATATAGTCAAGACACTAAGGAAAAAAGCTCATTAGAACAGTCAGAATGAAAATATTTGCAGAAAAAAGAGAGGGAAGCCATGCCATGTCTGTGAGAAAGTGACTGAAGTTGAGATATCAGATCATGATTTATTATATTACAGACTGTTTGAATTTCGTCAAGAATCTCAAGATATACAGCAGGAACACCAGACTTGTTTTCAGAAAAGAGAACTTTGACCACTGAAGAGTTATCTAAGGGAAAACAATTCTGATGTGTCTCTGATTCAAGAATGGTTTCACACTAGAAATTCAATACTTGTAGTCGATTTCCTGGACATTTTTGTGTCTCTTTATATCCTTACTCCAGCCACAGTCCACATCTTCTGAAGCTCCCTCAAGTTCTTGAATCAGCTTTGCTTGACAATCCTCTGAAGGCTGGAACCCACCCCTCTTCCTTATACACCTTTTCCTACCACACTTTTCCATTCCTTTTCACTCAACTTTCAATAAAAATACTTTGCTGCAGCCCTTTGTGAACACCCCTTTCAGTAATGGCCCTTATGTGGCTTTCACAAGGAATGTCTTTTGAAAAACTGTCAAGTGAGTAGTCTTCCTTATGATTGTGGGCCTGTAATGAAATGCTGAAAACTTCAGTTCTCATTTGATCACCAAAGTTAAGCAAGGTCATTCAGTACTTAGGTGGGGATCTGCTTGGAAACAATGGATACTGTAAACAGCCTCCAATAATCTGAAATATGGTTCCATTTAAAATAACCCATAAAGGGTTGATAAGACATAAAAAAACAAATCAATATATCAATCCTGATAATTGTGGTTATGTGGACTGAGCCAGGCTGTGATTCATGATGTTTATGCTGTATGAATAGCAATTTGCTCAAATTTGAAATAGAATATTTTGAGATAGAATTTTTTAGCTGTAGGCTATTATTCTCAAAATTAAAATAAAAAAAAAATGCTTTAAATATTTTACTTTACATATAAACAGTCCAGAATATTTACAGTTTTCACTTGGTGAATTTGAACTCTTCAATGGTAGTCTAAGTATACACACACACACACACACATACATATATATATTATATTATAAATTAACTAGTTTAAAAAACGTTTTTTTTCACTACACAGTAATAACCATGTTTCAAAAATGGAAGCTAAAAGCTTTAAATTTAATTTTGTAATTAAATTAAAAACATTAGTTTCATTTCATCCTTAAGCGAATTTTGAACTCCAAAAATAAAAAATATCAATAATAACATCAGATTATATATCTTACTATTCTTTCTTTCTATATGTGAAAAGTGTATATAAATATAAATAAATATAAGTATGTATAATTATTTATATATTATATGCGCGGTACTTATTAGAAAGCGCTCAATATCAGAGATAGAGCTAACATATTTGGTTGGATAGATGTGAGTTAGTGACCCTGGGTTTCACGCTTTAGTGATCGTCAGACAAACTGATTAATGTTTAAAAAATTTGGGTTTATGTAGATTGCGTGTATTGGTGTTATTGTGGAAGTGGTGGGGAAATTTCGTCGTTTTGTCATTCATCGTACTAACGCAAACATCGATGTATGCAGACACATATACATACGTGGTCGTCCGTCGGGACTCATACATATATAAACATATGTGGGCAGTTTTGGCTATGACACATGTATGTATACGGGTGGTGTTATATCTATACATACGCATTTGTATGTTGAAATGTTGAAATTTAAACATTGGAAGTGTGGCGGAAATGTCTCGTTACTGTATACATGTCATATTAAGTGTTTTTTTTTTTTTTCCACTGAAAAATATTTCCTCACATGTATGTATATACGTGGTGGGGTTTGTGTAAAATTATGATAGGTAAAATTATTATTATTTATATTTATTTTTTAAATTTTTGAAAAAAAAAAAAATGGGGTTTATTTGTTATATTTAAAGCTGGTTATTTGTTTGTTTTTTGGTGACTGTGTATATGTAACAGGTAGAAATTTGTAATCCTTATTGGATAATTTATATGGTGATGTTTAGTTTAATATTCAATGTGCTGGGTGAGAGGGTAGTTCAATTTAATAACGGGTCTATATGATATGATGTGATAGTAATGTTTCAAGGGATTGGAGACAATGATATTTAATTAGCTAATAGTTGTTGTAAATTGGTAGAAATTGTAAATTGGTAGAAATGATTAGTAACGGTGGTGGGAGAATGATAAAACCATGAATGTAGTTATAGTGGTGGTAGCTTGAACTAAAAAGTGGTTGTTGGTGTTTTATTTTATTTTTGTTTTATTTTGTTATATGTATTAATTTATTTTGGTATAAATCCTGATAATAGGTATTCTGTGTAAAATTATGGTAGTTGGAGATTGCTATAATCTTTAATATTTTAATTACAAAATTATTATTGTTATTATATTAAAGCTGCCTGGTAATAGGTGTTTATTCTCATGGTTACATATGGAAATTATATCTGATCATACTGTTTTAAGGTATTAAATATGCTGGGGGAGTAGTAAAGATTTTAGTGGATTTATATGTTAATAGTGGGTGTGATGTGTAAGTGATGGTGCTGTGTGTTGGTGGTAATGATAATATTGTTAGTTAAAAGGTATTGTAGTAAAAGTGATTACTAATGGTGGTGTAATTATAATAATGATAGATGCAATTATTTTGATGGTATCTTGAAATTAAATTGTGATTGTTGGTGGTTTGTCGGTTTTATCCGTTTGGTATGAATTCGGATAATAGGTACTTGTTCTCATGCCTACATTTGGAGATTATCTCTGATTTTTTGTTTAGTAAGTTCTTTTTTGAGGTTTGTGTGATATTATTGCTACTTTTTTCGTGTATATAAAGTAGGCATTTTTTTTCGTAATGTTGTTGTTTATGCATAGGGGCTTTTTTCAATATTTCCCAACTATTGTTGGTGTGATGTTTTGTCTTTTTGCTGCCATATGTATGTAGAAAGTGTTAATGCTGTTCGAATATTTCCTGTTGTTGAATGAAAAGTTGTGATTGTTATTCCTCATTTTGAATGGGCCTTTATAAATCAAAAGCAAATGGATGTAGTGCATAGTGTTGTTGTTTGTTCTTAATTGGCCTTGTATATTGTGTTCGTTATTTTCAAATTTCCTGGATGGACATGTTGTTCTGTTTCTGCAGTTGCATATTGGATCCTTGTTTACATTTTTTTAGGTTGTCATTTTTTATTTTTTTTGATTTAGTGGCTTTTGATTATTTCTGTTATGTTTTTTTACAGCTGTAACTTTATTCTTTTACGTTATTTTTATTAAATATTTTTATAATTTTTTATATATTCAGTGAATTTGTTTTTCTATTAAGTTTAGGAATATTTTGCCTTTGTTCATTTTAACAGTTTTGTTATATGGTGGATTAAACCAGTTTTTATAACACTGTTGGACTCTACTTTTTTTTTTCAATAAGAATGTATAATTACTCTCCAAGCCTATCAGAAAAATCATGATGAAATTGATCATAAATCTTTATATATATATATATATATATATATATATATATACAAATGAGAAAAGAACAGATGGAATGGGATGAAATTGATACTGTTCGTAGCATTTACTTTGAAAAAAGTGCTCAATACAAAGTAGAATAATATATTATTATTATGTTCTTGTTTGGTTTTGGTTTGTTTTACGGCATATCAATCTTTATTGCTGGTAATATATCTTTCAAAAAATCACCACTGGTAACAAAATTATTGCTTAATAACAATATTTTCTTTCAAAATTCATTGCTGGTAATATAACTCCTTTTAAAAAAATATATTGCTGGTACTAAAAAAAACTTTTACACTTTCATAGTGTGTTGATATATATTTATATATTAACTATTTGCCCATATATATATATATAACAGATGCTACAACCCCATGACAGGGAACACTAAAAATTAAGAAAAATTTCCATGCTTCTCAAAACCTCCTGATCAGAGGCCTTGCTGATGGACGTAGTTTGTCGTCTTACCCAGGATGGGATGTACTTTATTGTCTTACCCAGGACAATTATTTTTTTTTCCTATAAGTGATTATAATAAAAACATTTTGAATATAACTATGATGAAAAACTTTCAGGTTTCAATATATGATTTTATACTTCTTCAGGCGATGATAACTAACTGATGATTAAATGATTTTTAATAAAATTTAAAAACAAAGTTCTCCATTTTTTTCGTGAAATTTAATTCTGATCTTATGCTCCCAATATATTAACTTTCAGATAAGAATTAAGACTTTTTTTAAATTTCCTTTAAAATTTATTTTAAAAAAATTTACTTACCATTGCCTGAAGAAGTACAATCAAAGTTTTGATTAATGAAAAAAGAAAAAATTTTGTCAGCAATGTTTTTTATTATTTTAAATATAATAGAAATATAATAATTATATATATATATATATATATATATATATATATATATATATATATATATGTATACATTCTGTCCGAATTTTGAATAAAAAAAAACAAGTGACCAAATGTTACATTTAATTACAGATTCAATCAACAATGTATTTTCCCTGATTATCTATGACTTCCTTCCATCTATTAACAAGCTCATTCCATTGCTGTAAAATTCTTTTGGCTTTGATTTTTAAGAACTCACAAATGTCAGTTTTTTCTTCCTGTGTTACACAAAGCTGTTTTTTCTTTTAAATGAATCTGTAAGCTACAAAACAAATGGTAGTCTGAAGGAGCAAGATCAATTCAATAAGGTGGATGAGGAATTTTCTCCCCCAAAAGTTCTTTTGACATATCTTTGTTCATGAGATTCTTGTTGTGTGGGGTCATGCATTGTCTTGATGAAACATCACCCCTTTTAAAATAAAACATCTCTATAACACTAAAAGCATAAAATTCAATTAAAATTTTCCGCAAAAAAATAAAATCATCCTTGATGAAAGAACTCGAAGTTATAGAATATTTGGACATTTTCTACACACTCTGTGTCCGTAAAAGAAATCATTTGTTTGAACACAAGAAAAATGAAATAAAAGCTTAATTGTTGTACCTTGTCTGTAGTTGTTTTTAATGAAACATATATATATATATATATATATATATATGTGCTCCTGAAAAATTTATTTTGGTTTAGCTCTTTGGGGAGGAAGTGTGTGTTTGTAAACAGTGACTATTATGGCTAACAATGCAAGACTCTTTGGTAAATCGAATTGAGTTCTCTCAGCCACTGTGTGTTTATCTAAAAATAAATACGATGTTTCATCTTCATCCCTGCATCTTTTTTTGGTTTGGTTTCAAAAAATAATTTTATGATGCCAATTCTGTCATGTTTTTGCCTAGCTAGAGGCAATCGGACATCTAGCCACACTTTGAGCTGTGGTGCAGCAAAACAGTCTGTCTGTAGATGACTATATATATATATATATATATATATATATATATATATATATATATGTGTGTGTGTGTGTGTATGTATGTATGTATCGTGTTATCTCTCATGTATCAGGTCATCCTATAATTTCTGTCCGAATTTTGAATAAAAGAAAACAAGTGACCAAATGTTACATTTAATTACAAATTTAATCAACAATGTATTTTCCTTGTTTATCTAAATTTTTCCTTCCATCTATTAACAAAACTAATTCCATTACTGTACAGTTCTTTTGGCTTTGATTCGAGGAAGTTCACAAATGTCAATTTTAACCTCTTCCTGTGTTAATCTTTATTTTTTAAAAAAAATTATGTAAATTTTTATAAATTTGTATAAATTTTATATGCATTAAACCTATATCTTTTATTCGGTAAAAATTTCATTGCTAATCATGCATTACTTTTTAAGTAATACACATATTTATGTCTTTGTTGTTTCCGATCCTTATATTATATTCAAATACTACTATATATATATATATATATATATATATATATATATATATATATATATATATTAGGTACATATTTTTTGATATACAGATATGAACCCTAGGTTCAAAAAAAAAAATAGATGTGTTCACTTAGATAGGAATACACAACACAGGTGTCAATAAACAACAAACACAAGATGGATGCTTGTAAATAATTTTATGTAACAAAAACTGGATGTAAATTCAAATATTCATAATGCCAAACAGAATTTTTTTAAAATGTTCAAATAAAAGTCAGTAGTTCTTCTTTCTGCAATATAAGCTGGACATTGGAATGGTATATGTACTTTGTTTCCTCAGTGGTAATTGAAATGCATCCAAGATGAAATTCAGATGATTTCTTCGGATATATTATTCTCATATTCTCTACACATCAAGTAGCCAAATAAATCTACCTTCAGGGATAATATATCCTTATTCAATACACAACAAGTAATAGAATAAGTTCATAGATGCATTTCTAATGAGCGCATGATAAAAGTCAGTTTATTCATGACTTGTCATGTTCAGAGATTATTGGGAAACTGAAAATACAATTCTATAGCACATGGCACATAGGCATGAATGACTGACTTTTACTTACTCCATTAGGAGGTCAGTCTGTCTAGTTGTCAAGTAACACAGATTCTTTCCCGCCATTTCTCAGTTTCGACAGGAAATAAAGAAAGAAAAGAAGGAAGAAAGAGGAAACATGAAGAAAACATGTCCCTTAATAAATTGATCATACGTCTGAATTAACATTCAACCCTGATGGCCATGTCACAATATATATATATATATATACAAGTATATAATTGGTATATATACGGAATCAATTCCAATAACCAACAATTACTATTCTTAAAAATAGTGCTCAATACAAATAGAGCAGATATATATTATTTTTTTTTAAAAAAATTTATAACATAAGTATGTTATAAAATCACTACAAAAATAGCCATTTTGTTTCAACACACTCTGTGTCTTATCAAGTGATGATGTTGAAAATAAAATAAATGGTTTTAAAAGTTTCAGATTAATTAACGATCCTACACTAGGGGAAAAATTGTTTACAAAAGCTAGAATAACCAATCAAAAACCAAGTATAGAAAGATTCAAAATATTGACAATGAAATCATGTTATAATAGCTATTCAGATCTTTAAAATACGTGTAATATTAAAAATAATTTATACTAACCAATAATTATAAAATTATATAAAATTTAATATTAAAATTAAAATTAATATTAATATTATTTTTAATATTACACGTATTTTAAAGAATGCAGGGGATTATATAAGATTTGGATAAGAGCAGATATTCTTGATAGGAGAAAGGATGGAGAGAAGGATAGTGGGTAGATCAAGGTAACTGGAGATGTCGATTGACATTACATTTGAATAGTTGGAGATTATAGCCTTCAGGGAAGCAGTAACTGGGGAGGGTGTTCCACTGGCGAGAGGTGCGAGGTATGAAGCTATTGGAGTAGAAGAGACGACTACATTTGAGAGTTTCTACGGTGTAAGGGTGGGAGCGGGATGCCAGCCTCGTAGGGCGCTTGAATTCATGGAGTCTGGGAACCAGTGAAAGCAGCTCGTCAGAGCAGTTACCATGGAAGTATTTGTAGAAAAGACAGAGAGGCGACGGCGTGTCTGTGAGAGAGTGACTGCAGACGAGACGCCAGATCAGGGCCAATTAGATTACATATCCGTCTCTGGATCTTGTCAAGAACTCCAAGCTAAGCAGAAGGTGCCCCAGCCCATATATGGCAGCAATACTCCATGCAAGGGTGAATGGTTGTTTTGTATATTTGAAGTATAGATTCAGGGGAGAAAAATTGGTACTTTTTTAAATTAGTTTAACAAGTAGATGGTTTGAACTTGAAATAAGAGAAAATTATTTTACGTGGTTAAAAAAAGTGAGACATAATTTTTTATTAGAAATTTTATGATGACAAAACGAAAAAGATTTTATGATTAAATTTTGCTCTCGTCAAATATTCTCCTTTCGCCTTGATTACTGCAGCACAAATTTTTGGCATTCATTGCAAAAGGTTCTCAAAGTGTCAGTTTAATAATTGATTCCATTCTTTTTCAATGACACTAAGAGCTCTTTTTTGAACATTTTTTTTTCACTCTTCTGATAAGTTCATCCCATGCTAATTTTTTTGAGTATGTATATATATATATATATATATATATATATATATATATATATATATATATATATGTCTTGTGTGTGTGTGTGTGTGGTTATGAATACTCAGGAGTAGATGTTTGCACACATAAATACACACTGATATATGCATTTTTACTCAGTTAAAACATGTAGCAATGTGAATATGTTATGCCAATGCTGCCATGGCAGTCTTCTTGCAGGTTCATTTCAAATCCACTTGTTTTCTGCTTGGCTTTCATAATCTGAAACCTGCCAATTGAAAACTGAACTTGACTCTTTGGAAGATAAATTACTTTCTGCAAATTTAAAATGTTTTTAACCTTTTTCTCTGTATCCCGTCTTGGTCAAATTTCCTCATAGACAAGAGTTAAATTACCAACAAGCTGTCATATTTAAGTTTAGTCAAATAAAAAATATCAACATTATTACTATTAAAGAAAAGATGAAGTAACACAAACATTAAACCCTATTTATTCCTGGTAAGGTCAATCTTTCAAGAATGTGTTTTTACTTTCATGTGTTTGTTTTTTATCAGTGTTTTGCTAAATTGTAAAAGTGGAAGTGATTTGAACTAATCTCTTCTCATACAAGCAAGTCTGTTCAGTTGAAAGAAAGAGCTAAACTTAAAGTTGCTTCATGGCCAATCAGGGCTCTCCACAACTTTCTCTTCTTGGTTGTTTTAAGTAATGTTTGTCTCCTTACTATACCTTGTCGGAGTTAGCTCCTCCTTAATTTCCTAATTGTCACCAGGGGACACTCTCCCTACACTATAAATACTAGGCAACTTCTTGCCTCGTTCTTCTTTTTTATTTCTTCATTTCAGTGAACATATCTACAATGTAAGCTCTCACAGTAGATAGTGTCTTCCCATTTGTGGGAGATGCCATCAACATTATACACACATACACGTACGTACGAACATTCACCAAGTACAAGCTCTTTACATTCACACACAAACACAAATGTTGATGTCTTTGTCACTTGTAAATTTTGTCATTTAATACATATATTTGTTGATATATATATATATATGTATATATATATATATATATATATATATATATATATATATATATATATATATATATCAGTCTTGTTTCTTTTCTTTACATCTTGGTTGGACTCAACTTGAGTCCACCATGTTCTTAGAAAAAGTTAGACCTTCTTTTAGCATGGTATAAACGCACATGTTCCTAATTTAACAACACGTAAACACATGTTCCTCTACAACCTCCCAGTCTCTATTCTGCCATCCATTTGCACAAGATTACTTTCACTTTACTCCTGTCCCTCTTGCTTTCAATATGTCCTGTGAGTGTTAAATTCTCCAAACTCTCTTTCTTCATTATGCGTCCCAGAAATTTCATCTTTTTCTTTCTGATCTTAAATACAAGTCTCCTTTTTGTTTCCATTTTATTTAAAACATCCTCATTACTCACATGCTCCCTCCATGGTATTCTCAGTATCCTTCTGTACTTCTTCAATTCTCCTTTTCACCTGTGAGAAATATGTTTGGCATTCACTACCATACGCAAGTTCAGCAGTCTTTACATTGTTTCAAAGGAAATTTTCCTGTTTCTTAATACTTTGTTTTACTTTTGGAATGCATCTTTTTGTTTTTAGATAAAACTTCAGATTGCTGTTTTAGAATATTTTTTTGCCTTCCATCTGCATGGTAACTCCAAGCGAGTAACTCAATGAATTTTTCTCAGTCTAATATTTTCTACTGGCATGAAGTGGAAAAATTATATTGAATCAATTGCTAGAGCGGCTGCTAAGAAAGTTGGTACTAAGGTGTAATGGTAAGTTCTATGCTAACAGTTTCTTCTCTCGTACTTCTTACTTGTGGAAATCTTTTCCAGCTTCTTACTTCCCGGTTGACTTTGATTTTCAAAAATTTAAATGCAATCTCAATCATTATCTTCCATTTTCTTAATTCTAGTTCTTTTATTGTTCTCTTTCCTTAATAGTGTTTTTTTTAATTCATATTTTCTCATACTCAGTAACCCCTTGCATCTTAGTTGCTTTATTGCCTTGTTTTAGGTGAAATGTTCAGAAAATTTTAATGTAACCAAGTTGTACAACAGCTTAAAAGTTTCCAGGTTTTGTGGGAAAAAAAATCTCAAAGATTATGGAGAAAGTTACCATTGATGAGGAGGAGAATTGTTATCATAATAATAAATGTTGACTCTTAAAATGTTTTGGGTCTGCTTAGAGGCCTCGATTATTACATATTTGTCAACATTGCTTCTAGTCAGTGTTCAAACCTGGGAGTTTCTATTTTGAATGCTCATTTTCAAGGCAAGCAATAGGTAGCAAACATAACTAAAAGGGAAAATAATGATATAACCAAGATGTTGGCATTCAACACTACATTAAACAAAAAGTGAGGAAGGAAACTCCCATTAATAGTAGAAAGAGGGATAACAATGGACTTGTGAAGCTTGAAAAACTGTATTAACACTCACCATGGGTATATAGTACCCAGCACAAATATTCCTATTTTTAATTACAATTTTCAGTACCTGATTTTCTTACCTAAATAATGTTTTTCAGTTCCTATTAATATTAACTCAAAGTAAAAAGTATGAAGTGCTTGCATGTAAAATATTTCAAATAAAGATTTATATTTAATATTTTTTTTGATATTTTCAAAATCGGGTATGATATACCCATAGTTAGAGTGGTGTAACTTTAATTGATGCTTAGTGTTCTAGGGTTAATCAAAGTGTAAATAAGTTATTATATAAAAGGTTTGAAAGAAAATATTTATTTTTCAAAACTCTAATAAATGAATAAGAAATGACATTCATTGTGAAAAAAAATTAATTATATTAACTTTTTTATTAAAGCAAAAAAAAATAATGGCTGTCAATAATAGGAAGAAACTCAAGAAAGTTCTTTTGTCACAGGTTATGAGCCAAAACCAGGACAAACAAATGCACATTTTTTTCTGATGTCAATATTAGTGTGTACTTAGGCTCAGTAGAAACAGGGTAACAGAGTGTACTTGGACACAGTGGAAACAGGGTAACAGAGTGTACTTGGACACAGTGGAAACAGGGTAACAGAGTGTACTTGGACACAGTGGAAACAGGGTAACCGAGTATATTTGGACACAGTGGAAACAGGGCTAGCAATAATTGAGCAGTACTAAAAATAAGAATTAGATGAGATATTTGTAGACACAGAAGAAGACTAAACCCCGTAGATTAAATAAAGGGTTCGGTTCAGAATTAATGTTAACTCAAAGTACAAAGTTTGAAGTGCCTGCATGTAAAATATTTCAAATAAATATTTATATTTAATATTTTTTTTGATATTTTCAAAATCGGGTATGATATAGCCACGGTTAGTAGTGGTGTAACTTTAATTGATAGTTAGTGTTCTAGGGTTAAGAGAAAGATTTTATAAATTCCAATTGACAATAGTTCTACATGTTCAATGTTATAACTCACTCCTAACAGTTATAATATTGTCTTGCTTAGGCTATTCACTGTGACATCTGTTACATACATCTGTAACATCTATTCATCTGTGACATCTGTTAGAAATTCTCCTGGCTGTCTCCAATGGACCATCTTGACTCACTTGGAATTCTTTATTTAAGGCAGTGAGAAAGTGACTGATGTTGAGCTGCCAGTTCAGGATCAATTATAATACAGACCCTCCTTTGAGTTTTGTCAAGAATCTTAAGATGAATAGCAGGAGCACCTGACCCAGTGCCAGTTCAGGATCAATTACATTACAGACCTTTCTTTGAATTTTGTCAAGAATCTTAAGATAAATAGCAGGAGCCCCTGACCAGATGTGGCAACAGTATTCAATGAATGATAAATTTGTAAATGTGCAAGATGGATTCTGTTGAAAAAATTTTCTGCTACAACACAGTGATCCAACCTTCCTTGCAGTAGATGCAGCTATTGATCCAATATAGTTATTCCACTTCATGTCAGTGGAAAATGTTTAAGCCAAGTAAATAACATGTGTTGCTTCTCTGGAGTCTAGCATCAGCCATGCTGATAGCAGACAGAAAAGTTTATGTATGGTTGTTAAATGCAAGCAGTGGATGTCAGAGAAATGAATGTTAGGAGGCAAACATTGTTTCAAGTTACAAAAGACTTAAATTGTTCTATCCATTGTCTGCTTAAATATCACTCATGCCATTGGTCAATGTACATGCTCAAGTCAAGTTCAAGATTTTAAATGCTGATTTTCAAGAAATCCAATTGGAAGACTGATGCAACACAATCTTTCTTCCTCATTCTCTGATCTTGGCTTTATATTGGATGAAACTAAATTTCATATCAAGCAAAGAAAACGTTTTTAGTTATCACATTGGAATTTGAAAGAGGGACACAGATTTAGTTTGCCTGATGCAGACTTGAGACTCATGTGACAAACAGTAACTTATATATATATATATATATATATATATATATATATATATATATATATATAATGGACTCTCCCATCGGTTTCAATGTATGAGGATCTGACAGCTTAGTTGATTCAGTTATAAAATTTTGTTCTATAATCTTAAGTGGCATTTAAGACCTGCTAGTGATTTACAAAGGAGGCCACATATGGATCAAGAGTGAGGATTATGAGATGGCATCACTGTTAGATTGGCTGACCTTTTAGTTCTTGCTCTCACTTCTTGAAGATGATTCAGACAAGCAGATTGAAAACTGCTGAGTCCACTAAAGCACGTTGATCTCCATTCTACCCGCTCCAAGGCTAAGCGCTCAAGGGTGTTATGTGGTATATTGACAGCTGACAAGTTGCTTTTCAGCTTCTCTTTGTTTCTTAGCCATGGGTGTCATACATTCCTGTAGCCCTGATCTAACTGGCTAGATAAAAACGAGTCAAGGTAAACCGCCAGAAAACCCAGACAAATGATTTGATTAAAGTGGTGAAGGCTTGTGCAGAACCATATATATATATATATATATATATAGTCAAGAATAAAAAGAAAAATAACTGTGCTGGAAATTGGCCATGAACATTGTTAATGGATATATTAATTTCAGGGAAAATGCGCAGTGTCCCTTCATGACATGGGTGATCATGGCTCTCCACAACTTCTTATCTCTTAACAACCTTTGGCCTTTTGCCAAGCTACACATCCCCCACCATTTCACCATCCATTTACAAAAACATATCAGTTAGTTGCGCCACTGCTTTCCTCTGTCCCTTTTGCCTTTGATACATCCTGTGAGTGTCAAATATTCCATATCCTCTTTCCTCATTATGTGTCAAAACACTCTGTAGATTATTTTGATATATAATAATAGTCATAAACAAAAATCACTTTTGACATGAAGTAGACAAACAGTAGCTTTTCTTATTGTCTGTAGTCAATTTTTTTTGTCACAAATACTTTTTAAATAGCAAAATTAAAAAACAGTTTTATGCTCTACACATAATACTAGATTTATAATATTCGAGTAATCTTATGAAGCCATCGTTAGATTTGATATACTATAATTGAGTTGCAGGAAACTTATCCAATCAGGCAATGATGAATCATGTCTTTAAGCAAAATTCCTCTTGAAATTTCATAGCTTCCTTTTTGAATTTTCATATCTGAATGTAAACAGAGGAGTTTTCTAAAGAAGTAATAGATTTTATTTATTAATCCGAAAGATTTTATCACAAATTTACAAAAAATAACGTTAAAGTGATATCTAAAGAACATTTTCTACAAATTTGGGAGCCAGTCAAAATTATTTGCCAAGATTTACAACAAATTTAGGGTTGTTTTAAGTTCTCTATGAAGAAAAACAGTTAAAATTCTTGACAGCATAATTTTCTGTTTTATCTATATATAAAACTGAATTTTTGCATGTATGTTGCTTTAAGATACTTGAACCAGGATTAACTAATTTATATTTATTTTCTACTTGGACAGTTTCCAGTTGATGCATCAGTTTCTAAGATTCCAATCCTAAAATGGAGATATTAATCCTCGTACAGTAATTGAATGATTTTAACTGTTCAATTAAGAAATATTTTTAGAAGGGATTAGATATTCATGATCTACATCTGAGTTGTGGCTATTGAATAACAAAACAGAGTTTATTTTAGTTGAACTGCAGATGACACGCATGAATCATGACATCCATTGAGCAATCAGCAGGCAAATAATCAATTCACTTGCACCTTCAGTTCACTGATATAAATGCATGAAGTAGCCATTTTCTCTGGTATATCATGAAAAGGGTCTGTTAAAAAAAAATTGTGCAATAGATCAGTGTTAAATTTTTGATGAAATTAAAATGTTGGTTCCAATCCAACTGCAAAACAGATTCCCCTCCCCATTTTATAGGAAGAAGAACACAAATGCATGCTAAGAATTTTTCCTAGCCTATAAAATCAGCCAGTTCTCAGTTTCATCTGACTCAGTTCCAGTCTGTCTTATGTTGAAGTCAAAACGCTATGTTTGCTTGTCTAAACTTGTTCTTGTGTATCAATTCCAAGTCCTAATGAACCTTTTAGCATATTTCTGTTGCTTTGCCTTATTACAGTTGATTTGCCTTGCATATATTGTTTGCTTGCTTTATATTATTTTTTGCCTTGTTCTTTTCTTTTTCTTTTTATTACTTATTATTAGCTTTGTTAATTCTGTTTGTTGGATATTTCTTTTACTTATTTTGCATTTCACCATAGCTACTCACTCTACATAAACAAAATGGCTACTGAATCTTTTTGAATTTTATAGAGAAGGATACATATGTCTTTGAGCAGTATAAGAGATTCTGTGAAGGTTGGTCTTGTGCTGTACAAAGCTGAACTTAGTCAATCTGCTTTCAGACTATGTTCTTATAGATGATGTGTCTTTGAGGATATGTTCTCAGTGTTAAATAGGTCACATTCTGATTATTACTGTTCTTGAGGCAAATTGAATCAGCCATCTTTGTGTAAACAAAAAGAGTCATTGTTAGGTTTCAGCAGGTCTGGATTTAACCCTTAAGAAGTCCCTGGAGCTAATAGAATTTTTTTGGGTGGTGGTGGTGGTGGTGGGGTGCTTCATTATGTATGTTTTTTTTTTCCCTGTATGTATAAAGAAAAAGAGACATTTAAAGATGAAGCTACATTAAATCTATATGTATATAAAAAAAGATGTGTCAAAATCTAAACGAGGGGCCTCTTCAATGGGTGAGGGCGGGCATGGAATTTAAAAAATCCACTCCAACCAGAGAGACCCAAATGCTCTAGACTTTTTCAAATTTCCAAGTACCTCAAAATCTGAAAATAAATCTCCTCTATTCTGATTATCAGGTGTCCAGTACTATACCATATGCAAATCTGGCATTGGATTTCAGTGTCATCTCTTTATAAGTAAACCTATGTCAATATATTATCAATACTTGTATACTTCTTATCATACCCCTCTTTCCTTTTAGTCAGCTTGCATAGTACTTTAATTCCTCGATCAAACTCTGATAAGAGACAAATGACAACCAGTAAGCTTATTCGATAATCTTTTTTCTTTTCTAGAGCCATTTATTGTGACTACTTTCTTTTCTTTTTTCATCTTGTTCCTTTACTATTATGTCTGTTTTTAAAGCATTCACACAACAATCAGTACATTTTCCAAAAAAGATTTATACATATCTTCAACTTAGTAAAAGAAAAATAGTATATTTGTTAACTTGCTCTCTACTATAAGGAGACCACTAAGAAGCAACTGCATATCTGCATCAACTGCTTCTCATTCATATTGGCCATCATATCTATGACATTTCAAACTATCCTTGCTCTTCATATTGTGAGCCTGTTCATTGGTCTCATCATTGATGATAGCACAGATGTAGTTGAGCAGAGAATTTTAATCAGAACTATGGAAACTCTTGGCCAGCCATTTCACAGTTACATGAGCCATGTTGTCATGATCAAATTATTGCTGGAATATCCTTGGCTTGACACTCTTCTTGAGTCATATAATGTGGAAGAGATCTGATTCTTAATGGAACATTCATAGTCTATCCAAAGCCAAACTTCAATCCAGGACATGGCCACTATGTTACATACAATATAGGTGGTAACACTGATCCTCATCAACTTGCTGGGGTCATAATTATCATCATCACTCAACCATAATTGGGATCATTGAGCCAATGCATGTGATCCTTTCTTTAGCTGTATAGTATGTGCTAAGCCAGGTCTACATACAGTTTTCAAATCAGAGTTACTTTTTCCTTGACCAGCTGCTACCCAAAGCGAAAGGGAGAAGAAGAGGATTCATACCTATCCCAAAGGTATTAGCATATAAGTAATTGTAATGGACCCGACTGGAATTTGAACTTAGCTCTCCAGTTCCTCAGTCTGAGCTGCTATCAATTAATCTACTATGACTTAATTATGCTCTGGCCCTGTTGGATGAATTCACCTATCCTTGTGATGTTTGACTGTCTAGAATGTTTCTTTCTTTTGGACACAGAGAACATATTCCTGCCAAGGGTTTCCAGCTTATTACTGATCTTGAACACAAAGGACCTCCTGGCCATGTTCAAGATGCTGGCTCCCTCTGAAACTCTGTGTTTGGTTGCCGACACAGTGACCAAAATGTGCTTTTTGTTATTCTGTGTCAGGCTGAAAATTGCCATGTTAATACTCTCAATATCTCAGAGTAATGTAATTGTTAAAATTTGATGCATACTAAATAAAATTGTCAGATGGTCTATAAAATGTGGATTCTTACATACTTGACACCTTGTTTATGCAGATATATTTCTGTGTAAATGTTTTCATAGAGTGAACAAGATACAATATTCTGATAGTTGCCTGCATAAACTCTGGGCTGAAAAAATCTGATCCAAGGCAAAAGAGACGGATATTCTAATCCAAGGGATCAGTAGTGTGCAGAAAGGGAGGCAGAAGGTGTAATGACCCCAGGTATCCATTTCGAGAGGGCATCCAATCAAAGAGTGAAATAAAAATTAAGTTTATATTTAATTTGGATAAAGAGTTTCTTTCAGAAATTCATACACAGATGTCCTCAAGGACACATAGCACAGTGGATAAAGGCGTTAGATCCAGTGATAGGACCCAAAGAGTGTGAGTTCAATACCCGGTTAAGGCAGTGGAGAATTTGGAGATGTGAATTAACAGGAGATAATTAATAAGTGACATCCATTAAAAAACATGGCACATGGAACTAGAACAGTCTACCCCAGTGAGTGAAAGAAAGGGTTCAATTTAACATTCCAACCACCTGAAGAAGGCCGGAGTGTACAACGGCCGAAACCTAATAAATATATCGACAATCGATTAATGTAAATAGTGTTTCTTTCATGTTTCATCTGTTTTTGTATATTTAAAATGTCTTCCTTTCTTACATTTATCAGCACTGAGCCCTACCTGTGTTTTAGGGGTGTACAATCAATGAGTTGGCCCCTTGCATCTCCAAACCTCTGGAAGGGATAAGTGCCAGTCTAGATGTAAATAATTCTGTCATATTTATGGGAACTCTCTTTGGCAAATAATAATTAAAGTATTTGTCTGAGATGAGAAATTATCATCAATTGATCTGTAATTCTTAACTGGGGTTCTGCAACGCACTTGTGTGCCGCAAAATATTGTCAAGACATACATATATATGGGTGTATACAATTAGTAGTACAGTGTTAGTATTTGAATAAATAAATAAGTATTAAACTTTTCTTTCAAATAATGTTATTTTAAATACTTTGTTGTAATATTCATTTTTTAAAAAAGCATTTTTATTTTTTAATTTAACTTTCTAAAATTTTCCTTTATTTAAATAAATGAATATTAACCTTTTTTCATATAAGTGTATTCAACATTCTTGGTTTAATTCAGAATTTTTACAAAGTTATATTGAATTATGAATTAATCCCACATTCAACCAATCATTGAAGAAATTGCATAAAACACCAGGCTGAGGTTTCACACTAAATGAGCTGCATAAATAGTTGAATGGAAACATTGAAATAAAGTAAATTCATATTTGTGTGGGTATTTTTAAAAAAATCTATGGTTTTCTTTCATAACATTTAAATGTATACCCTTTAAAAATATTTCTAAGTTTGCTGTGATATTTTCATTTGCTCCTAGGTGTGCTTTTGCTTGAAAAGTTTGAGAAACACTGCATTAGTATGAATGTCTTCTTGGTTGTTATCGTCACAGAATGTTGGCTTTCTTTAGACCTCCATTGTATTTGGTATCAAGGAATTTTGAACCAAACTTTTTATACAAGCCTTGTTATTATTCCACTGTCAGGGGAGATAACTAATTATTCTTATTAGTCTTTATTATAGCACTTTTGCTTCTTCCATTGAACCAGATTGGATAAATTATCACAGGCCAGGATTGAACCTCTAATGCTATGTTGGTTGGTTGTAGGAGGTTTGAATCTCACCATTTATCTATATGAATTTATGTAAGGATTGAAAGAAAATACAAACAAAATTAATATATACTAAATAAGTTTTTATATAACAATACATAAAAAATTTTGGGAATTGAAGGAGAAAAGTTTAAGTCCACAGATAGTTTGGAAGACAAATACCTTCCACCCTCCCCTGATTCCTGTCTTGTGCTTTTCGTCTGACTGAAACATTGAAATCGATAAATTCTGGATTAGTTTTTTGACTGCTTTTTTTTTCTTTTTTTTAGCTTTCATAGTTAAATTTCTATTTCTGACCTGAACTTGGTCCACAACAAGGTTATTAAGATAGACGGCCGATATCTTTGTCTGCCAAAATAGGCTATGCCCCATACGAGGTGATATTGAATTTTATTGTTTATTAATTATTTGCTCTGTAATAATAAATACATTGAGCTCTTTTTGTGGATTAGTTTTAATATTTTTATTACTATGATCCACTTGGATTATATACCAACAGATTTGTTACCTTTATTATATATATGTTATTTCAAGGTCATTTTCCAACTTATTTAAGATGAACTTTCTAACCTTTTAACTTTCTGTCCTCGAGTAACAATGTGTCTCATAGGTTTCACGCACAATTTCATTTTCAAATCTTTCTTCGTTGCTCTTTGGACTGTCATAGCTGAAACTCCTCTCTCACATGCCAAACGATTTATGAATTGAGTTGGATCTTTTCTAATTAATTTCTTTAGCTCTAACTTGAAATGATGATCCCTCTTGCTGTTGTGACCACCCGATCCAGTTTTCCTCACCCCTGTTGCCGCTTTTGAAAACTTATTCACTGTTCTCTTGATGGTTCTTAAATGAACTTTGAAGATGGAAGCCAGAGTATGAATGTCAGTACCATTAGTGAAGGCCTGAATGATCTTTTTCCTCTCAACATTGCTCAGTTGGGAAGACAGTGGGTCTGACACAAAACAATTTTAAACTAGTCTCTTTTTAGCTAAATAACTAAAAGTCTTTTTTCAGTGATATTAAAAGCTGCCCTATTGAGTGGCATTTAAACTCAGCACTGGAAGCTCTCCTGGCTGTTGTTTGTTCTGAATTTTCATTTGCTCAGGACTTTCTTTTCCTTGGCTCTTTTGAGTGCAATATTATCCTCAGTTGGCAGAGATTTCTTTTTGAGAGGTATACTGCCGCCGTATGCGATAAGAAACAATAAACTACAGAAGGACTCAAAATTGATCACTGCATTTAAGTATTGCATTAATATTTAAGCTTACCTTTTAAAAGTTCAATGATAATTCTTCCACTGTCACTTAAAGACAATTTGATGCCCATAGGCCCTTAGTTTCCATACAAACAATTATTTTTATTTCATGGGTGACTTTTACTGGATTTCACAATTAATTTCAATTATTCCAAAATTTATTTCCAAGTTATAAAAATTATCGTACAAAAAATTTGTCACAAAAAATGATTTAAAAAAAAAAAAATCATTGAAAACATTCGCATTAATGAAAACTTAGGAATCCAAAATTTTTGTAACATGAGCTATTGAAAGTTAGAGAGTTGTGTCCCTTTAATTGAAAAAGTGTGACACGACACACTAACATTTGCATTTATTATATAAATAAATAGAGTGATAAGTTAGAGGTTCAAGTGTACAAATATAAATGTCCGAGTGTATACAAAAGAGAGCCCAGGAGAATATAATATACATATTTACAACTTGGGCAGCAACCTTTCTTTTAAACATCTTTTGTTTAATATGACAAGCAACATTCTATTAACTTCTTATTTATTTTTTCCAGCTTTCTTACATTTTTCCATTTGGTGGAAGTGAGTGGTTACAAAAACTATTCATGTTTTCGATTGTCCCAAGTGCTTTCTGCTACTTCCTTAGCCATTTTCAAGGATGTTGATTTTGGTGGAGTTACTTTATTTACATGTTTTGACTGTGAGAGAAGTATTATTTGTGAATTTTATTAACAGTGATTCCGTGTGTTAGACATGGCTGGAATTATATATATATATATACATATATATATATATATATATATATATATATATATATATATATATAGGACAGGTAATAAATCTTTTTATTATATAATCCAAGTGGATTCTAGTAATATCAAATATTATAACTGCTCCACAAAAAGAGCTCAATGAATTTATTATAACAGAGCATATAAATTACATAACAAAATTACCTCATATGGTGGGTGGGTGTATAGATGTATTTTAACTAATGAGAAGTATATTAGTCTTATTCAACCCTGGTGTATAGACTGTGCTTGTGTTGGAATTAGAAATTTAAAATTTAACTTTGACAGCAGTTGAAAAATTGATACAAAATTTATTCATTTTGATGTTTCAGTCAGACAAAATAAAAAAGTCAGTGGTAAGAGAAGGGTTCAAGGTATTAGCCTTAAAAGGAAGAGGTTTTATAAAATTAACCTGGATATTATAATATGGGATGATGATATATAAATTTTTATATATCAAGAACAATTTTGAAAGAAAAGATGTATGACAAACTGGAAAAAGTTTTTGTCGTGTTTCATCCCCGAGAACATCATTGGTTTGTTTACATAGATATGACTATGTAGGCACACAAACGAGGGAGACTGGGAGATTTATAATTTAGAAAGAATTTGTTTTCTTTTTCTAATCTAACCAGATTCATGTAGATTTTTTCCTTTCCATCATCTTGGTTTTTAAATATCCCACATTATAATTACAGAAAATCTACCAAGAATGGTGAAATGTTGTCAGAACCTGGACGTAAATTTACTGTAGCTGAATTAGTAATTAAAGCACTTTCAAGACATTTTCGTCTTAGTAGATTATTTTCTCTTTGAATTAGAGTAGCATTTTTATGTCAGAATTGTGGTAAACATTTATATATATATATATATATATATATATATATATAAAATATTATAATATTATTATAAAAAATATTTTTAAAATATTTCATCATCGCAACATGGAAATTCCCCTGTTTCAGAACTAAAATTATCGTTCTATTTTCAAACGATGTTGAATAACTTTAGAATAAATGATTTACTTTTGTAAGCGAAGTAGTATTATATTGAGAAGTTTAAATGGGAGTGGGTAATAAGATTACAAATTTTTTTATTTAGGGCATATTTCTATTTTTAATGGATCTTAATATAGATTTGAGTTAAAAATTGGAAAAGTGAAAAAGTAGATTAGACGTTATGTGTGGGTATGTAATTCTTAATTTTCAAGCATTTGTCTATTGTGTCATAGACACATTATTTTTCCTTTCTTATTTTAGAACATTTATAAGATACACTTAAATTCAGAGAAATGTTTATGGGTTATTTTGGCATTTTTTATTTTTTTTATTTATTTTTTATACTTTATGGTTTTCTAAAAGAGGCTTTATGTATTTTTATATATATTTTTTATACAATTAATTACAATACTTTAAAATGTAATACTGGTTATAATTTATGGTACATTTGACTTGGCAATGTTGGATTTACAATTTTACGGAATAAATTACATATTTTTTTTAATATATATAATTAAATAATAGACATAATTTTAAAGTATACATTTTTTAATATTCAAATTTAATTTTGGTTTATGTGAAAATAAGACAGCATCTACAAAAAACAGTTATTTCATTTTGTTGATTTAACAAATCTTTATTTTTAAGAAACTTAATAATATATGACTTTTCTTGTAGGCATAGAGGACATGAGTCATTTAATGACCTAGATGTTCTTGTATTTTTAATAATTTCCATTTTACTGTGGGTGTTTTATTTGTTTCTTTTAAATGCCAAAAATATTTAGAGAGGGATGTTTGGTTATGATGCCCATTTTTGTTGAAAGAACTAAGATGTTGTTACCATCTTTTAAAAACTATTTTTTGTGCTCCCAGTATAAAATTTTTTAATACTTGGATTTTCAATGATGAATAGTTTTACTTTGTATCGAGCACTTTTTAAAAAAATAAATGCCAAAGAATTGTAGATTTTTAATCTGACTGTTCTTTCTCCTTATTTGGATATATATATATATATATATATATATATATATAAAAATATTCAGACACAGTTGTCAGTTGAGTAATTGGATAAAGAAATTATATACAAAGTCTGATCAAAAGTATCGAGGCTGTTGCTATAGTAACAGAACTAAAGTAAAGCTGCTTGGCACAAATTGACCTTGAACTTTGACAGATTGATATGTGCTGTAGTTTTCTTTTTATAGCACCATTTCCAATAATTTTTTATCAGACCTTGTATATGTTGGTATCAACATGAGACTATATGGACATTGTAGACACCTATATAAATTGTAGAAAGTATATATTTATGTATGTCTAAATGGGACTGTGTAGTTCAGGTATAAGTCACACATTTTGATTCTGAGTATGTTATCATGGCATTAGAAAATTGATAAAATTAATTCATCAGTTTTGATTTAGTTCAACTGTCTCTCATTATAGATATATACAAATGAGCAATGAGATCTGCTTCAAAACTAATTCTTGGCTTCTGATTAGTCCATGATCAGTGAGCTTATATCCTGGTTGGAAACAAATCATGTCTCTGATTGTCTTGCTAGACTATGGTGTTCATATCCTGTTCAGGATCATTTCTGATTGGTTGGTTGAAATATCACATCATGGACTTGCATTTATCAATCTACATCTTTTTTTAGAGATGTAAAAATTCTGGTCTCCTTGTTATTACTTATTTTTCTATTACTATAATGCCTTTCATCAATTTCAAGTTTCTGTGAAAAATAAGGAAGTTCTGTCTATATTTCTGAGATGAAGTATTGAAACTCTTTATATTGTTTGGATTGTTGTCCTCATTTTTTGGGCCATATTCTAATCAATATTACCTGAAGAAGGCTGAAGTGTACAATGACTGAAACATTGTGAATATAGCAATAAAGATGAGGACAACAGTCCAAAAAATGTAAATAGTGTAAATCATTCTTGGGCAAACTGTGGACCACACACAACAAGCAATCAATTGGATTTCTGATTGACACATTGAATTTCATGAGGAAAAAAGACGTCTATTAAAATGTTGTTTGTTTTGTCCTCACTTGTTCAGTCCTCCACTCTGTCACACATAGCTACATATATAAACAATAATTAAGTACAAGGTTTTTGAATTTTGTAACTTTTTGTTCAAGCTAATGTTGTCAGCATTTTATATCATCAGCGATTTTGACTAAGGAAGACCATACATGTAAACATCTTTTGCTTCAGAAACATCAGTTATAATTATTTTTATCTAGAGAATAAATATATTTCTTCTTTTACAAATGTTTTTTGTATTATCAAATGAATAAATTATAAACAAATAACACGCAATAGCATGTGTTAATCACTCTGTTATCAGTGGTAATATTAGATCAAGGCTTCATTTTTTAATTATAGAAGTTATTTTTCCTACAAAGAAAAAATCAAATATTCCCCATTTCTAAGGCAGATGGTTATGCACATGGCCTTTTGTTGGAAAAATAGATAGATAGATAGAAGTAGAGATAGATAGATAGAAGTAGAGATAGATAGATAGATAGATAGATAGATAGATAGATAGATAGAAGTAGAGATGGATAGACAGACAGATAGAAGCAGAGATAGATAGATAGATAGATAGATAGATAGATAGATAGATAGAAGTAGAGATAAAAGTAGAGATAGATAGACAAATTGATAGATAGAAGTAGAGATAGATAGACAGATAGATAGATAGAAGTAGAGATAGACAGATAGATAGATTGATAGAAGTAGAGATAGATAGACAGATAGAAGTAGAGATAGATAGATAGACAGATAGATAGAAGTAGAGATAGATAGATAGATAGATAGATAGATAGATAGATAGATAGAAGTAGAGATAGATAGCAGCAGAGATAGATAGATAGATATGTTTGTATTTTCAAATGAATAAATTAGAAATAAATCCCAGGCAGTAGTGTGTGTTAATCACTCTATCATGAGTGATAATATCAGACCAAGGCTTCATTTTTTTCTTTATAGAAGGAATCTTTTTTTCTATAGAAAAAAATCGACTTTTCCCCCATTTCTAAGGTGAATACTAATGTTTATAGTCTTTTTCTGGAAAATGTCTGCAGTATCTTTAGTGAAAAATTACCTTGATTTTTTTTTTTTTTTTTAAGTGGTGTGGCTCATCTTATGATGTACTGTACATAATGTGGACTTTACAGTTCATAAATGGTTGCTCATGCCTGATGTAAATAATAAGGAAAGTGTATTCAGTTACTAAATTGTATTTTTGTTTTTATATTTATTCATAAACCTCCTCATATACTTGGTTAAAGGGTAGCAGTTTTCAAGTCCTTTTTCAGGATTAAATTAGAATGTAACAATGGTTAATAATTATTTGACTAAATTGAGGTCTTCTTGAAGGAAGCGGTAATTGGTGAAGCGTCTTAACAAAAAGCATTGAGGAAATAAGACAGCAGTCTTGCAAAAGCTGGGAGAAAAAGAATGTGAAGAAGAAAAAGTTTTTCACACTCTTGTCTTGAATGGTGACTCACAGGTGAGAGAATGAAAATGCTTTTGTAAAGAAGTGTCTTCATTGCGTGAGGCAAAGATGAGCAGCCTTGAGATCAAACAAGACAAGTTTAACTAGGGAATCAGTAGACCAGAGACAGTGTGAAAAACAACAAGAACAAAAGAATTTGCTATTTGGTTTTACTTAACAAATACAGTCAATCAAAAGCCAAGATTGAAATGTACCAACTGACACTTGTGTTTGACCTTTTTGCTTTGAAAAGATAAATTTTTTCCTGGAAATTGTGGGCCTGAATGCAACACAGAAAAGAAGGAAAATAAAATGATGGCTAAAAAGAGATTTAAATTATTGAATAATTTAATTTTATGCATTTTTTAATGGACTAATTCTTTTCAATAAAACAAAGCATAATGAAAACGTACAAGATGAAACTAAAATTAGAAGTTGTTTGCAAAAAAGAAAAATTGGGAAGAGAAACAAATATAAAATGCTTAAAAATGAAATAAATTGTTTGAGTTTTCCCTTGCTCATTCATTGTTAGCAATCAACACAACTTAAACTATATTAAAATTAAAATAAGTAATTAAAATTAATTAAGGAACAGTGGTTACATAATTAAAAGTCCCTACCTAAATGCATTCACTTGAATCACACATACACTTAATTCAACTCTATGCTTTTAATGTCTCCATGTAAACTCCAAAATGTTTTAGTAAATTTTAAATTTTTTCAATAGGAGTAGATAGGTTCACCCATCACTCTATTCATACACTTGTAGTGAACAAAACAATATCTAGATTTAAAATTCAAATGCTAAGCACTGACTCAATGATTTTGTTAGAAATTAAAAAGACTCAAATTTACAAACTTTGCTTAACACACACACAAAAGCAAACCCAAAACAAAACTCATAAAATTTCACACCATGATGTGAAATGTTTTTCAGCCAATAGAAACTAGGAAACATTTAAAAACAAAATTCAAATAATCTTCAATTCTCAGAAACAAATTCTTTTACGGACCTTTTCACAAGCCGGCGCAACATTTGTTCATCGTCCAATGGAAAGGCCCAAATCATATCAAGGAGTGAATTCCCAAATGACCTTTTCCAGCCCCACAAACAAAATAAAAGACGGGCAAGTTTGTCTGTCACCAGAGAGAAGGAGACGAGCGTATTAACATGTCCCTTGACAAACGTCAAGTGATCGTTATTATTATCTCTACCCTTCTCCCTCACCTCTTTTATACTTGATAAACGAATGGAACATTTTAAGACTGAGCAATTATTTCAAAGACATTCTGACCCTATGATAACGCTCATACATACATACATTCACACATACGTTCCTGCCTCATTCTTGCAAGGACTACTACGAACATTTTGACGACCTTGTATCAACCAAAATACATTAATTTTATTTGTAGAGACCTTAATTGATTTATATGTATATAAATTTGTTGTTTCACTTTACAATTTGATTTTCTTGTTTTATCCCCCTCTTACGGTGGGCTATCTAACTAACAAGGGCAACTTAAACTAATCTGTTTCAACACTCATACATGTCATTATAACTGATAACCCACTATACATCTTCCATATTTTTTGAACAGGAGTTGAGGTTTATCCCTTGTTTCCTGTTTAGGACTAGGTTTCCATTTCTTTCTCCTGAAGTCTTCTCATTCTCTTTCACTCCAAATAACCAACGAGAAATATTTTTATTATTACTTAATGTTCAAAAACCACACTAAGCAGGTGACCAAATGATCCCAAACAATTTGGCTTGACAACTCTAAAACCCCATTGCCGAAGAAACTTCAGGATCAAGTCAGCTTTTAATAGAATTTCACATTTTATGCATTCATGTGTGATACATGATCCAGGCTTTATTATTTCAATTTGCTATTCAAGATTGACATTGGCAATGGAAAACCAAATATGTTAGTGCTAATGTCCAATGTCTTGATGGAGAGGCACCAAATCTATGAGACGAAAGTAAATCATTTCTAACAGACTTAAAATAAACTCAGCTCTGAGATGAAAACAAATAGTATTTGGTAGACTTAAAACAAAGATAAAAACATTGTATCTCCTTCAAAAGTAAAAAAATTTAATCATTTAGAAAGTTAAAAATACAAATATTCACTTTAAAAAAATGGAGAATTTTTGCTTTGCAATTAATACAAAAAATTCAAATTTTCAACATTTTTGTAATTAAAACTTTTTAAACATTGGCAATTAAAAATTTTAAAAACTGAAAATTTTCATATTCATAAATTCATTTTTTTTTTAAATGAAAAATTAATCAGAGATCTTATCAGAAGTACAGAATTTAATGAATGCAATAAAAACAGACATGATTAAAAGAGACAAGAGGAAGACTAAAGTAAGTCATAATGCAAAAAGAGAAGAAAAAAATGAAAAGAAACTGTGCTTCTTTTTTTGTTATTTAATCATTTCACCCACACAAGGCAACAATGCTACTTAGATGCAAGGAGTGGTTATTGGGAGTGAAAGAGAATGAGAAGACTTTAGGAGAAATATATATATATATATATATATATATATAAAGAAATATAGTTTTAAGGTGTGCTATATTTATGGGATAAAGTGCTCAATATCAGAAATACAGTATATGTAAATATACGAGTGAACATTGAAGTCAACACTCAGAGGTGACAGACTGTTTCATGCTGGATGCAATCATCCTGACGATTGCATCCAGCATGAAACAGCCTGTCGCCTCTGAGTGTTTACATCAATGTTCAATTTCATACACACACATATATATATATATATATATATATATATATATATATATATATATCTTTTGTGTATGTCTTAGTAATATAAAAGTCTCTCTTAGAACAAAGCATGTTTGTCATTTTTTTTTTCTTTCAGTCATTTCGTTCCGACCATAAAAAATCAGTGTTACTATATCATGGATATAATATAGCTGGTCACTTTTATTCAAGGATACCCATCCATTAGGGCAGCTAGTCAATCTCTATTGCAGAGGCTTGCTCAGGCAATTTTGTGTTTATTCAACATCCACAGGGCCCACCTGTGGTTTATACTGCAACTATGCTGAGCAGACCTTAGTTACAGTTTCTGGGAAAGAGTGTGTTATCTAGCATGATCTACAATTGGAACCAGGCCAGCATGCTCAAGACCTCAGTTATGATGACTTGTGACTTTGTGCTAGCACAGTTATTGACAGCCTCCAAAGATTCCGTCAACCCAATTTTACTCACAGTGTTTGGGTCAACCTGTCATATGGTTTTTCAGGCATTTTCCAAAGGTGCCGCACACTGGAATTGACCCCTCTGATAATATCAGGAAGTCTCCTTGCTGACAAATTGACCATGGTGAGATTTGAACCTGGGTCTCATGGTCAGAGTGTGAATGTTCTAACCACTTGGCCACGATGACCATTTATCATGGATATAACAATGCCCATAATGGGAGACACATAAACAAGAGAATAAATCTTTCTTACCAAGTTCCTCTCTTGTTACAATCTGAAAAATAATGTGTTAAAGCTGAAAACTGAGATCAAATAAAAATCATATTATTTTTGCAATAATAATGATAATAATGATATTGCAATAATAATAATAATAATAATAATAATAATGATATTGCAACAATAATAATGATAATAATGATATTGCAATAATAATAATAATAATAATAATAATGATGATATTGATATTGCAATAATAATAATAATAATAATAATAATGATGATATTGCAACAATAATAATGATAATAATGATATTGCAATAATAATAATAATAATAATAATAATGATGATATTGCAACAATAATAATAATAATAATGATAATAATAATAATGATAATAATAATGATATTGCAATAATAATAATAATTATATTGTGATAATAATAATAATAATAATAATAATACTGATGATATTGCTATAATGATATTGCAATAATGATAAGAATGATAATGATATTGCAATCATGTAAGTTTTATGTAACGCAATAAAAATGGGCATGAAGAAAATATAATAACATTGCTGTAAAGTGGTAATATTAACATAAACATAATTAACAAACATCTGGCTGCTATAATAATAATGATATTGTGATAATGTTAATGATGATATTGCAATAATAATAATGATGATGATATTGCAATAATGATAGTAATGTAAGTTTTATGTAATGTAATAAAAATGGACATGAAGAAAATATAACATTACCGTAAGGAGGTAATATTAACATAAACATAATTAACAGAAATGTGGCTCAATCAAAATAATTCCTGCATTTCCTTATTCTTGGAAACTACCTTTTAGACATGGATTCTGTACCATTTGCTGCTTCCAGTAGTTTCTGCAGCAATGCAATCCTCACTTTCCCTGAAGAATAATATCTTCTGCTATATGCTGTGTCTTTTTAGGACATTGGTGATTATGGATCTCTACAATTTCCTGTCCTTTGTAGCTCTTAATATATTTTACCTTTTTGCTATATCTCCCAAACCTTGCTGTGCCATTTATTCAGTCAAACTCATTAGATAACTTGTGCATTGTATTAGGGGTGGGCTATAGAGACTAAATTTTTCAAAAAAAAAGTGTTTAAGTGTTTTATTCCACTCATTTGTATCCAAATAGAAGAAAAGGGGCCAACTTTTTGAAAATTGGGATGGAGCTGGATTGAAACGTACACAGACCTGCCTGGGGGCCCAAAAAAAAATCACTAAAAATGACAACATATTCCACACAACTTTAAAAATGAGCCATAAAACTTTGCTGATTTTGATTCAAATGATTGAATATATGGTTATATATTGTTTCTACAAAGGTTAGACAGAAATTAGGAAAATATTTTTGATGTCTTAAACAAAATAGACTTATATCAAGTAAAATAATGGCCCCCATGACAGATTCAGTTTCCAAGAATTGGTAGCTGCAACCCCCCTTTCACAGCACATGACCTGACATCTTCTTTGCATTAGCCATACTTGTGAAGTGTTTGACAGAGGGAACCTATCTGTTCTAAAGCATATAGAGAGTAAATTTGAACTAAAGGAAAAAAATAATCAAAATAATGCTATCTTTGAAATCTTTCCTAGTTAAACGTTTAATCCTTGCTGTAATTGATGCATTTTGTAAACTTGTATCGAATGATGGTCATAAAACATCAATCTATGAGGAATTTGTTGATGTATTGAATAAAGATAGTAAAAAGAAAAAGGTTGCATTATATAAAGAAAGATATTTTGATTTTCTTGGATATAGTGCTGCTGCCTTGCTTTACCATTTTTATGAATACTGTTTCAGATACTCCATCAAATAATCAACTGACACAGGCATGTAAATTGTACCTTGAAGTGGAATATATTGTAACATGGGTGGCATGGTTTACTTTCAAAGTCACAATGTCATTTTTAAAACGTGTGAGTTGGTGTCACCAAAAACCCTCTTGACCATTCTTCCTGCTCTTTATAATGGTTTGAGATGTTTAAATATGGACACATTTGCCTGATAGTATGCCTTGATAGAATGTGATGTTGAATGATTTGATGATTTCAATTTAAAATAGTCAATTTTGTCCCTGTTTTTCCTGAAATCTTGTCGGTTTCAGCTCCAAAATGCCCTATTGTCTTGGAAATTAATGTCTAGACTCAATATTGTGTATGCAGAACCATGAATTTCATCATTTGAATTGTTTTGTTGAAGATTTATTGGTGAATATTGATCTTATTTGGAATACGCTGTCATTTTTAGTGATTTTTGGGCCCCGGACAAGTCTGGGAACATTTCAATCCAGCTCCATCACAATTTTCAAAAAGTTGGCTCATATCCTTCTATTTAGGCACAAATGAGTGGAATAAAACACTTCCCCACATTGTTTGAAAAATTTGGTCTCTACAGCACACCTCTAATTGTATTCCTCTATCCCACTTGCCTTCAATATGTCCTGTGAGTATCAAATATTCCAAGCCCACTTTCCTCATTATATGCCCCATAATTTCAATTTTCTCTTCCTGATGTTAAGTATAAGTGTCCTTTTTGTTTCTATTGTCTCTAGATTTTTGATGTTGCTCACATGTATGGTTCATGGTATTCTCAGCATCCTTCTGTAGAACCACATTTCTGTTGCTTCAAATCTCTTTTTCATCTTTGAGGAGATTGTTCAGCATTTGCTGTCATATGGACTGATGTTTCTTAACAGTTTTGTACTCATTTCTTTGTTTCTAAAGATTTTACTATTTCTTAATATTTGCTTAGCTTTTGGAAGGCACCATTAGCAATCTGAATGCACCTTCAGATTTCAGTGCCGCACTTTCCATCATTTTGTTCTTGTTTGACTTTGGTATCTCCAATTTGTAATTGGCATGTTGGGCTGTTCTTTTTATTAACAACTATGCATTCAGTCTTCTTGCAAATCAGTATTAGTCCTTTCTTCTTGCTTTCCTTCACTACCTTCTGTCATAAAAAGGGTAATTAAGCCTTGCTTGGCTGTAGAGACATCCATGTTCAGATAAGAATATTTTGAGTGAGCTTTTATACCATCTTATTTATCACAAAGTATTATTGCAGCAAAAGAGAAAGTCACTTACTGAGAAAAACAGCACTTGTGTTCTGTATGATATGCTGAAGACAAAATAACCAAAATAAAAAGAAGTCAGTCACAGGTGTTGCCATAAATGCATCTCAGATATGCTAATATTGTGTGTCCTCTCCCACTTGTTGACCAATGAAAAAATTGTTCTGTTGATAAAAGTGGATAGTGTTCTTGAATTAAGAATGGTCATTTATTTTTTCTAGCTTGCACTTTTGACCGTTTATGTGTTTTGGGATTTGTGACACTGGACCTGCAATTCATGATTTCGACATTTTCTGTTCCTGGATCTTTGAGTTTGGACTTGTGATTTATTTATTTTGTTGTGGAAGTGAGATGCTATGTTAATTTTTGAACAATTATTGCAAATTAAAAAATTCTTTGTTACAGTTTCACACTGAGTAAGACTTCTTTCTATTGTGTACCTAAAAATGTCTTTACTGAATTATTTTTGAATATGGGAAAATCATCATACCTTTTCTCGCCAATAGCAAATAATGAAAGATAAAGAATAAAGATACCAGTTAAACAAGGGTTGTCTCCCACTGTAATTGAGCTTTGACAAAAAAGTTGTTATACCCATTGCTTGTTTTGACAGCTCCCTATCATAAGCCAGCAATAGTTCTTCTGATACATGTGATATCATTTGCCTGATCTTAACTTGATCTTTTCCTGTGAACAAATTTCTTTTAAGACTTATAAAAGATGAGGCTACTTTCAGTTGTTATGACTTTATATGTCAGAAATTTGAAGGGATGGTCTGGATTTCCTCTCCCATAGAATTTAAGACAATAAGTCCTGCAATCAGACTAAAGGTTGTCTTCACCTGTCAGGCAATCAAGCCTGGATTCCACTTTCTCACAAACTGGAACACATCATTGTTCAGTGTTATTTTCTGTTTTAGTTCAGCCATAGATAAAAACTTCACCTGTTTTTTTTTCTTTGTTGTCCTTTTTTTTTCCATCTGACCCCTGACCTCCCATGGTCAGATAATCTGCCCACCTTGATTTGGTTTCCTTGGCTTGCTCTGAATGCCATTCAGAACTGTCCATAATTTATTATTCACTGACCTCTTGTGATTGTTGTTATCATTATTATTATTACTTTATAGAATTTTATCTTTCTGCTTTGATCTGAACTCAGTAAGAGGAGTTTTATTAATAGAATTATTAATTATTAGAATTATTAGTAATAATAGTAGTGTTGGCATTAATACCAATAATATTAACAAATGGAGTTAAAGATGTGTACTTGATTGCTTATGAATATTTCTTGAATCTGTTTGGTCAAATTCACTGTCCTTACATCTGCCGTTTTTGTCTTTTTACTTTTATCATTATTAATAAACTTGTTTATACCTACCTATTTATGGTAAATGTAACACTTCCTGCAATTCCCATAAAAGATATTAACTCTACAGATAAAATATTTAAACCTATCAAAAGGCTTGGAATATATTTGCTATGGCCATTATTAAGCCATTCACAACTTTATTACTGTTATGGGAACTTACCTATAACGATAATGGACTCTTCCTGACACTATAAGTACTGCGCCTCTCAAGAGGTATAATGAATGAATGGGGTAACGAGTCGAGACAATATTAGTTCACTGTAAACTAGACGGACAGTCATTACTAACACCTTCAACTTCTTGTACTATATTTCTGTTGTAATATATCTTTGTTATTCTACTCTTGTGTTCATGTTGTTCTTCCTTGGTTCTAACCTTGAACCATAACTGTGGTGCGAGGATATTGGACCATAACAATTACTTTTTCCATGGTAATTGCAAGAGGAAAGGATAATTTTTTTTTGTAAAAATTATTATACTGATAATATTATTTTATGAGTGCTTCCTATACAAGGTAGTAAAGTAAGAAGAAAGGACAATTCCTCAACTTACAAGAAAACAGAAAGTATGGCTATTGACAAGAGAAAATGATCAAGATGTCAACTTTGAATAAGAAATGTTAATATCAGATAAATACAGAAGTTTAAATATCTAGGAAGTGGCACATTGGAATGGTGGAAGATGCCTTCCAAAAGCTAAGCAAAGTATTAAGAAACAGGAAAATTTCACTAGAAAATAAGAACTCAATCCTTTTATATGGCAGTGAATGCTGGATAATCTCCCCACAGTGAAGAGAAAACTTGAGACAGTAGAAATATTATTCTACAGAAGGATATTGAGAATTCCATGGAAGAAGCAATGAGGAAGTCTTAAGGAAAATGGAAACAAAAAGAATGCAGGTGTTGCTCAAGGCTCCATCCTAGGCCCCACTCTATTCCTTATCTACATAAATGACTTTCCTGACGCCATAAATTCCCAAGTTGGCATCTACGCAGATGACACCACAATTTATTCTTGCCTCAAAAACAAATCTAGTGTCACTGACAAAACTAACCTGGCCGCACGTCTCGAAAAGGACCTCCAATCGATTGTGAACTGGGGCAAGAATTGGCTGGTCAACTTCAATGCTTCTAAGACAAAACTGCTCTCTATTAATCACCACAGAGATCCTTCCCTGCCCTCCATTAGGATGTCTGACGCTCAACTTCTCGAGAACAACTCTCTGCAGCTGCTCGGTCTCATGCTGACTGCTGACCTGAGATGGAATAAATACATTGAGTCAATTGCTTCGTCCACTGCAAGGAAAGTTGGCTCCCTGTGCCGTGCCAGGAAATTTTTCTCCCCGGAATCGATCCTCCAGATCTACAAATCCACAATTCACCCTTGCATGGAGTATTGCTGCCATATATGGTCTGGTGCCCCCTCTGTTTGCCTCGGGGTTCTTGATAGGCTCCAGAGGCGGATATGCAATGTAGTTGGCCCTGCTCTGGAATCTCGTCTTCAGTCACTTTCTCACAGATGCGCTGTTGCCTCCCTCTGTCTGTTCTACAAATACTTTCATGGAAATTGCTCCAAGGAGCTGCATTCGCTGGTTCCCAGACGTCATGAGTTCAAGCGACCTACGAGGCTGGCATCCCGCTCTCACCCCTTCACTGTCGAAACTCCTAAATGTAGCCGTCTCTTCTACTCCAATAGCTTCATGTCTCGCACCTCTCACCTGTGGAACTCCCTTCCCTATTCCAGTTTCCCTGAGAGCTATAATCTCCAGCTATTCAAGTGTAATGTCAATCGACATCTCCAGTTGCCTTGATCTTTCCACTACCCTCCTCCTCATCCTTTCTTCTATCACTCCTATCTGATCTTGCTCTAAATTTTCTGTAACCCCTTGCGTCCTAGTGGCTCCCCGCCTTGCTTGGGGTGAAATGCTTAAAAAAAAACAAAAAAACAAAATCAACCTTATAATCATTTGTGTGGTGTGAGCAATGAAGAAGTCTTAAGGAAAATGGAAACAAAAAGAACACATATACTCAGAATCGGAAAGAGATAGCAGAGATTTCTAAGACACATAATGAGGAAGGTGGGCTTGGAGAACTTAACCTTCACCGGGCATATTGAGAGCAATAGAGTGAAGGGAAGGCAGTGAACCATTTAGCTGATGAGCTTGTATGAATGGGTGGCAAAACAGGGAGTGCAGGAGTCTTGGCAAAGGGAGAAATCCTACTGAGCATTCCAATTTTTTTTCATCTGAAGGAAAAGACAAAAACCCTAGCCACCATCTTTGCTTTAAAATTTCTACATATATCTGAAAATAGACATTATATTAGCATGTTCATTTGTTGTCCACCTTCTTGTTCTCTTTTATATGAGGATTTTTAAAAATACTCTTTTTGCCTTGAGGGCAATGAATAAAAACCAATGTTCTTTTCATAATCTATTGATTCTTTTTATATAGAGTTTCAAACATTATTTGGGTCAGGCTTTTGTTTACATATTATTTGTGAATTTTATGAAAGCCTCTTGGGTAGATGAAGGCTTTTTTTTTTTCAAAAGAACTACTAAAAGCTTGGAAATGCCAAATATGTTGATATATTTATATTGATATAATTAGCTCAATAAGGAAAACATCTTTCAAAGTTACAAAGCAGTCTGTTTGAGGGCAAATTCAGTACAGATGTCATAAAACTTAACACCAGCCTTGTTATTGTTCAAAAATCTTTAAATGAAACATCATTATAATTTCTGAAAATATTCAGACAGTTACCTTGTTTTTTTTTTTTTTAATTGCTGCTGTATAATTTGGTGGGTTGAGCAAAACTTTTCAGGACCCCATCAAATGTTGGCTTGGAAAGAAAGTCCTGTCACAATTGAAGATGAAAAAGAAACAGGTATCCTTGGTCTTAATTGATAGAATTAATCAAGACCATATTTCTGTATTAGCTGGTTCACATATCTGTCAACCTGCATCAGTTCATCCCCCATCTGTCTGTCTGTGTCTTGGCTAGTCCATATTTCTGTCTGTCTGTGTCTTGGCTAGTCCATATTTCTGTCTGTCTGTGTCTTGGCTAGTCCATATTTCTGTCTGTCTGTGTCTTGGCTAGTCCATATTTCTGTCTGTCTGTGTCTTGGCTAGTCCATATTTCTGTCTGTCTGTGTCTTGGCTAGTCCATATTTCTGTCTGTCTGTGTCTTGGCTAGTCCATATTTCTGTCTGTCTGTGTCTTGGCTAGTCCATATTTCTGTCTGTCTGTGTCTTGGCTAGTCCATATTTCTGTCTGTCTGTGTCTTGGCTAGTCCATATTTCTGTCTGTCTGTGTCTTGGCTTCTCCACATCACTCTCTTTCTCTCAATCCTGGCTTGTCCATGCCTTTGTCTTGGTCTATCTCAGCTAATCCAAATCTTTTCTCAGATAGTCTACATCTCTGTCTGTCTATTTGTATCGGCTAAACGTCATTCCCTGTCTGTCTTGTCTATTCTGCATTTTTTGTCTCTATTGGTTAGTTTACATCTCTTTTTTTGACTGGTCCACATCTGTCAGTCTGACTCAGCTAGTTCACATCTCTGTCAGTCTGTCTTGGTTAGACTAAATCTCTCTCTCTTTCTGTCTGTTTTGGATAGTCCTCATCTCTCTCTCTCTAACTCATCTAGTTTGCATATCTCTCTATCTGTCTGTCTCAACTCATTCTTATCTTTCTCTGTGTCTTGGCTTGTCTACATCTAGTCCTCATTGTTCAGTTCACTCAGCCATGATCTTTTGAACAGGAGTAGAGGTTTATCCCTTGTTTCCTGTTTAGGATTGGGTTCCTGTTTCCTTTTAAAGTCTACTTCAATGCTATACTTCTAACATCTCCTCGTAAAACTCTGCACTTTTATTTACTATTTATTCATTTTTTTTTTCTCAATAGGAGTAGATAGGTTTGCCTATCGTCCGGTTCACACTCCTCCTCAGTCTTTTGAACAGAAGGAGAGGTTCATCTCTTGTTTAGGATTGGATTTCCACTTCTTTGTAAAGTCTTTTATTTCTCTTTACTTTCACTGCCACACTTGCATCTTAGTGGCATTATCCCCTTGCTTGCGGTGAATAGATTACAAAAAATTTCTACCTGCCTGTCTGTCTGTTTGTTCATTTTTTGCCTAGTCCATATCTCACACTGTTTATCCTGGGCCCACTCTATCTCCATGTTTACTTATCTCTATTTTTGTTTATATAAACATAACCTTTTCATATCTATCATATATATATATATATATATATATATATATATATATATATATAACAAAGGAAACAATGTGCTAATGGTTTTTTAAAACATCAAGCCACATTCTTTTTTTTTCTAAATGCTTCTCTCATACAATATGCATCCACAATTACATGTTAAAAACAACAGTGAAAAGAAATTAACAACATTGACCTTGAAAATGGCTATTGAAGTGATCAAATGCACTTGGGACAATGGACAATATGGACAAATTTTACACCACCTTACCCCTACCAAAAAGAAACATTTAAGAATACTAGAAAGATTCAATAAAAAAATTGATAGTAACATTTTCCCATGTCTGGCTTCGTAATAAAAAAAAGAATATGTAATGGTGATACTGAGCAAGATACAATAAAGACTGCAGTTTCATGTTTTTAATCTAAGGCTTGACTCTTAGGATTGTAAAAGAAAAGAGATGTTCGAATTAATGACTCGCATAGATGTTTATATGCCAGGAATGCATCATTTCATGTATTTATTGAAACCCAGTTTTGCAGAATCAGAAATCTTAAGTGCTTGTGCTGAAGGTTGTTGTGGACAGGAAATATGAGTAATGTTGTGGGAATGCTAGGCAGGGCATCTCTGCTGTCCTTGTGACCCTCACCAGATCGGGAAAAACAAAAGCATATAAAAGGATGTGGTCAAAATGAAAAGTTAAATTTTTAAGTAGAAGTCCATCTTCTTTCATTTGTTTAATAATTCATCCCGCATTTTCACTTTCATGTTTGTTGTGGGAAAAAGGAAATATCAAAGGATTCAGAATGAGAAAATTAAGGATAAGTAGTAAAAAGAATGAAATTGAAAAAAAAAAACAGAATGATTAAGACTGAGAAAAAGGATAAGAAAAGGTTGGGAAAAGAATGAAGATTGGGAAAAAAGAAAAAGAATTATAAAGAATAAAAAAAATTATTAAGCAGAGGTAGGGAAAAGAATGAAATTTAGAAAGCATAAAAAATAATCAAGAATGAAAAATCATTAAGCAGAGATTGGGAAAAGAATGAAATTTGGAAAAAAGAAAAAATAATCAAAAATGAAAAAATTATTAAGCAGAAGTAAGGAAAAGAATGAAATTCAGAAAAAAAAAGAATAATCAAGAATGAAAAATTATTAAACAGAGACTGGGAAAAGAATGAAATTTGGAAAAATGAAAAAGAATAATCAAGAATGAAAAAATTATTAAAGCAGAGATAGGGAAAAGAATGAAATTTGGAAAAAGTAAAAAAATGAAAAAATTGTTAAGCAGATGGAGGGAAAAGAATGAAATTTGGAAAAAATAATCAGAATGTAAAAATTATTAAGCAGAGGTGTGGAAAAGAATGAAATTTGGAAAAAAGTAAAAGAATGATCAAGAATGAGTAAATAAGGAGATGTTTTGGAAAGGAATGAATATTAAAAAAAGAATTATGGAGTGGTAGAGAAAGGAATGAAGATTAGAAAAAAGAAAAGAATGATCAAGAATGTGAAAAATTGATGAGAAAAGATAGGGAAAAGAATAAATGTAGGGAAAAAAGAAAAGAATTAAGAGAATGTAGGGAAAGGAAGGAAGATTGGGAAAAAGGAAAATATGAGAACCTTGTTAAGTAAAGGTGAATAGACTGAATATTAGGAAGAAAAGAAAGAGAGAAAGAAAGAGAGAATGAAGGAACAGTGAAGGAAATAGACTGAATTAAAAAGATAGAAATAGGGGGAATAAAAGAAAAAAATGTGTATAATAGAAATAGAGAATGAAAATCTTAGAACAAATTAAGACATTAACAAGAGAATAAGAAACCTGAGACACTAAAGAAAAAAAAAAGAGTGAGGGAGCTAAATAGAAAAGATTTAAGAAGAAAGAAATGAGGACAAAAAGATGGAAAAATAGGGAAAGAAAGAAATATTAAATTCAAAAGGTAGAAATAGTTTTCTGAGAATGTAAGTGAATGAAAAAGAAGATAATTAAATATAAATAAGAAGAGAAAAATGGTGTGAAATAGAGTGAATAAATGAAAGAGGAAGAAGAAGAAGAAGAAATGATAAAATTGAGAAAGAACAAATATGTTAAAAGAAAATGAAAGTGAAAGTAAGAAGAGAAGGAAACTAAGATGACAGAAGAGAGATCGAGAACAGGATAAAAAGCAAAATGGAGGAAAATGTAGAAATAAAATGAGTGTGATTTTTTTTGCAGGCAAGTGAGTGTACCAAGTCATCCTCCATCAGGTTTAGTCTGTTTCTGTTGAAGCACTTATTATTTTCTCTGAAGTTGTTTATGGAAATCTATCCAATTATTTGGATTGCACTCATTGTGCTTTGAGAGAAAAAGCCAAAGAAAAGCCCATCTAATATATGGAGTCCTATCAATCCAGAGTTGGCAGACTGAAGAGGAAATTGAAGAGGGCAAAACACAGATGCCTGACCCATTGCACTACAGATGTTGGATACTGGTGGGTAGCTGTGGGGTTGGGGAAAAAAGGAAAAGTGTCTCTCTTATGATTGGAATGAAGAAATATATGATTGAAAGAGAAACGAGGGATGTAGGGTGATTGAATTTATACTGATGATTGAGAGATAGGGGGTGCAACTCAAAGGGTCAGGGTATTTGAACAACACATGTAAACCAAATGTTTAAATAGACTTTTGCTAGTCTTCTTTTCCCTTTCATGGTGTGAGCAATCATGGCTCACCACAACTTTCTATTCTTTGTAGATTTAGTAAGATCCATAAGACACCCTCCTTTTTTCTGCTACTCGACTTACCTTTTTCCCATATCATGTTTCTCCCTTTTCTTTTACTATCTTTATATCATCATCATGAATTTCATCACCCATTACAGTCATAGGAGCACTGCATGTACTGCAGCCATAGCAGGAGTGGTGTGTCTTGGACAAGATTGTCTGGTTTAAATTCAAAGTTTTCCTTCTCCTAGACTAGACACCAACTGAGGCTATAGGCCCCAGTCTTGTTATTTGCCAATAGATGGGAGAAGACAAGATGGATTTATGTTTCCAAAGGGTAATTTGAACTTGGATCTCCAATTCCTCAATCCGAATCACTATGCATTATACCACCATGTATCCAGAACACACACACACACACACACACACACACACACACACACACACACACACACACACACACACACATATATATTTATATGGTGGACTTTCCTATCATGAATGATAAATAAAGGTCAGCAGTGAATGGTGCCTTTCATTTTACACTTATGCATGCTACCAGGGGCTATTGTGGAGAAAATCAGGTAAGGGAAAGACATATTTCATTTGTGCAATATTAGGCCTTACTGTGGGTGACAAAGCCACACTGACAGAGGAAATTTGTTGAAGCAGAATTTTGATGACTGCTTCAGAGCTTGATGAAGCTGATCACGGTGCTCCACTCTACTGTCTTCAAACCCCTTTAAGTTAATGAAACATGTCTTTTGCCACTCCTTTCAGTTTGATGCTTGGACTTCCCAGGCTTTCAGATCAAAGTTGAGATGTTTCAATTTGTCTTTGTAGCGTAAGAGTGGACATCCAACTGAACACTTGGAGTTTGGTAGCTGTCCATACAGAAGCTTTTTTGTAAGCCTATGCTCATCCATTCTCACATGACCAGCCCTCCTAACTTGTATCTTTGCTAGAATGGTTTCAATGCCTGTGGTGATGTTACATTTCTTCAGTGTTGCACTATTCTTGAACCTGTCATCCCATTTTATATTACATATGGCATGAAGACAGCACATGTATATATATTTTTCCCATATATATTTTAACCTAAATGTTATAAAATAATTTTCTCTCTCTTTCTGTCTATCTGCATAAACAATTTTAATGTATCTTATGCCTTTTCCTAAGAATTGGGGTTGACACACAAGAGCAAGTTCAGACAAGTGAACAAGATAAGACAGACTGGGACTGAGTTAGATAAAACCGAGATCAAGCCTATTTTTTGGCTAGAAATAAATTCCAACATAAATTTGTGTACTTCTTCCTATAAAACTGGGAGGAGAAAGTATTTTATAGTCATCCCTATTGGAATAGATACCAGCAGAAAAGTGTGATAATCTTACATCAAATTTCACAGAATGATATTATAATTTACTGCTGAGTCTTAATTCATCTGAATCATGATGTAATTTCAAGTTGCTGAACATCACACAGCAGACCTCAAACCAATCCACACAGTCACCTCACACATTAACTTGTATTCTATTTTGAAATTGCAATATAAAACTTCCCAGGTATCAAGCTAAAAGTAATTCTACCTCATTCCAAAAACTCTGTTACCAAAGATTATTTCTTTGTTCCTTTTTAAAAAAAAACCCCCAAAAACAGAACCATTTAACATCATAATATCTTAGAGTTATAACAGGAAAAAGCTTGGGAAAAAATGTTTATTCTCCTACTTACATTTCCCCCATTATGGGCATTACTAAAATGGAATGGCTGAAAGAAAAAGGAATATACAAACATGCTTTGTTCTCAGAGAGACTATTATATTACTAAGATATACACAAAACTATATATAAATATTTACATGTGTCTCAGGGAAGGAATATAACATATATCTATATTTTACGAATGGAATGGCTAAAAGGAAAATGAATGGCAAACATACTTTGTCCTCAGAGAGACTTTTATATCACTACATATCACCCCTGAGTAAATGATTGGATTTCTCTGTATCCTTGAAAACAAAAATTATGAATTATATATGCATTTAAAACTCAGTAAATTTAAAAATAAGTTATTCCAAAATTTGTTTGAAGATGAAACAGATCTAATGCTTTTAATTTAATTATATAATTAAATTTGAAGTTTTTAGCTTCAGTTTTTGAAACTTGGTAATTCCTGTGTAGCAAAGAAACCATATTTTAAATCAGTTAATTTATAATATTTATGCTCTGTAAATTTACATTGAGCACTGTTTTATAAAAATAAAAATATCAATAAGAACAACAGATTATATATCTTACTATTCTTTCTTTTTATTACAATATATATATATATATATATGCATATTTATACATGTCCCACACAGAAAAATATATAACATATATCTGAACAGCAAAGCAGAGTGCAAGGAGAAACCAAAAGGAAGGATCTTGCATATAATATGGAGACACTCCTGTATCTGGAGAAGACATGTTTAGGACTCCAGATCCAAATAGGCTGGATTCATCTATGTCTCAGGTAAGGACATATTACATGAATGGAGAACAGTGAGTCTTGGATTTTCCCAAATTGAGGACTTCAAGCTGGAGTTTCATTATATATCTGGGAAAGATAAATTCCAAAAGGGAAACAGCACCGTGGACTTGTAAGTTGTGGGGGAGGCAGATTTAGCCTCTGCCCAGATCATGATGGGCCTGAGCTAAAGAAAGCAATCTTATGGTTTAGCTGCTGTAATTGAATACCGCTTTTGTCACTGTACATCAGTAGGTGGCCCATCATGTGACCCATTTCCACAAAAGGGAGATAATCACCTCCTTTATCTCTATAGAGTTAAACTTAGCACAAGATAACAGAGGTAAAAAAAAAAAGAGTTACATCCACTTACATCAAGGTTATGTTGAGAAAGTACAATTTCATTACTTTTTGCATACATATTGGGATAACTTGCATTATATACATTACTTAGACTGTTATCCTCATCTTCACTACCATGTTCATGTTCGGCTGTTGAATGCTTCGGCCTTCTTTAGGTGATTGGCCGGAGCATACAACAGCCAAAACATTGTGAATATGGCAATGAAGATGAAGATAACAGTCTGAATAATGTAAATAATGCAAGTAATTATCATACCTCATCTCAGAGATATAGAGGCTGAAATGTTGTGAATATGCCAATGAAGATGAGGATAATAGTCCGAAAAATGTAAATAATGGAAGTAATCATAATACCTCATCTCAGAAATATAGACACATATTGGGGTTTGTAATTCTTGAGGGTTGTAATTATAGCCGAATAATGTAAATAATGGAAGTAATCATAATACCTCATCTCTATGTGTCTATATTTCTATATAGACACATATTGGGATTTGTAATTCTTGAGGTCTATCTATTGGGGGGGAGTTATTGTTGGCCTAAATATAGTAGGTCTTGTTATAATTTTTGGCATGTATATGCTGAAACTTATAATAATTGATGTGAATATACTGGAAGATTGTAATTGTTGGTGTGCTTATTATGCTGGGGGTGGTGGTTGTAATTATGGCCATGTGTATACTGGCAATGAATATTTATCAGGACTTTTGCTCTCTTCTCTCAGAGAATATTTATCATATAATTGAATAAAATGTAATTATGCTTTTTTCTTTCCCCGAGAATAGAGTTGATAAGCAAAAGGAGAAATTATTTATGACTCAGCTTAATAAAATGTTTATCTTCTTTTAAATTAAAAAAAAAAAACTTATGACATGTTTTGATTTAATGATTAGAGTTGAATCAATTCTTTGTGAAATTTGTTGATGATCTGTTGAATTTCATTTGATTCATTTGTGCCATTAAAGTGTTTTCTCTAAGCAAGTAGAAAGTGGCTTTAAGTTTTCAGCTGAACTTGTAAAATAGGAATTTTAGTAAACACTTCCTATTTGTTAGATTATGCTCTCTGGCACAATGCTGCGTTTTTGAGTCTTCTTCTGTGTGCTGTGTCCCTTCACGATGTAGTTGATCATGGCTCTCCACAATTTACTGTCCTTTATAGCTCTCAATAAATCTTTTTGCTATCTCTACTTAACCCTGTTCTGTCATCCATTTACATAAGCTCTCTAGGTAGATTATGTGTAGTTTTCATCTGCCCCTCTTGCCTTCTGTCTGTCCTGTGAGTATCAGTTTTTCCAAGCCCTCTTTCCTTATTATGCTCTTAGAAATTTCAATTCTCTCTTTTCTGATATTAAGTACAGGGTGCTATGGATAAATTGTTGTTTAAATAAAAAAAAAATGAAAATAACACTGATATCTCATTTTAACATATATTTACCAAAATTACACAAAAATATCTTGAAATACTAAAGAGTAAAGTTATTCAATGAAATTGCCACTAGCTTCAACCACGGCCTGCTGACAACTTCGGAATCTCCTGCAACTCTTCTAGACAGTCTCCTTGTTTAAGTTGGTGAATGTTGCCATAAATCTTGCCTTCAGTTCATCTTTGGTGTTACAAAAATTTTTGTTGGTCTCTTGCTCAACTGTGCCCTTCACATAATAATCAAGGGGTTTGTAGTCTGAGGAATTAGGTGGTGTGATGTGGCCACAGAAATTGTCTGACAGCCATGACTGGGTTCTCCTGTTTGTGTGGCATGGTGCAGAGTCATGTTGTCAGACATAGAGTCTTCCAGCAGCCACCCTCTTGACCATGTATTCTTAAAGTTGTTTTTTCTTAATAATTAATGTTTGCTCTGTTTTTACATTGAGCTCTCTGGATTATATCCTCTTTGAAATTATCCATACAGATTACCAAATAATCATTACATATATATATATATATATATATATATATATATATTAGGTATCCATTTATCATGCAAGATAAAGGTAGTGCCCTGTTTGTTCACCCTGTACAAGGCCTAAGAGCTACTCGAGGTAGAAGGCTACAGAGTAAGAGGCATAGTTTATGGGGATATGTGGGGATATACTTGAACAGGTTAATATTGTAGTGATCGAGAAATCATCCCAATGGGATTTATTTACACAAAGCAGCGGTTTGTGGGAAGAAGCTGCTCAAGTGGAAATTACATCTCATCAATGGAATATGAAGTGAATGAGAACATCAGAAAGAGACAGTTGTAATTTCTAAGGCTTAGAATAGGAAAGTGGGCTTAGAAAATTTGGCACTCATAGGTTATATTAAAGGGAAGAGGGAATAAGGTAAGCAGAGCATAACTTGTGTAAATAGATGGCAGAACAGGAATCAGCAATATTACGAACTTTACTAAAAGCTATAATGGACAGGAAATTGTTTTTTCTCCATGATCGCTCACATCCGGAAGAGACATTGCACATAGAAGATGAAAAAGAAGTTTTATTTTGGGTTCTACAAGTTTTGCTATTCTATAGGCTTTAAAATTTTATGCACCTGGATATCTCCATTTGGGTGAGTGCAAAGAATTAATAAATATATCTTGAACTAAACACAATGTCTAATATATTTTGATGCCTTCCCATTAGAAATCTAAAGAAGTTACTCTTTAATCTTGAATTATTCTTTGTCTTTTTCTCTCCTGCTATTGATCGGCACTTGGTCTGGGGACAAATTTACTGTCTGTTTACTGTCTTGATCTGTTTGTATAGCAGAGTTCATTTTGATCCAAATGAAAGACAAATGTTCGTCTATTCTGAAAAGGACAGACGACGGCCATTACTTTGAAATCTTATTAAACTGCAAAGAATGAAAGTGTTCTTTTTATAAAACAAACACGGCAACAAATGTAACTTCTTCCTAATTCTTTACTTTCTTTCTTTTTTCCTTTGTGGGTTTGTGTCCTCACCAGACGAAGGGTGGAGGAGTTTACAGACATTTGGTGTGTAGGTAGGTCGGAAGTGGTAGCTGTATGACAACTATTACAGTGCGTCATGCATTAGCTGTCCATCTCTTACATATATATATATATATATAACAACTAAAAAGATTGAAAATGACAAGTTAGAATGATTACAGCTGTACTTAAAGAAAACATCCAAAAGAAAAAAAGGCATCAAAATCTATTTAAAGGGTGTAATTCTTTGCGTATGATGAAATGGCAATCATACCGTATGTTGTCAAGGTTATCTAATATTGCCCAGATATAATTAATTTATTATACAATGGCCTATTCGACCTTGTTTTGTGGACAAGAGACAGCCATTATGGCAAGATGAAAGTAGTATTTATAATCGTTCTAGAGAACCTTTTTTGTCTACCGTCAACATGGATGATGCTAGCCCCCAGAAGAGTAACTCATTGCACCTTTTAATTTTGTTTTACTGATATGAATTGGAACGATTGAGTCAGTAGCAAAATCTGCTGCTAATAAAGTTGGTTCATTGTGTCATGCAAGAAAACTCTTTTCATACGAATCTATCTTTCACTTTTATAAGTCTACCATTCGTCAATGTATTGAATATTGTCACTGTTGTAATCGAGGGAAGGTTAATGAATAGAATAATCACACGAAGGTTGGTAATGAACGATAATACTTAGGACACGAACAACACATATAAGATTCGCCAGCGGCACGTAGAAGTAGTCAATTGTTAGAAGTGAGTCAACTGAATTCCACAATGAATCTCCAACTCCGGACCAACATACATTTACTACTGTATTTATGTGAATGAGAACACACGTATAATCGTCCATAAGTATGCTACAACAGTTACCACATCTGATCTGGTGCTTCTGCTGTTTATTTAGAGATTCTTCAGAAAAAACAAAAAGGAATTCAAAAATATTATTGGTCCTGACCTGGCATCTCGGCTTCAATCGCTTTCCTACTACCGTAATGTTGCTCTTTCGATAAATATTTTCATGGCAATTATTCCGATGAACTTTCCCCTTTAGTGGTTATTTTTATTCCCCACCCTCACAGACAAATTATACATATGGGAACGAGTTAAGACTTCGTAGAGACTTTGAGGTATTATAGTGGCTGTCGTAAAAATGGTAACAAAGAATATGTTGTTTTGGTGTGAGGAATATTGTGGTAGGTTTGGGTCAGTAATTATGGTTAGCTAAGTTGAAGATAAGACAGATTGAAAACCAGCCTTCCCCCATCACCCCTTTTGGCCTTGTGCCACATTTTTGTATTACTCAGAATAAATATCGCTTTCCTTTTTGGTAATTGATTTCATGAATTAAAGCGTGGTACTGGATTGGCAGCTAGATCTCCTCATTTTGCTGTTGAAATTGCTAAATGTAACCCTAAGTTATATTCTACTAGTTACTATTCTTGTACCTCTCTCTTCCAACTTCTTGCTTTCTGTCAACAACAATTTTCAAAAATTTAAATGTGATGTCAATCGTCATCTTCTATCCTCTTGAATTCGTATTCATTCTATTGTCCTTTCTTCTCGGCAACATTTCCCTAGTTTTCTTCACTTGAAGTAATCTCTTGTGTTTTAGTGAGATGATTATGAAAACTTTATGCGATGGATCATGTGGACAAAATGGCGGGACAAGATGCTAAGCACAGGCGTTTAGAGAAGACTGCAAATACATTGATGTACTGATCAGTTATTTAGTATATTTCAGTATTTTGTATAAGAAATTGAACATAGCATGGGTTGTGCGGTTTTAGAGGACAAAACAAATTTTCTCTTTCTTTCTCTCATGTTTCTTGCTTTCCTTCGTTCTTCCTCTTTCACAGTGTTTCCTTCGTCTGTCGAACCATCTGTCCGTTCATGAAGTTTCTTGATGTGGTACAAGGCCGATTTTTATGTGAGGCGATCAGGCTCGGGCAAAAATTCCTTGTAGACTCCGCATAAACGGGGTTGGGTTTGTCTAGCCACCCAGACAAGACTCTGCCCTTCGGCATAGCCTCGTCTGGGTTCCTCTCCGCCCAAAAGCAGGGAGTTCGACAATAAGTCTTGATGCTTGATCAAGCTGGTATTTACGTGGCCTCCCCACGAGGCACGATGTGGCACAAAACCGATTTTTAGGTGGGGCGATCTGAGCTGGTAGGTTGTTCAAACATTCCCCGTAGATTTCGCATGCATGGAGTCGGGTTTGACTACCTCCTCAGATGAGACTCTGCCCTTCGGCATAACCTCGTCTGGGTTCATCTCTGCCTGAAAGAAGAGAGTTCGACAAGTCTTTATGCTTGATCAAGCCCATCACCAACTACAGTGTAACTCGGATATAAGAGAGTTGTCGGGACCGGAGAAGAAGTCTCTTATATCCGGGTTTGGTCTATTTTATATACATTAACACAGGCTCTAATTTGGGACCAGAGAAAATTTCTCTTATATCCGGATTTCTCTTATATCCGGGTTACACTGTAATTTCTTATTCACTCATATAGACACTCTTCTACACACAATTCCCTGTTTTCTTTCACCATCCATTATAATTATTGGTAAGGCAGCATTCATTATGACACAATTCTTTTCTAGTCTATATTGGGGTAGTTTTGTTCAACATCACACGATGCTACGAAACTAAAAACAAAAATAACCTAAAAAGACTAGCCATTTTCTTAGCTGCGTCAAATCTGGACTCTCTTATGAATGTCTTGTATGGTATCCAACTCATCCAGAAATATCAAAACCTTCAACTCCTTTGTAATGCTTTTTCAGATCAATGGTCAAAAATGGCTTCAAGCGAATGAACAACCATATGGATCTTGAAGAGGACTATCTCTTATCAGAAGCGCCACCCATATAAACAGAAATAACAAACTTAAATGGAGGTCATTATTCACATTATTCGGACTATTGTCCTCATCTTTGTCGCCATACTTATCACAACGTTTCGGCCGTTGTACGCTTCGGCCTTCTTCAGGTGGCGACAAAGATGAGGACAATAGTTCGAATAATGTGAATAATGTACATAATACCTCATCTCAGAAATATAGACAGACTTTAAATGGAGTTAGCTATCTTTAACCTACAGAAAGGGAATGTAACTTCATATGGAAAGCTAGGAAAAGTCCCAAATTGCATAGTGATAATATACCTGATGACCTAATTAGATCCATTTTCATAGCACTTCCCACGAAACCAGGTGCAAACGATTGTGAACTTCATTGGACAATCAGCCTAATGAGCCATATAACAAAATTTCAGTCAGTTAGTTATGTGCCATGCGTGATACACGCTTAGGCGATTATGTAGCTTTCGATACATGACTGACGAGGCAGATTTTTTCGCACAGTAGGTTGCCATTTCTTTCTGAGGTAGACCAGTTACCATCCAAGGCTATAGAACCCGATCTGTCCTGCTATTTACCCATAGCTGGGGGGGGGGGGTAGAAGAGGATTCATACCTTTCCCAGGGGTATTAGCATGTAAGTGAATGTAATGGCTCTGACTTGATTTCGAACTCGGCACTCCGATTCCTCAAACCGAGCCACTATCGAATACTCCACCGTGCCTCAAAAATTTATAATCTGAAATCTGATGAATAGAGCGTGCAACAGAATCAGAGCTGAAAATAAGACAAGAACAGTGTGGGTTGATTAAAGACAGTAGGTCAAGAAATGCAATATTTATGCTCAGAATGTTATGAGAATGAACTGTATGGATGAACGTACCTTTGTTTTATAGATTATACAGAGGTGTTTGATAAAGTATCTCGCAAAGAACTGTTGTGACTGTGAGTTAACCTTGACGTATTTGGGAAAGATAATCCGGAATAATCTTGAACCTACACTGGCAGTAAATCGCAAACTGGATGGCTGCTGTACTTAAATCGTTTGTTGCCAACCTTTGTATCTCGTGTTTTTGAGATAACACAATTAGTGTTTTCACTCGGGCTGCTGGTCCAAGCTGGTCTTAGCTGGTCATCGCTTGTCCAAGCTGGTCAGAGCTGGTCTAAGCTAGTCATAGCTGGTCTTGGCTTGTCATAGCTGGTCCAAGCTAGTCCTAGCCGTGATACCTGTGCCAGGTAAGTGTATCACAAACTCGTAGGTAAGTAATGAAATAGAAGGTTTACTACATGAAAGTATATTTAGCAACAGTAACTCTCCTCGACGATATGACAATATCACAAAACACGGTTTAGAAGAGATAACAAATAGACAAAAATTATTAACAACTACAAAGAACAGGAAATTGTTGATAGCCATGATCACCAATGTCCTGAATGGATATGGTACAGAGAAGAAGAAGAAAAATAAAAATAAATCCCCACCAAGATGTCTTCAGGCAGATTCCTAAATCAAGAATTCCATTAACAGCGCAATCTTCAATAAATAAAAAGAAGCTTATGAAAGAGCACTAAAAAGTAATGGGGGTAATTTTAAGCTAGTATATATGAATGAAACCCAGAATAACAACAGCAGAACAAGCAAAAGAATATATCCATGTCTTTTGAGGAAGAGCAGATGTTTATCCCTTGTTTCCTGTTTAAGATTGGATTTCCAGTTCCTTCTAAAACTTCCTTCAACTCTATACTTCTAACGTCTCCGCCTAAACTCTGAAATTTTATTTATTATTTATTTTTGCTCAGTAGGTGTAGATAGGTTTGCCTATTGTCCAGTTTACACTCCTCTCCGTTTTCGTTTTTAACAGGAGTCGAGGTTTATCTTTTTTTTTTCCGGTTTAGGATTAGGTTTCTGGATTTCTCTAAAGTTTTCTCATTCTCTTTCACTCCAAATAACCCTTTGCATCTTAGTGGTATTACTGCTTTGCTTGGATCAGATTAATGAACACACACACGCACATATATATATATATATATATATATATATATATATATATATATATATATATATATATATATATATGTGTGTGTGTGTGTGAATAAAAGGAAGAGTGTGTATATTAAAAGAAGAGAGAAACCGCAAACGTTTTAATGTTTTTGGTTGTAATGTGAATGTTTTTTAAAAAATATTATGCTTTATTTTCCATTATATATATATATATATATATATATATATATATATATATATATATAAAAGAACAGTAAGATATATAATCCCGTGTTCTTATAGATATTTTTATTTTTACAAAATAGTGCTCAATGTAAATTTACAGAGCATTAATATTATAAATTAATTGATTTAAAATATGTTTTTATTTTAAATCAATTAATATATATATATATATATATATATATATAGTTTAATTCACTATTTGATTGCACTGTAAAACTAGAGTAGAGAAACTATTCATTAATTTAATTGATAAGTGTCTCCCGAAAGAATAGATACTGAATAAAATATTTAAGAGAAACTCAGTAAAATTGCATTACAGCCACAGAGATAATATGATGCAGTTATGAAAGAAAAACAATTATGAAGTGCCGTTGAAGACCAGTGTTCATAGTCCCCCGCCTTTTTGTAATTGTAGTTGTAACGACGAATGTTTAACCAATGGCGGGTGTCAAAAACAAAACAAAAATAAATCTAATATATCAACCAACAGTTAAGGCGCATACTAAATTTACTTAGGTACCACAGAATGTCCTTGGAAAGAAAGGTTTGTTGTGTCCATAAAGAAATACTTAATTAAAAATTTAATTATACTGTCGCTTTGTTGTGTCTATAAAAAAAATAAACATTATTATAGTATCAAAAATAATTAAAATAATTATAACAATTATAATTATCATTAATTATCATTAATTATCATTCACTCTTGCTAAACCAATGAGAACCGACACCACTTTCCACCTCTACTCACACAAACACTTGACATTCCCACTATCGGACAAGCTGTCAGCACGGACAGGCCATCAACATGTGCGTCAAGGAAAATTTCATCTCCTTTTCTTTTTTCGGCCATAATAGTAACATTTATCTCTTAGCCCCTAAAAAAAAATCTAGGTAAGAAAACCCCAGACACTTCTTGTTTTTTTTTTCTGACTAAATCATGTGGACACTCATTACATACATCTTTAAAATAACATATGAGAAAAACTATATACTTTACTTATTCTCTATCTTATCTATCAGATTCCGATCCATATTTGGTCTACATTTGACCCCAAACTCATACATTTGCTCAATAAGACTTTCTTTTGTGTCTCCAACACCACATAACAATCAGATAATAAATTTACCATTTTGTTGTTTCCATATCTTGCTGTTTCTCATTTTTACGAGTAGTTTTTTATTTATAAATGTTAAGTGGTTTATAATTATTTACTCAGAGGTACAACACTCTTATAGGTTTTACAGCCATAAAAACAGTCTTTTTAATAATAGGATGTATGAAAACAGTACAATACTGTGTAAATATTTATATAACTCGAAGGGCAAAACCTGCTAATCCCCTTTGGCTGAATGAAAAAGGAAAAAAACAACACAAAAAGTGGCAAATGCGCATTCGTACAGACGCAAAAGAAGCCCCGGATCGTGTATGGACATGTTTATCAACACCAGTTATATTCGGGATTTCACCACTAGTAGCGGGACAACTTGGTATATCTAGATACGAACCTCTTTGCAACTGGTCAAGATCTGGGTCTTTGTAAGTTGCCTCATGCTAATAACAGCAATAGGAAAACCAGTAGTCAGCAAGACACAGTCTCTTGTGAAGTCGATCCTGCAGGCACATTGTTCCTAAAGTTGCTGTAGTTTCTGGGGCAGTGTCATTTTTATTACCCACCCATCTTTTTCCCCTCTCTGCCTATTACTCATAGAGTTGGTTGGGAGAGCAATCGGTTAGGTGTTTCTTCCACTCTCAACACTCTCTTTGCCTACATTACAACACAACTTCTAAGAACATGTCGAAATCTAGTGGTCTGTACTTGAAAAAAAATTCGAATTATAACATTTCTAGAACAAAAAAGCATCTTCAACAAAAGATTGGAACTTGTTAGCAAATGTAGGCAGATGAACAAAATTTTGTTGAACTGATTAGACCCGTGTTCATCTTGTCTGGTTTTCCACACATCGAGAGCACTCATCAAAAGCTGGTGTTATAGCTCTCTCAGACTCACACTAACTATTGGCTCATACCTGACCAGTATCGTTCGTATACAAATTTTATCAATGCCACCTACTGTAAGTAGAATGTCCTCTGTCAATACCCAATTCTGGAAGAGGACGTAACTCTTAGTGCTTACTGCACCACACGCAACCAACTCTGGGTCCCTTGTTGGATTGACCCAATTCTCTGTTATAAGACCCTGACTAAACAAGTAAGCAAGCAATAAAATAAGGGGATCTCATTTTTATTCAATTGATAGTTATGCAAGTTTTTGGTGGTGGCTTCCTCCCTGATAGTCCTCTTGCAAGGGGCTGTAGTCGCTGCTCACGTGTATAAATAGGTGAAAACAATGAAACTGACAAATTCCAAACATCTGATGGTGGGTTTATCACTATCTGCTTGGTGCGTTTTCAATAAGATCTCAGAAAAGCAATATTTTATTTTATGCACCAATTCAAGTTAACTGTTCCCTATAGAAGAAAAAAGTGATAAACATGTACAATCAAAGTCCAAAATTGTCTACACGGGAATTGTAGATGATGAATTATTTTCCACACTACAACCACTTTCCCCACAGACGAAATGTTTCAAGCCTCTCGCTACTCTATCGCTATTTCCATGGAAAATGTTCAAACGAACTACATTCCTCGCTTTCACGAGTTCTAAGCTTCATAACTAGAGACAATGTGTACTATCCCCCTCTCCAACCACCACCAACTGGAGAATGGAACAAGCCTGACTGGGGGCCCCCAGGCAGTGCTTTGCGACCCTCGCTATCTTACCAACATTTGTTTTTTTCTGCCTACATTTTTATACGTTATGAATTACACTAAGCACAACTGACTATTAAAAGAAGAAATATTTTTGTGGATATTGGCGTCATTCGGTGTGGGGTCTTTTTTGTCCAAATCTGAGGACTTGTTTTGCTAAGTCTCAAAAAATCATTATATAAATTCACTATTTTTTTAATCTACAATGTTGTATGTGTTAAATATTTCAACTTTTAACATGAACAATCTCAAGTTGATTACAGATTAAAGATTACTGCAAAATATTGTTGATTTATTTAAGATGGAATGATCTATTATGATAATGTCTCTAATTTTTATTTAGATACATTGGATTTATTTACAATTTTTTTATAGTTGTATTATTCACATATATATCATATGATCCATTATTGGGCATAATTAAGTTAGAATAAAATTTGTATTTTACATGAATACTACTTTATGAAAATTGAGATTTAATAGAGTGAGGGTCCCCATATCATAGATTCGAAGTAGGGTGGGGAACAAGATCCCTGGAAAGCGGGTATGCCACTCACATTGTAGCAAACCATCCTTATTTCCTTTGTATTCCATTGGTGAGATGTAAGTTCCACTTGAGCTGCTTCTTCCCACAAACTGCTACTTTGTGAAATTGACTCCAAAGAGAAAGCCTCCCCCAATCATTACAATCTCAAACTGTTCAAGTCTAGGGTTAACTATTATCTTCCCGACCTAAACTATGGCTGTTACCTCTTACTTGTAACCTCCTACCTCTTAGGCCAGGGGTTGACAATCTTTTGGAGTGAGAGAGCCAGAAAGCTATGCCGTGTCTCAGAGGAGGGCCATTTTATCAAATTTACTATAATAAATTGTCTCGACCCCAGTTCCATGATGTTCAGAAGGCTGCCTTGGTCTGGAGGTTTGAAGAAAAAAAAAAACAACGAATTTAATGTTATATTATTTAAACAAGTTTCCTTTTACTGTAGGTATAACAGGATAACAACTAATACAAGCAACAAAAATGCAAATTTCTTACTACAATTGAAATACAATTAAAAATGGCAAATTATTTAATGAGAAACTTGTTTCTGCAAATAGTTCGATAACTTCTCCACATCAGCTGAAATATTTGTTGGTAACAGGAGTAAAACATCCACGTGGTCATCTTTGTTCGAAAAACAATTTTCATTTTCGAAAAAATTGTTCTCAAGCATATGTACTTCCAAATATTGATAGCATTCAATAGGTTTTTATATTTTATTTTATTTTCTCTTTTTCACTTGAGGGAATAGTTTGAAATGATTTCTAAATTCGTGAAGTTAACACTGCATAATTTAAACTCTATAAAACCAACAGATTTAGTCTATATCAGGGTCGACAACCTTTTGGAGTGAGAGGAACAGAAAGCTATGCAGTGTCTTGGAGGAGAACCATGATATCAAATTTACTATAAATTGTCTCGACCCCTGACCGCTACGTCCAGAAGACTGCCTTGGTCTGGAGGTTTTAAAGAAAATACAACGAACTTAATGTTTATTTAAACAAGTTTCTTTTTACTGCAGGTATACCAGGATAACAACTTAATACAATCAACAAAAATGCAAATTCCTTACTACAAATGAAATACAGTTAAAAATGGCAAATTATTTAATGAGAAACTTGTTTCTGCAAATAGTTCGATAACTTCGCCGCATCAGGTGAAATATTTGTTGGTAACAGGAGCAAAACATTATCCAGGTGGTCATCACCCAACCTTGTTCGAAAAAAAACGATTTTAGTATATTTCATTTTCGAAAAAGTTATTCACAAGCATATCTACTTCCAAATAATGATACCATTCAATAGGCTTTTATATATTTTCTGCTTGGCAAAACATATTTTTTGTAGAAGTCAGCAGTGAATTCACAGATAGTTACATTTTGATTTTAAAAATTCCTCGCATTGTAAGTTGATTAACTTCAACTGATATTTTTCTGCCACTTGCTTCACAAATTAATTAATTAATTTGCGTCCAAGTGTTAAAGTTGGCAGGCTGGATGTGGCCCGGAGGACGGGGTTGCCGACCCCTGAATTAGGCGTTGTAAGGGGAACATTATTGCAGAAAAAAAAAAAGAGAGAAGGTGGGGGAAGGTTTATAAAAATATGATATTACCAGTCATTAAAGACAACACGATTGAAATGAGTTGAAAATGTCGCCTGAGTATAACTCCCCAGTATAAATATTTTTAATTGTTTCCTTTAAATCCTTTATATAAAAGAACTTAACCAGGAATCCATTGAAAGTGAGATGCATTTTGCAAGCAGAAAAAATGTTGAACGTGGCCAAAATGCAATCTGTAACAAGTTTTAAAAAGAACTGATGCTCTGATTGGCTGGAGGATGAACAGTATGTATTTGTTTGGACTTACTGCTGATTGGTCGGAGCTGAAGTCAGTCAAGACTTTTGGGGGCTATGATGAATGAATTAAATCTGACATAACAATGAATAGAAAAGACAACTGAATTTCTGGCTTACAAGATGATGCGGCATGAAAGACGCACCCTAATACTGGAAAACAATTTCTGAAAACTAAGTCCTTCTCATACAATAACACATTCACCATGCGTCCCTCACATACTGGCGCCATGTATTGTTTTCATTAATCACTTGTCCGATTTTGTTTGTATGGCAATGATATACAAGTCAACAGCAGAATGTCTCCCGCCATTGCTAGTAAACAGCATGTTTAAGCTTGTGGCTCGGCTCCAGGAAGGTTTATTATCTTGGAAATACTTGTAACAGTTAAGTACTCAGGTTACATCATATAAAAGGCTGAATTAGATAGATAGTTGACATTATAGTGTAATGACTCCACATGTAAATCCACGTCCCTATTAGTCAAGCCAATTAGGTGACCGTCCAAACTTATTTGAGCCTGGGCGTTGCCTTACATTCGTCTTGGAAGACGCACAGGTATTTTTCAGGAAAAAATTGCGTCTTGTAAGCCGGAAGATATGGCATTTCTTTGGTCAGTTATCGTAGTGTGTGGTGTCAGCCAAGAGTAATTTGCTTTCATCAATAAATCAGCGAATGAACTGCTGGATCTCCTGACCAAGAAAACAAGACTGCAATGGTGATTTTCTAAGCATAACTTAGATGTGGCATAAAGCCGAAAATATGGGTTACTCAGTTATGATCAAAGTCACGATTCAATCATAAATTATCTAGCGACAAGCTTGCTGGCCATTCCACCATATCGAAGTTCCCGATAATAATTTTCTAAGCGTACCATAGATGTGGTGCACGGCTGAAAATATGTGGCACCGAGTGAGGATTGAAGTCACAATTTAGTCGTAATTGATCTAGCAAGACAAACTTCCTAATCATTATACTACGTCAAAGTGCCAGAAGGCAGGAATCTAATGAACTACCACATATCCTAAACCATACCCTGACTTAATGTAATGGTTGTACAAATGCAACTTGCAGATTGAAAAGTGGGGAATCAACATTTTCAATAAAGATACAAAGTGGAAGCACGGTGGAGTAATGGATAACGGCTCGGGTTGAGGTATTGGGGGGCCGAGTTCGAATTACAGTCGAATCCATTACATGCTAATACTCTTGGGAAAGGTATGAATCCATCTCTTCTTCGCCCTCCCACCCACCAAGAGAAAAAGAGGATTCAGACCTTGGATGGCAGCTGGTCTACCGCAGAAAGATACGTCATTTTTTTTTTTAGATCTCTTGTAAATTTTGTGCTTCTTTGACGCATTGCTTTATTTTTGTGATTTTTTTTTGTTTTCTTTCTCTCCTCTTCTCTTGAGATCTTGATGTGTTCCTTTCACTTGAAGAATTCCATCTTGCATTCTTCTTTCACTATTACGTCTTCGTTGGGTGTTTCAAAAATCATCCGTAAACCATATCTTCATTCTTTTTCATTCTGTACGGCCATATTTCATTATCGGTCAGCAAAATGCTGTTCCACTATTTTTTTATAAGAGCCTTGTTTTCTCATTGTATTAAAAATAACTGACACTGTCCGGATCCAAGTCATTTTTCCCAGTATAATTATAACCATGGAATATTAGTGTTTGATCCTTTATATATATATATATATATATATAGAGAGAGAGAGAGAGAGAGAAGGGGGAGATAGAGGGAGAGCGAGATGCAATATGGATATTATTTTCTTGCTCTGTCTTTGACGTAGAGCTCTACTTGGATTTCATCATCTTGGATATATATATATATAATTATTTATGTAAAAGTATGATTCCTCCGTTACATAAGAGTTCTCATGTTTCTAAAATTTCGCTTGAAGATGAAACAGAGCTCGGTATTTTAATTCAATTTAATTCTAATAATTATATTGAAGTTTTCAGCTCTTGTTTTTGAAACATGAGAACTCTTATGTAGCGAAGGAATCATATTTTTAAATAAATAATTATATTTAGGCTCTACTTTTGTATCGAGCACTGATTTTTAAAAATAAAAACAAAAATACTAAAGAACTTCGGATTATTTACCTCACGAGTTCTTTCCAATTTCTATATATTTTCACACACACACACACACACACACACACACACACACATATATATATATATATATATTCAACTCTCCCAAGCAGCTCAGTTTCTAGGCACTAGCACATATGATTTAATTATAGTGGTGAAGGTTTTGTGCCGAACCATCCACACTTTTTGAAGGGCCGAATGCAGAGACCTGGTGCCATAAGGTCCCCAAACGACTCACCGCAGGTTTTCAATTCAAAGTTATCCTTTCCTAGACCAGTTGCCATCCAAGGCTATAGAATCCAGTCTGTCCTGCTATTTTACCCATAGCTGGAGGGAGAAGAAGTCGATTCATACCTTTCACAAGGATATTAGTACGCAAATGAATGTAATGTATTCGACTGGAATTCGAAATCGGCTCTCTGATTCCTCAATCCAAGCCGCTATCTTATATATATATATATATATATATATATAATAAAAAGGCTTAAACACTAATATTACATGGTCATAATTTATTCCATTGGAATCGTAAATACGATCCAATTCATCAGACCTACAAATTCAAAAAGAAAACAGAAAAAAACAATTCCGGAAATAAAATAGAATTTAGAGAGAGTGTAAGTATGAGAGTGTGGGACGAATGTTAGAGCTAAAGAGAGGGGTAACAGACGAGAGAAGGTGAGAGATTAAACCTTAACAGAGAGAAGTTTTAGAGAGGTGAGTTGAAGAGGTTTAAGTGGGAGAAATATGAATGTTGTTGGATGTCTAATACAGTAAAGATGTAACCGGAAAGGATACATTTTGTGGTGACATCCACACGCAATAGACGATCTATTCTTAAAGATCAGAAGAAGATGGAGGGAGGGAGAGGAAAAGAAAAGAAAAAGGGGTGGGGGGAGAGATGGGGCGGTGGAAACTAAAACTGAAGGGCATTTACTGAAAGGGCCGCTGTGTAATTAAGAAAATTTGACAAAATCAATATCGACTACAGGTTACAAATCAAATATAAATATATAAAAAATAAATATAACGATTATCTAATCTAGCAAGGGATTATATTTTTATCTTCAAAAACACATGCGTATACACACATACACAATAACATATACACGTACATACATACATATAGGCGTGTAACCACATACACACATATATATACCCATGTACACACATACATATATATATATATATATATATATATATATATATATATATATATATATATTTATATTGGATAGATGTGATTTTTGTGACCCTGGGTTTTCGATTTAAGATTTCGACAATATCTGACGATCGCTAAAGCGAAAACCCAGGGTCACAAACTCACATCTATCCAACTAAATATGTTAGCTCTATCTCTGATATTGAGCGTTTCTAATAAGTACCGAGCACATAATATATAAATAATAATACATATATATATTTATTTATATTTATATACACTTTTCACACACACACACACACATATATATATATATAGATAGAGAGAGAGAGAGAGAGAGAGAGAGAGAGAGAGACGTTATTGAAACCGTCTTTTCAGATGACGTCAACCGTTTTCTCTCATGCTGGATGGGTTCTCGTGTGATTGATTAGTCCAACATGGGAATGGCATGCCACAACACAAGTAGGGCATCTGAAAAGGTCTTGAATGGTAGTAGAGGAAAAATTCTGTTTGTGATGTCTTCGATTTTTTCCTGGTTCAAGTTTCCTTCTGTGGTTTGGACAGCATCTACGCAGACATGCCACCAGCTGACTTTTCCCAATTGGCTAGTGATGATACCAAGAGTCTTCAGGGTGACCCTGAATAGTCCCTATATATCTTGTACTGACAACCGACAGCCTTTTTGCTAGACTCCAATTCCCCGAAGGAAATACACACACATGTTCGCATTTTCAAACGAAGGATATATTGATGAAAATATTGAAAAATAATCATGCGTCTCTGAAGTCTACAAGGTTGCAACAACCTATGTTCTTTAACACTTCAAGAATATGACTGAATAATCTTACAGAGTAATTACCGGATTTCACTAACTAAAACATTCTTAAGAGAACTATAACTCTGAACAGGATTTATTATTGTTGGGTGCAATCTTGACAGCATAAAATACGCATATGACACTGTGTTGATGGTATACACATAAAGAAAGTTATAGGAACTCCGAGATAAAATATTAAAGGAAAGTTGGGAGAAAGGACTACCTATCATTTGTAAAAAAATGACAATATTTGGTTGTGAGCAAAAAGAACAATCCAAGATGCGAATTATGAATTGGAAATGTCAAAATGAATCAAGCACAAAAGTTTAAATATCTGGGAAGAGATTTAACAGATGACAGAAAATGTGACACAGAAATACAAAGGTGCATAGAAATAGCAAAAGATGTCTTCCAAAAGCTAAGCAAAGTATTAAGAAATAGGAAAATTTCATCGGATTACTGAACTGTTATGTAATATCAGTATTCCTATATGGCAGTGAATGCTGGACAATTTCCTCACCGATGATGAGGGGAGACTTAAAGCAGCAGGGTGTAATCCTCCAGAATAAAGCTGAGAATACCATGGACGGAGCATATAAGCAATAAGGAGGTTTTCAAGAAAATAGAAACAAAAAAGGACTTATAATCAGAAAGAAAGTGTTGAAATTTCTTGAACCTGGAAAGAAGGCTTGGAAATTTTGACACTCGCAGGACATATTGAAGGCAAGATGGAAACAGCAAGTAACCTACTTTATGAGTGTAAATGGCTGACAGAACATTGCTAAAAGCTATAAAAATAGCAAGTTGTGGAAGACCATGATCAACTTGCCTAACAAGCTTGTGTAAATGGATAGCAGGTGTGAAGGATAGTAAAAAGACAGATATTGCTATAAGCTACAAAAATAGGAAGTTGTGGAGAACCATGATCAACTCACCTAACAAGCTTGTGTAAATGGATAGCAGGTGTGAAGGATAGTAAAAAGACAGATATTGCTATAAGCTACAAAGAATTTGTGGAGAGCCATTATCGCTCACGCCCTGAAGAGACACGGTTCATAGAAAGAGAAATATCGGGTTGACACAGTTTTTGAAACAGTCTGAAGTTTCTGGGACACAATGTTAAAGCGAGGGTGGGGCCTGGAGAATCTGATACTCACAGGTCGAATGGAGTGAAAGAGAGACAAGGGAAAGCAACGCATGACATACCTGGCGGGTTTAAGCAACGTGGTCTCGGGGATGTGGCCGAAGGACAAAACTTTTTGAGAGTTACAAGAGATAGGGAGAAGTGGAGAGCCATGATTGCCTACGTCCTGAAAGGACACAGCACATAAAAATAAAATCTAATTTTTTGTTGACTTCTGTCTACACTAGTGGATAAAGGCGTTGGGTCATATGTGGCAGCAATATTCAAAGCATGGACGAATGGTCCTTTAACATTCTGCAACCACTGTCTTTCGATGTCAATTTTTGTAAAAGCTAAACACCAAAGTGGATCACAGAATCTTGATATTTCAATGACACCTGATTGGTTAATAAATGCTAATATCATGCTTTCATCTACGTCCGCACGGCTAAAATTAATTTGACGCCAAAAATCTGTCTATGTGTTTCGAGCTTATCATGTGATTCACATTAATTATAAATACATAGTGACATTTCCAACTCTTCCTCTTTTTCCTTCTCTCACACACAAGATGTAGTGTTAGAGTGATCACGTCTGTCCCTTATGGGAAGACGTTATGGCACACGCACACACATGTACGTAAGAACATTGCACATCTCTTAACTAATCTTATTCACTCCTTCAACTACACGCAACAGAAACTTAACTTCTAACAGCGAGGTTTGTGGCATCAAACAATTCGCCAAACAAATTCACGCCGTTCAAATCTTTGAAGAAGTTTCTAAGTTGGATTTCCAAGCATAATCCTAAACTTCAAATTCACTCACTCACCAACAAACTACACTTCAATTTTAACATCTACGATTTTTATTGAGACAACAAGAATTCTGCTCAAAGAACATACAGTTTGCCAAACAAACATTTTATTCAAAAAGCAACTTTGAACATTTCTTTCATTGAGAGTAAACTTTATTTCATGAACTGAAATCTTTTCTGTGAAAAATATTTTCTCTGAAAAAGTTTTAAGAATTTCAAGTTAAAGGTAAATAACCCCTGCTATATTATTAATTAGAAACATATTAGAATACACTTTGTAACAATTTGCAACACAGTTTAAATTACTGAGAAACTAATTCATTCTTCAATCTTGTATATTGTTGATATAAAAATGTTTTGTTATTTCTAGAAAACATATCGTTTTATATTTTGTCGTTGATGGCCTTGTGCCATACCCAATGTTAAATGTTTTTAGAGAAGTTTATTTTCACGCAGCCACTACAAATAATACCTTCTGATATATATATATATATATATATATATATATATATATATATATATATATACCCTTTATTCTATATTCAACACCATCACTTGATAAGACGCCAGAAGTGTTGAAACAAAATGGCTATTTTTGTAGTGATTTTATAACATATTTATGTTATAATTTTCGCATAAATAATTATATATATATACACACACACGACTATATAAATAAATTTACAAGAGGATAGAATCCATGTAAAACTCAATGTCCAGGACAGAGTAAGAATATAATAAAAATGACTCAAATCCTAATATTCCATGGTTATAATTTATTATATTGGAATCGTAATCACGATCCAATTCATCAGACCTAGAAATTCAAACAGAAATCGGAAAATATAAGTCCGGGCATAAAAAAATAAAATTTAAGTGAGAGTGTATGTGTGGGAGTGGGAAACAAGTGTGAGAGGGAAATGTATGAAAGCTCTAGAGAGAGGGTGTAACAGAAGAAAGAAGAAGAGGAAAGTCCTAAAGGTGAAGGTGGGGATTAAAATTTAACAGAGAGAAGTTTTAAAGAGAGGAGTTAAATAACGGTTTAAATGAGTGAGATACAGATAAATAGGAATTATTTTTCGATGCATAATTCGCTCATTACGTAATAAATCTACTCCTCCGCAACAGTCCACTAAAAATATCTAAGACAGATTCAGGAGAGAAAAATTATCTAGCACGACACAGTGAACCAGCAGGCACGCCTTGCAATTGATTCAATTCCCACTAAACACCCAATCCAGAAAGTACAGCAGGTATTGTTACAGTGATATTTTATCTGGAGTGAAACCCATGATTTTTTTAGTTGATGCTTATTTAAACGTATGGGGTTGGGATAACCTCCTCCATAAAGCACGGCCCTGGTATTGTTGTAGTGAGGTTTTAACTAAATCTCTCCTAGTTAATAAAACTTTAAAAAAATATTGGGGAAGGAGGCCTAGACTTTTGGCGCCCCCTTCTGCAAGTAAGGCCCTGGTATTCTTGTAGTGGGACTTTATCTGGACTCTACGATTTTGTTATTTAAAAATATAGGAGAGGTGGGAGTGGTTAGCCCTCAAATCCACACTCCAAAACAGCCCTAAAATCAATTTTCAATCGACTTTTATTTCATAGTTACTGAATTTTCCTCCCTTGTCAAAATTATCGAATTTTCCTGAAAATCCTTTAATCATGGCTTCTCAAAAAGAGTGTCTGCTTTATTTCTCATTCCTTTTTCTTTTCGTTCATTTTAGACGTGGCTGTGATAATTACGCATTGAACTTCAGTCAGTGCATACATTTCATTTTATTTCAAACAGACTCACGTGCCACGAGCAATATTTCTCTCCCTCTTTCTCTCCATTTTCTTATTTGCGTTTAAAGACAAGGCCGGCAATTACTATTTCTTTTTCTCGTACCAACAGCAACAGTCTTCTACTATTCATGATTTATAGATAGGCTTTTGTCTGGAAAGTGAATGCGGCTATGTTTAGTTCTACAGCCAATAAAATATCAATAAGAAGATTAGTGAAGAATGATGTTGAAATTTTTCATTTGCAGAACGTGTTGCCAAGAATCTCTCATGAACTACAGGTAAAATTTCACAGTCTCTGAAAATTGATAGTTTAGTTTAGAACCATTATTCCCAATTTCCTTCATTATTATTCAACGTCAGGGTTCCCCGCCCCCATTGTCTTTTTTCGAATTTATTTTTTGTGAGAAGCTGTGATGTATTAGATTGCTAAAAAAAAGTTTTAATGCTTCGTGTTACAATGAATATCTTCACTTCTTTTGGAGGAAGGGCATTGGCTAGAGTTGTCTTTGAATTACTATTTTCGTAATGCCTTTTTTTTTATGGAAATCCTGGGATTTTCGATACAAAACTGATTAGACGTATCATAAATCGTGTCTTTCCTTCAAATTACCGTGGTTACAGACATGTATTTAAATTGAATTGCAAAGTACTGTGCTGACGTTTGAAATGGAAGCGTCTCGGTAGTCTTCTTTGCATGACGCCAATGGATGAAAAAAACGAGACAATCATAAAACGAACGAGACGCTGAGAAGTCGTCAGCCCGACACTTTTCCATATTTGACCAAACGTTAGATTTTTTCTTAATTTTTTTGTTTAAGTAAGACTTTCAGCAATTTTTCGTACATATGAAATCAGAAATTTTGTCCTTTGAATTTAATAATTCCGGATTAATTAAAAACTTTACTAATCTATCGATCTATAAAATTCTGTGACATCCATTAGCCGGTCACACCCTTTAAAAAAGCCATACATAGACCGATTGAAACCAAATTTTGGAGAGAAGTAAAAGCAGGTAAAGGAGTACAAACTACAGTTGGTGCATAGCTTACTACAGTATAACCCGGATATAAGAGAGTTGTCTCTTATATCCGGGTTTGGTCTATTTTATATACATTAACACAGGCTCTAATTTGAGACCAGAGAAGATCTCTCTTATATCCGGGTTTCTCTTATATCCGGGTTACACTGTACAATAAATTCATTAATTTTTCCAAAAAAATAATGAAAATTAAAAAAAAAAAAAACATGGGTTAGCGAAATTGAGCGACTATTTACATTATTCGGACTATTGTCCTCATCTTTGTCGCCATATTTATCTTCTTCAGGTGGTTGGAACGTCGGACTTTATTTCGCTCACTGGGGTTGACGTGCCATGTTTAATGGATGTCAGTTATCTCCTGTTAATTCCCCTCTCCAAGTTTTCCACTGCCTTAACCATGTATTGAACTCCCACTCTTTGGGTCCTGTCACTGGATCTAACCAACGACTTTATCCACTGTACCATGTGTATGAATTTCTGGGTATTATAAACCTAATGTCTTCAGCAACCATTTTTTGTCAGTGCTCATATTGCAATTTTTGCTGTTATCATTGCATGTTTTTACCAAAGAGTGTGAGTTCAATACCAGGTTAAGGCAGTGGAGAACTTGGTGAGGGGGATTAACAGGAGATAACTGACAACTGATATCCGTTAAACATGGTACGTGGAACTAGAACAGACTATCCCAGTGAACGAAATAAAGTTCGACATTCCAACCACCTGAAGAAGACCAGTGCGTACAATGGCAGAAACGTTGTAATAAATATGGCGACAAAGATGAGGACAATAGTCCGAATAATGTAAATAGTGTACACTGAAATTGAACAAAACGTATAGTTTGTAAATCTTGACAAATGTTAACAGTAACTTCAACAATACTAAATACTGTAAAGATTTCAACATGCACCGGCGTTTTGCAAAAAATTCTAGTACATATAAATTTCTGTTACATCCATTAGTCCGTCGCACACACTCTAAAATGGCCACATACATTGGCCGATTGAAACCAAATTCTGGGGAGAAGTGCAAACAGCTAAGGGGGCACAAAGTACTGTTGGATTTACTAGTGTGCATGGCTTAGTTCAATAAATTTTCATTAATTTTTTGCGAAATATTAAGTTTTATTATTTAACATACAAAATACTCCCACTATTTTAAAAAACAATAATGATTAAAATTACAAATATCTATCTTCTCAACAAAAATGATAACTTCAACAATACTAAGTACTGTGATAGTTTCAACACGTGTCAGCCTTGTCGAGTTAACTCCTCCTAATTTTCGAAACCGCTACTAGGGGACACTCTCCGGACTATAAATAATCAGCGATTGTATTTCTCGCTCTCTTCTGACATTATCCGCTTATTCGTCAACATGCAACCTCTCGCAGAGAACGCTCTTCTCTTTGGGAAACGCGTGAACATACATACACACGCACATTCACTCACTACACATACTTTGAACCCAAAAGGTTTTCACATTCATTTGATACACACATCTTGTCTTTGTCGTTTGTATACATTTGCTGTTAATACATTATCATTTGTTTGTAAATATATATCCGTTCTTGTCGTTTCTATCATTTATTTACGTGGACTCACATCCCGAGTCCGCCATTTTGTTGTGGGTATTTCGGATGGGGGGGCAGCGTGTTGTTCCCAGTTTCAAACACCGACGCATACTGCCATCCCCCAACAGCGTGTTGCAAAAAAAAAAAAAATATTCTAGTACCGAGTTATAAGAAGTTTTGAAATCACAGTTGCTTTCGTAGTTCCTTTTCAGAGCGGATAAACATTGAAGATAGGTTTTACTCACCGGGTGACTGTATCAGTTAACAAGTCATGTTCTTGCAACATTGCAGCTAATTCACTTTAGGACAGTGAATAAAAGCGTTGGTTGAAATAATCCAAAAGTGAATTGACGCAAAAAGTTGTGAGCTCAGTACCTGGACACAGCAGAGATGAACAAAAACTTGGAGAATTTAGCTACTAAAGGGAATTAACTGAACCTGAAACACCCAGAAAAGGCATGGAACATTGAACAATCTACCCCCATAAACTAAAAGGGTTTGAAATTCCAAGGTATATCACCTGAAGAAGGCCGGAACGTACAACAGCCGAAACGTTGTGGATATGATAAAGATGAAGACAACAGTCCGAACAACGTAAATAGTATGAATAGAAGATACAGAATGGAAACTACAGGAACCCCGACAGAAGGTAGTAAAGGAAAGCAAGAAGAAAGGACTAAACACCAATTGCAAGAAGATAGAATGCATGATTGTTAGCAAAAGAAACAGTCCAACATATGAATTACAAATTGGAGATGTTAAAATTAAATACAAGCATTTATCTAGGCGGTGTTTTAACAGGACGGAAATGTGACATCGAAATCCGAAGACGCGTTGGGATGTGTATATTTAGTATCAGAAAGAAGCAGTTGAAATTTCTAGGACATATGAGGAAAGAGGGCTTGGAAACTTTGACACTCACAAGACCTATTGAAGGCAAGAGAGATAGAAGAAAGCAGCAAATAATCTACATAACGAGCTTGTGTAAATGGTTGCCAAAACAGGAGAGATAGCAAAAAGACAATATTTACTAAGGGCTACAAAAGAACTGGGAATTGTGGAGAGTAATGATTGTCCATGTCCTGAAGGGACACGGCACATAGAAAAAGTGTTAGAACTATTCTTTTGTTGCTTCTCATCAAAGTACCTCAGTAAGATTGATTTGCTTTTTACGGCTTATCAAACTTTTACAGGTTATTTAATGCCAGAAAATATTGTAAGAAGTTATTTTTGGCTATAATGATTTATTGATACACGTTCTACTAATTAACCCATAGCTGGGAGGAGAAGAGGTGGATTCATACATTTTGCGAATATAACGAATCCGACTGGAATTGGAACTTGGCTATCTGATTGCAAATTCTGAATCGTTATTCATTACACCATACGCACACCCAAGCTTACGGCACCTGATATTCCCAAGCGGTCACCCATCTAGGTACTGACCAGGCTCAACGTTGCTTGGCTTGATCGTGCCATCGATATGGCCGTAAGCATCGCAATAAGAAAGACTACTGTGTTCATTATTTATAATGAAATATTAATTGTCATGTTTTTTTTTATTATTATTAAAAGATTGATACCACAAAGCATTTTAAAAGTTGTATTTATATCCCTAAGTGAAACAGTATTAAAGAAAGAAAACTGTTCTTTTAGGCTCAAAAAAAAAAGTGATTGGAGATTAGAAGCTTTACTACTATTTCCTGTCTCTTTTGTCCCCTTGTAAAGTGTAATGTTTTGAATTTATATTCCTTAGTTTTAATCCACTTGCAAAGAAAATAAAAATGTAGTTATGCCTTCCGCCCCGACAAAAGATAAAGTATCTGTTGTTTTGTTTTTTTACCTTTCAAATTCCGAGAAAGATAGTCATTAAGTTCGCACAAGTGGCACGAGGAT
>CAHIKZ030001289.1:92500-135000 GCA_903632075.3 Acanthosepion pharaonis | reverse complement strand
ATATCATGACATATACAAATATATATCCCCACATTTATATAGATACAAAGGAGTACATGCAAAAATTTATTTATAATATCTATCTACAATGAATACTGTAGCAAACATGTTTATATATATATATATATATATATATATATATATATATATATTATTAAAATGCATTTCTATGTACACCTTTGTATATCTATGTAAATGTGGATACACACATGTATATATATATATATATATATATATATATATATATATATATATATATATATATATTCAATTTATATTACAAGAAATTATTCATACAAAAAATAGATTAGTAAAGTTAATGATATAAAATGGCGAAATCCTTTTGCAAACAAAATTTGTATTTCTTTAATAAGCAAGTCGTTTCAACTGTACATTCAGTCATCCTCAGGCAATAACACATTTTTAAAAAAAGTATATTCGATTCGCATTTATTTTTTTCGTCTCGGATGCTACCTGGATTATACTAAAAACAAAAAACAAAATAACTTCCATGCCTGAGGATGACTGAATGTACAGTTGAAAGTACTCGCGTATTAAAAAAAGACCTTATACAGTTTATAATTATTAAAAACAAGGATCATAACATTCATCGAGTGATTTATAGGTTAATGAAACTTTAAAATTTTGCTTGCGAAAGGATTTCGCCATTTTATATCATTAACTTTATTAATCTACTTTTTGTATGAATGATTCATTGTTATATATATATATATATATATATATATATACCCGTGCCGTCAAAATTAACGATTATTAAGAAAGAATGTATTACAAGTAATATGCATTGTATTGTAAGTAATTTTCGTTTCGTCCAAGTAGTTTTTTTCTATGTAACAATTAGGGGTGAGAGTGCAAAATAACAATGACCCCCCCGCCCAAATTCAAGTTATATTTGTTTTTGAAAAGAAAAAAAAATTAGTTAAATAAAAATTATAAGAGACAAGTATGAGTTATGGGCAACATTAGTCATGTTGAATATTTGTTTTACAAATTTAACAGAATTTTATTTCCTTTTTAGGGCCAAATAGGAAGAAATAATTATAATTCATGTGATAAACAGTGAAATATTATATATTTCTTTTTTTTTTTTCTTTTCAAAAACAAAAGTAACTTGAATTTGGGCGGGTGGGTAATTGTTTGTGTGAACGAATCAGTCCATGTGTGCGCGCTTCTTAGTCGTAACGGGCGATAGAAAAGATAGAATTTATTTCTTACTGTGAACTGTGTCGCCGTTGTTTGTGGTGTGGTCCCTTTGTAGTAAGGACGGGAATGTTGTATTGACTTCTGTGCGTCTCATGGCAAAATTTTGCACGCTGTCTCACAAAAACAAATATATATAACCAGTCAAGTTCTTTAAGTCACTGGGGTGTTTATCTAAAAATAAATACGCTTAAATTCACCTCCATCCCTGCCGTGCGCCAACGGCTTAGGGGTAGATTCTTCGACTGACGCCAATTCAGCCAGGTTTTGATCCTAGTAGAGGCAACCGGACGTCTATCCACACTGATGAGCTGTGATACAGCGAAACAGTCTGTCTGTGGATGACATATATATATATATATATATATATATATATATATATATATATATATATATATATATATTTCCATATCTTTGTGTTCCCTTTTCTATATATTTCATTGAATACGACAGACAAAGGTGTTTTTTATTTAGTTTTTTTTATACAGTTTCTCATGCGATCTAATAATTTTTTTTTTTTTTCGGATGAAAATAAAATTATTAGATCGAGATGAGAAATTGTATAAAAAATAAATATATATACATGAAAATAGGATTGCTGCCAAAATATATATATATATATATATATATATATATATATATATATATATATATATATATATTTCATTGGAAATAAGTGAACAATAAATGTACAATACCTCATACTCCAAGGGCACGAGAAAGTCAAAGTTTGAAAGGAAATGATTTGTTTGTCAATCTGGAGGTGAAATCAGTAAACATTCCATGGCATCAATACTTGGGATTCCATCTTCTGCTGAAAATTGTATGATAACGGGATTCTTAAATGAATGAAAGAAACTTGCTTCGTTGTTGAATCCCAGAATGGAGTCTCTATTCACTGAGACAGGAAACTGAAAAAGAATTCTCATTGCAAGTTGGTAGACCAAAGATATCAGCCAAGAACGGCAATATATTATCTTTATAACACGAGTTATAGTAACGTCTTTCAGAAAAAGAATGCCGCCTGTTTAGCAAATCTACATTTGTCGGAGTAAGTTGTGAAAACTATCTTCTAAAAGCTGAGCAAAGTATTAAGAAACAGAAAAATATCGCTAGAAGAAAAAAAAAAGAGTACTGAACTGTTATGGAATATCAGTTCACCGACATGGCAATGAATGCTGCACAATCTCCCCAGAGATGAAGAAGAGACTTGAAGCAGCATTAATGTGGTTCTACAGAAGGATGATGAGGATACCATGCGCATACATGTGAGCAGTGACGAAAATGGAAACAAAAAAGACACTTATACTCAGAGAGAATTCAAATTTCTATGACACATAAGGAAAGAGAGCTTGGAAAATTCGATGCTTACAGGGATAGATTGAAAGCAAGAGGTAGATAGGAAAACAATGTATAACCTGTCGGGCGAGCTAGAGTAAATAGATGGTAGAACAAGATTTAGGAAAGATAAAAAGATAAAATTTATCAAGAGCCACAAAAGATAGGAAATAGTGGAGAGCCATGATCATCAACGTTTGTGAAAAGGGAACACAAAGATGGTGATTGATGTCAGCAATTTGTTTGAGCCACTTGCAGACCATTTTCAAGCATGACAGATTTTACATATTGTTTAGACAGAAATCTGGGCGCTATTACACTTTCGCAGACCCCATCCGCCATGTTTTTTTGTTTTTTTCCTGAGACTATTTTATTTCTCTTATTACTTTTTCCTGTTCATCATATTCAGAACATGAAACAAGCGTCTTAAAACTCAGATGGTGGTTGATCAATGCACACATCATGGTAAGACTGATTCCAGTCGAACCACAGTGTTTGGGCTGGAAATTTCTAAGTCCTTTCTTAGTGTTCCACAGATGGTCCTCGGCCCCTACCGAATTCTTATTCTCTTCCGGAAAGCTTTACGTCTTCCCTACACCGGCTGTTGCAAGCAATTCAGTCCATACTGACTTCTGGGAGCGGTGGGGTGGGGGTGGGTTAGTGTAATAGCGCCAACTTGTTATTATTGTTAGTTTAATAATGCTATCTACACTTGTATTAATAAGCCTATAGGAAATTAGATTTCCATTGTAATATTGCTATTATGATTTTTTTTTTTCAATTTCCTTTTTTTTTTTGGTTTTTCATTTTCTTCCTCATGTTTCAATTTATCTCATTTTTCATTTATATTGTTCTCTTAGTGAGGTGTTGTAAATTCCCCGCTTCATTCAGGAAGAGCTTTTTGTAAACGCATAACAGGTCAACACGTTATTAGGCAGGTAATTATAATAATTATTAGCTCATCCGTCTATGATTTCCAGTTTCTTTAATGGTGACAGTTGCTTTTTATATATTTGTTTTTCTTTTCTTTGACGTAGTTCGAGGTTATCCAATTGTAAGTGTCTGTTATGAATAGGGTCGGCATTGTTGGCGGTATTACACTTTCGCACCCCCTCCGCCATGTTTTTCCGTTTTTTTTTCTAGCGACCATTTTATTTCTCTGATTAATTTTTCCTGTGCATCTTGTTCAGAACATCAAACACACACCTTTTTCCTTTTTTTTTTTAATTTTTAATACAGTGTGACCCGGATATAAGAGAGATTTTCTCTGGTCCCAAATTAGAGCCATACTTACCTAAACAAAATAGACCAAATCCGGATATAAGAGACTTCTTCTCCGGTCCCGACAACTCTCTTATATCCGGGTTACACTGTACTCTGATGGTGGTTGCTGAAATACTCGACGCACACATCACGGTAAGACTGATTTCAGTCAACCACAGTGTTTGGGCTGGAAATTTCTAAGTCCTTTCTTAGTGTTCCCACAGATGGTCCTCGCCCTCTTCCGAATTCTTATTATCGTCCAGCAAGCGTTATCCCTTCCCTAGAACGGCTGTTGCAAGCAATTCAGTCTATACTGACTTCTGGGAGGTGCGAAAGTGTAATAGCGCCAAAATTTGAAGCATTGATTATTCAAAGATTCTGATATGCTTGTAGAACATCAATTCAGAAGAAAAGATTTCTTTAAATTTTCACTTTTGATTCTTAGGGCGTTTTTTTTTTTTTTTTTAAATGTTGTCAGCTGCAGTTGACACAATGCAACAAAAAGAATTTAAGAATGACAATTCCAGAACAATATTGAGCGATGCTGTGACCATATCAGTCTACTGACAAGAATTCTAAGGAAAATATTTTACTCTTTTCGCATTAGAATTTAAGGGAAATATCTAAGAAACATTCTATAAACGATTTGCACAGCATTTTCAATGATCCAAAAGAAAAAATGATAGATGTGATAAATTTGATGTCTAAAAAAATGTAAAGTAAATATGCCTGTAATTATATTAAATTTTAATTCGAAAGGTAATTTTTTTTTTTAATTGTTTGGATGTCTGAAGAAAATTTTTGGTTTTATTAGAGCTTAGAATAATTAATCAGATTGATTTAACGGCATATCAACTCCCCATGAGTCATTGGGTCCCTTCTGTGAATTCACACCTAGTTACTCCGTCCTGGGTAAGACGATAAACTACGTTCAACAGGAACGCCTATGATCAGAATAGGGTAAACAAAAAATAATAAATAGGGTAAAATAAATAAATAAATAAATAAATAGAAGGGTAAAAAAAATAATAAATAGGGTAAAAAATAAATAAATAAAAGGATAAACAAAAAAAATAGGGTAAACAAAAAAAAATTTAAAAAAATAGAGTAAAGAAAAAAAGAAAAAAAATAGGGTAAAGAAAAATCCAACTCATAGATATTCTAATGCAGTGAACTCAATCTCGCTCACGAACCAAAAAATACGCTCCCCTCATCAAGAAAAGTAACGGCTTTTATCGAAGAGGTAAATTTTGCGATTGGTCGCAATAGTCAGGAAGAATTAAAAAAAAAAAAAAAAAAAAAGCCTTACCATACGTGAAGTATGCTAAAGGCAGCAATTATCTGGGATTTATTTTTTACGTTTTTTTTAGGTAGGTGATTTTCCCGTTCGCCAGAGGAAAATCAATGGCTACAGAAACGTCAAATTCAAACAAATTTTTTTTTTCTTTTTTTCTCCAATGACATTATTCAGGTAAAAGACAGCTGAATATCGTTACCACCCGCCTTAGACATTGGCATCAGACTACAGGAGAACTAATCCAGCGACCTTACGAAAAATTAGGGCTATTATCCACAAAAGCTAGACATGGACTGGAAAAGGGGCTTCGGGATTGTCCCACGTGAATTTCGTAACATTGTGATCGCGAGTTCAATCATTGGGTCGAGTAGTGCTTATTTAATCTCAGTAGAAAATTGGACTCGGAGAGGATTAAATGGGATTATGGACAGCAGAGCTAAAAAAAATTTAGCCCTGTAATTTAAATAAAAGGTTAAATTCAAAATTCACTGAAAGTTTCCCCGGATCAAAAAACTCTTGATGACGGTCGGAGGGCACAGCAGTTAAACGTTTCTTAATAATGACACTACACATGCAAATAATGTAAGTATTTACCACGTTTTTTTGTGTGTGAATCCATGACATAACCCACATAAAATAAAAACAATTACCATTTACAATGGGGGGGGGGGACAAATATTCGTACACATACAAATTTTTAATTGATTGTATTTCCAACTATTGACTAAACATGCTTTCCATATAATTAACTCTATACAAATGCATAATAAATAAATATGCATAGAAAACCGAAAAAAAATTGATTTAATTGAAAGAAATCCCATTTATCCATTTTAATGGGTCAAAAAAGTATTCGTATAATTCAAATTTCAGGTTTGAAAATTTTTTAAATTGCTTTAATACTCTAGATTATTCAAGTAGAATATCCTAGAATGCTTTCAATAATGTTATTAGTAGTTATAGTCTAAAACAGAACATTCTGTAACTGATATTCGTGCAAAAAGGTTTTCATCCTGGCGAGAGGTAAAGAATTGACAAATTCGCAAAAAGAACTGATTGTTAAGCTCTGGAAAGAAGGTCAAAGTTACAGGAAAATCTCAGACAAACTGAATATTCCATTTATTAACATTAGTTCCTTCACTGTAAGGTATAAAAACCTTAAAACTGTTGAAAACCAAAAAAGAACAGAATTTCTGAAAGATTTTCAAAGAAATGAATGCGTCAAATTAAACAAAATCCAATGGTTACTCGTTAAGAGTTTCAGGATGATTTACTTTCATCAGGAATCTGTGTCACTAAACGGACAATAAGCAATGAAATTCATAGGAACAATCTAAAGTCACACTCCACTAAGAAAACTCCACTGCTATTGAAAAGACACGGAGATGCCAGGTTGAAATTCATTCATGAACATAAAGATAAGGAAATATAGTACGGGGAAAGAGCATTATGGACAGAAGAAACCAAAATTGAGTTGTTTGGACGTAATTCTAGAAATCATGTATGGAGGAAATATGGCGATCCCTTCAAACAAAAACAATACCTACAGAGAGAATTTGGTGGTGGCTGGAGATGTTTTTCAGCAAAAGGTACTTGCAACATATCAGTAATAGATGGTAGAATTAATGCCGCATCCTATCAAAATATCTTGGGAGCAAAATTAATGATTTTACTTGAAAATCTTGAACTTCTTCCTGATTGGATCTTTTAAGAAGATAATGATCCTAAGCACACTACAAAATATACGAAGAAATGTCTCGCTGAAAATAATTAGTAAATATCCTGAAATGACCAACTCAGTTCCAGGATTTAAACATTTGAGAATCTGAGGTGTTAGTTGAAAATTCAAATCCAATCGAGAGTTTCAAAGATCCCGCATCTGAAGACCATATGCGAATAAGAAGGGAACAAAATATCAACTAAAATTTTCAAATCATTAATTGAGAACTACAAGAAGAGGTTGATTCCTGTAGAAGTGAATAATGGCTATTCTACAAAGTATTAAATAAAGATTATGTATTATTTTTTGTATTGTACAAATACTTTTTTCACCCATTAAAATGGATAAATGGGATTTATTTCTATTTGATCAAAAGTTTTTCTGTTTTCTATGCATATTTATTTATTGTGCATCTGTGTACAGTTAATTATATGAAAAGTATGTATGCTCATTAGTTGTAAATTAATTAAATTAAAAATTTGTATGTGTCCGAATATTTGTTCCCCTCCTACTGTATACTCGAATATTGGGCGAGTTTTTATGATCAGTTTTTACGCAAAATAATACGGGGGTAGGGTCGCACTATGCACAGGTAATACCATAATTATTTTGACGAAATTAAAATCCATATATTTTCGGTGACCGGTTGGCATAGACACATGAAAATCTTTGCCAAAACTTCGGGGCTAGCACTATACACTAAGTCGACTTATACACGAGTATATATGCAAATTGAAACAAAAAATAAATTCACGTCACATTCACAAATTTAGCCGTTTTCTTCCAAGAAAACATTTGTCATCCATTAACCGAACGACAACTTTGTACAGGGTGAACGTCAGTGTAAAAGAAAAAAACAAAACTTGAACATACTATAGTCACGTGGACACCTCTATATTAAGACAATACGGACATAGAACAAAGGCGTTGATTGGCTAGCATAAGCCAATCGTTTCACTTCTAGAGTATAAAGTGATTGCCGCCAAATTAATGAATTTTTTTTTTTTTTATGAGACTGCCGCTTGGGCGACTGTACTTCCCGACACCTGCCATGTTGGATTAAAAGAGATGCAACAAAAGAATTTCCTGTCTTCCATAATCGGGTGAGCTATTATTTATCACAATAAGCGACCAAATAACACACCTTAAGTGAGCGAAAATATATGCCTGTGTAAATATTTACCAAGGTTTGACTTCGTCAGAGCATAGGATTAAATGAAAAGACAATCTTACTGCCAATCTCCCAAATGGAAAGATTTTGATTTTACGTTGAACTTTGACCACTTTTAGAAAAATTGAAAATTAATGCGATATATCTTAATAAAAATTAGAGACCTGTCATAATAGATCATTCCGTCTTAAATCAATGATTTGGGGCAATTTTTAACATCAACTTGAAGTTGAAGAATTTTAACACATTCAACATTACGGATAAAAATACAATCTTAACCTGTTCAAAGCTAGGCTTCCACTCATTACACACAAATACCCTTCGAACGTGGCCCCAGCTTGAAAACAAAAAAAAATTTTACAGTATTTTTTATCGAGATTTAGCATGAGCAAAATAAATTGGGCGAGAAAAGACCCCAGAATGACGTCAAAATCTGCGAAAACTTTTCATCCATTAATAGTCAGTTGTGCTTAGTTTAATTTGTATTTTATATATATATATATATATATATATATATATATATATATATATATATTTAAACTAAGCAAACTATTTTCGCAGATTTTGACGTCATTCTGTGGTCTTTTCTCGACCAATTTATTTTGCTCCTCCTAAATCTGATAAAAAAAAATACTGTAAAGTTCATATATATATATATATATATATATATATATATAAGGTAGAAAAAGGAAAATGTTGAAGATACTGAGGGTCACAAAAGCACTGCTCAGGGCTCCTTTTCAGACTCCCCCCCCGGTATGGAATCGTGGAACTGGGTTCAAATTCTTAGCTACACTTCTAGTTCTCACTTTCATACAAATTCCCTTGGGAAAAGGTATAAATCCATTTCTCCCCCCTCCCCAGCCACCAGCTCTGTGATAAATAACTAACGAGACGAGGCTCTTTGGGTGGCAACCAACCGAAGAAAAGAAAAACTTTGAATTCAGACCTGGGAAGGTAACGGGAAATCATTCCCAAGTAATCCTGACAATTTAGACAGTAAATTTCAGCTGTCTCTTTCTGGCTATAAGAGTCCTTGTTGTTTACACGCTCCATCCATAGTATTGACGCATCCGAAAGAAAGACATCTTTGCTATCTCAAGGAAATTGTCGAGTGTTCAATGTTATGCAGTAGCAGCTTAATCCTTTTTGTTTGTTTCTGCGAAATTTTCCTGTTTCTTAATATTTTGTTCAGTTTCTGAAAGACGTCTTTTACTATTCTAATGCAGCTTTAAGTTACTGAAAATCTTTTTGGAGCATTGCTGTAAGAAATTGTGGAGAGCCACGATCTCTCACGTTCCCGAAGGTCCATAAAAAAAGACTAGGCTAACACCAAAACAACTGTACAACACGCGCGTCTCCGAGTAACATTAAAATTGAAATAATCTTTTTTTTTATCTTTGTTGTATGGGCCGTGTCCCCACCCAAAGACGCGAGCGACCATGGTTTTTCATAAACGTGTAATTAAAACAAGTGAAACAAAGATGCAAGAATTGTGTTAAATATTAATAAAGATTGACAGGGTTTCATAAAATTTGGAAATAATCGTGTTTGAAAGTTGTTTCTGTTGTGTCGAACATCATAAGAATTGTGGCGGTAGAAACACTGTCATCGAAATCTCCAGAAAAATCAACGAATTATTTTAGATTTTAATGAATTTCGGCCCTGATTTAATAAGTTATGAAATTTAACTTGAGGAGTTTTCGTTCATATTAAATAATTTGAAGGGAAAAATTTAATTTAGTAGGAATTCATCCCTGCTTCAGTAATCTAATAATGATCTTTCCCTTGCCGGCATTGACTTTTTTAAATGATATGCGCATGCCCCCAAAATAATTCAATTAGATTAAAATAAAATAAAAAAATCTCTGGGAAGCAGACATTTTTCAAAAACAAAAACTGGATTAAATCTAGTCCTTTTAAAGGATGCTAAGTGAATCAGAAGAAACAGAGAGGTGTGAATATTTTGTGCTAATCTAAATATTCTGTTTTTGAAAAGGTTTATCTTGAGTCTGTAGGGTTCAGCGTACCCGGATTAAAAGGAGAATTTAATACGGGATACCCTGCCCACAAAATACAACGCAAATTTCAAGAAGAAACAACACGATAAGGAACGTTTGTAGAAAATAGAACATTGTATATTTATTATCTTGTGAATAGGGTAAAAAAGATTAATGCTTTAGTTCGTTTAAGCAAAAATGATTTTGACAAAAATGTCTGTGTTCGCTGTCTTTCAACAGAGTAGCAGAGTAATGTCTGTTTCTTTTGTTTTTGTATATGTGTAAAGGAAAAAGGGGCGATCAATTTAAGTTGAAAAAGAGAGTGTGGATGAGAAATAAAAGATAAGAGGAAAATGTACTTATTGGGTTGAATTGTTTTGGAGTCAGTTGTAAATTTGTTGTTGTTTTCTTTTCCTACTCCACCTTCGGCTCTTAGTGTCGAGTTGAGTCAGTGACGGATCTGACTGTCAGTCTTCTGTCCTCTATGATCTCTGCGCCCTTCTGACTGGTGATTGACTTGAAACTCTCTATTTATTGTTGACTTTTTTTTCACACTGGCTCGTTATCATTTTTTAGTTCAGCAAATCGCCTCCTTTCATTGGTCAGAAAATTAATTTCACACCTTATTGCGAAATCTGTTTTTAGTCGTTTTGATCCGATTTTGCGGGTGTGCAAATCTACTTTGTGTTTTTTTGTCATTTATTGGAATGATGTAGGATTTGTATCCTATAAGTCCTCCTGCTTATAACATTTGGTTCAAATCAACCATTCACCCTTCATGGAGTATTGCTGCCATATATGGTCTGGGGCACCATCTGTTTACCTCGGAGTTCCTGACAAGAACCAGAGACGGATATGTAATACAGTTGGCCCTGATCTGGCGTCTCGTCTACAGTCACTCTCTCACAGACGCGCCGTCGCCTCTCTCTGTCTTTTCTACATATACTTTCATGGTAATTGCTCCGATGAGCTGCTTTCACTGGTTCCCAAACTCCATGAATTCAAACGACCTACGAGGCTGGCACCCCGCTCCCACCCTTACATTGTAGAAACTTTTAAATGTAGCCGTCTCTTCTACTCCAATAGCTTCATACCTCGCACCTCTCGCCTGTGGAACACCCTTCCCAATTACTGTTTCCCTGAGAGCTATAATCTCCAACTATTCAAATGTAACAATCTCCAGTTACCTTGATCTATCCACTATCCCTCTCCTCATCCTTTCTTCTATCACTCCTATCTGCTCTCGCTCCAAATCTTCTGCAACCCCCTGCATCCTTGTGGCTTCACGCCTTGCTCGGGCGTAATGCTTAAAAAAAAAAAAAAATCTATCTTCTGTGTGTGTGTTTTTCTTACCCCAACTATAAATATTTGTCGTCAGCATCGTCCCCAACCTCATCGATATTACGTGGGGGAAACAGTTTGGTTATTGAGTTGGGGTAGTGTGTCGGACTGATAACTTTTCAACACCCTCCCTTTTTTATGCTTCTTACTCGGCCAAACACTAGCAAGATTACGTTATGTCACTGTCTCAAACTGGGCGAGAGTTTGCATCGTCTAAAGATCAGTATCCGAAATAGTTCCTGCACTTTTCTCCCTAATCTTTTTAGTAACTTTATGTAAAAATAATAAAATAATTTATTAAATAACAATTCATTTAAAAATTCATTTTTCATCGAAAAAGTTTTTTGCCTTCAGACAATATTATGCATATTAATAAAAACAAATAAAAGCAACTAAAAGCATTTAAAATTAAATAGTATCTTTGTTTTTATTGGGTTTTGTATGTTACAATTTAGAGCTGATTTTCGGTTTACGATGCTCAGATTTTTAAAAAAAAAACCTTGATTTACTTTTTTTAACCGAAGCCTTGTGTTTTTAACTAATATAATGATTGCTTGCTTCGTCCATAAACTTTTACAGTTTTCTTTAATTCATTTATGGGGACGGTAATATATGTATAAAAAAAATATATTTTTATAATGACTTTTAAAAAAATAATATATTTACAATAATTTCCATCATTCCTGAATAGTTTCTGAAAGTTTCATTAAAATCTGACAATTATTTCTATTTTTGCAAGATTTTCAAAATTAATGTGTGTCATGAGAAAAAAATGCACAAAAAATTCGCCATGTTATTTACTAGAGTTCCGGTGATGACGAGAAACAAGGTTTTTCAATCGAAAGTTAGAATGTTCTAATAAAGGCAGAAAATTTTTTAAAAATAATTAAAAATTACTTTGTTCTTTCCTCTTAATAGTAACATAAACATTTTGACGATAAAATTTTCTTTTCGTTAAGTTTGGCGTCTTTTTCATCAGACTATGCGCTTTTTTTAGCGATCTCATGCATATACCTATCTTTAATCATTGTCTCGAATACTGAACTCGGTTGGAAATAATATGCAACTACTACACCCCCCGGGTTACATTGTAGGGTAGACTGGACTCTCTCTAGCCGTGGTTGGAAATCAGTAAAGAAGGACGATTTTTAATTCAAAACCGTAATTGACTCTGGTGGGGGAAGCGCTTAAACTAGAATTAAGATCCGCTCAGCCATAGTAATAGTACAAACTACAGGTTGGTGCTGGAAACACAAACGGGTCTGAGCAGATGCGCGTGTTCGGAAACGAGCAACTATACTGAAGATGAGAACTCGCACTGGAGTCGAAACAGCTATCGTTTCTTTTCGATTTCTTCTTTGACGAAGTTTCCCAAATAAAAGTTTTGAAACTATAAGTCAACAATATCAAGGCAATAAAATCACTTTCCTTAGAATATTTTATACCTTTTTTTTTTTTTATCAAGTAAAAATCGTTCGTTCAAAATTTACTCAAAAAAAAAAGTCTAATAAATTTGCGAGAACCCAAAAAAGAGCAGTGTTTCTATAACTCTTGTAATTTGTAATATAAACACGAAAGAAAAAAAAAAAGAAATAATAAATAAAAAAAATTGTGATAGTTGAAAATATTTCCGGTCACAACTTACTCCAGCCCCATCTCCAACCTGATGACGGCGTCAACAACAAAGAAAAGACATACAATTCAACGTCAGATAGCAATGTTCTATCGGCAAACGATGTCACCATCTTTCTCTTCCCCACCGAAATTGTACCGCGAATAAAAATGGTGGTAAAGAAAAGTCAATTGACTTCGTTTCTATTACACAAAACTTGCTACCAAAATGACTACAGGCTTAACTTTTAAGGACATTCATTATTTCTCGGACTAGAAGCCAAATGGTGTTCTTTCGCCTCTGGCTTTGTATGTGTTTAATGCCTTTGCTACTTCGTACAATAGCAGAACAAAGCGACCATTTTTGTTGGCAAGATCGATTGCACTTGTCTTCATTTCAGAATTGTTGTTGCTTTTAGAAAAATGTTGGAACAATTCTGTTGGGTCTTTATTTGCTATGGAATATGGATTGATCTATGTTCGAAGTCTTTTTATGACACGCGAACAATGACAGTCTCCTCTCCTTCTATATTTAGTAGTAAGTAGACTTTCTTACAGAGTTTAGGCTCCCTTTTAAAACCACTCTTTTTTTTTTTAAATTTTTTTTATTTATTTAGAATGACTTCTATAAACTAATCTTTGGCACTACATAAATAGACTAGTCCACTCGTTTAAAAAAAAAAAAAAAAATAGGGAATTTCTTTCCCGGGAAATAATCATAGGAGATTAGCTTTTCTATCGATTTAGAAGAGGTGGTGTGTGGGTAGTCCTGTTTGGAATATCAATACAGTGTTAAATCGATCCCCGACTTTTACAGAGTTATCTGTAACTATTTTATTTTTATTCAAGTCTTTTTCTTCCTCCGTGACTGTGGACAAGGTAAATGATAGTCAAGTCGAATTTTTCCCCTAAGAACCATTCTATTTCGCAAAGAAAAGAAATTAAAAAAAGAAATGTAGAAATCTTGTTGAGTTTTTATTCTATGTGCATGACGCTGGAGATCATGGTTCTCCACTATTTCCCGTCCTTTTCTAGCTCTTAATAAATTTCGTCTTTTTGTTATTTCTCAAACCTTGTTCTGTCACCCATTTACTCAAGCTTACTGAGGAGGTTGTGTGTTGTTTTTGTCTGTCCTGTGAGTATCAAATTTTCCAAGCCCTCTTTCCTCATTTTGTGCCCTAGAAATTTCAACTGTCTCTTTCTGATGTCAGGTATAAGAGTTCTTTTTGCTTTTGTTTTATCCTAGACTTTGTTGTTGCTCACATGTTTGGTTTATGAATCGTCAGCATCCTTCCGCAGAACCATATTTCTGTTGTTTCAAGTCTCTTCATCTTTGTTTAGCATTTACTACCATGTAGGAAGAGTGTTATTACATAACAGTTCAGTACTATCTTCTTTATTTCTAAGGAAACTTTTCAGATCCTTAATGCTTAGCTTTTGGAAGGCATATTTTGCTATCCCAATGTGACTTTGGATTTCAGTGTCACATTTTCCATCCTGTGTTAAAATGCTTCCCAGATATTTAAATTGTCCTGTTTTGATTTTGCTATGTCCAATTTCTAACTTGCATGTTTGGCTGTTAAAACTTTAAAACCACAAGATGATTCTTAGAAACTAATCTTTGGCACTACATAAATAGAAAGGTCTGCTCTTTAAAAAAAATATGGAAATTTTTTTTCGAGAAGTAATCATTGGAGATTAGCTTATATCAGAATTGAAAAATATTGATATCTCTTTTAAGAGGGGGAAGTTCTGTTCGTAATATTGATACAGAATCAAATCCGATCCCTGACTTTTACAGCGTTATCTATAACTATTTTATTAAAGTCATTTTCTTCCCTCACGACTGAATTTCTCCCCAAGGAAACATATTTTGCAAAGAAAAGAAATTAAAACACACAAAACAAAAACAACAAACAACTGTTATTTTGTATCTGTCTATATTTCTGAGATGAGGTATTATGTACACTATTTACATTATTTGGACTAGTGTCCTCATCTATGTCACCATGCAATGATAACAGCAAAATTTGCAATATGAGCACTGGTAAAAATGGTTTCTGAAGATATTGGGTTTATAATACCCAGAAATTCATACACAGATGTTCTCAATGACACATGGCATGGGGTTGGTGAGATCCAATGACGATAGTCAGTCACCCCCCCCCCACGAGGGTGTTATGCGGCACAAGGCCTTTTTAACGTGGACATTCTGAGCCCATGGGCTCGGCCAAAAATATGCCCATTGAACCCGTATAAATGGGTTCAGGGCCGGTTTTACCTCCCAAAAGGAGACTCCGCCCTTCGGCATAGCCTCCTTCGGGTTCCTCCCGTCCGTAGGAAGAGTTTTAAGTGAGCATCTGACTGTTAGATCCAATGACAGGACCCAAAGAGTGTGAGTTCAATACCCGGCTAAGTCAGTAGAGAACTTAGAGAGGGGAATTAACAGGAGATAACTGACATTCATTAAACATGGCACGTGGAACTAGAACAGTCTACCCCAGTGAGCGAAATAGAGGGTTCAGTTCAACATTCCAACCACCTGAAGAAGGCCGGAGCATACAATGGCCGAAACCTAATAAATATGGCGACAAAGATGAGGACAATAGTCCGAATAATGTAAATAGTGAACAATTATTTTAAATATCTTGCTGAGTTTAGTAAACTGAATAATGATATTTAGCAATGTTTTGCATTTGTAACAAAGATAGATGTTTGTGATGGTCATTGCAGATTTTAAAAGTTGACAGTGTTTGTCGTAACACTTGGGGAGGGTTTCTCACTCTTTCTTTCTCTCTCTCTCTCTGAGACACACACACACACACACACATACACACACACACACACACAAAAAAATTATTTCAAATTGTGTGCATAGCTGATGGATTTCATTTAAAAAAAAAAAAAAATCATGTAAAAGACTAGATCTTGAGAGTATCCAAGGAAAACATTTTTAAAATAGTACTGAAATGGATGAAACAGTCTTTTTAATGTATAAATAATCTAAAAATATTATTCTTATGGATAATATAAAGCATGTTTTAAAAAGTATTAAATAGCGAGATAAGAAAATGAATATAAAAATCATATATATATATATATATATATATATATATACACATATATTTGATAAAAAGATAGTTTTAAGGTATGTTATCTATGGGTAGAAGTGCTCAATATCAGAAGTAGAGAATATATAAAAGTGGACACTGGTCAACACCGAGGGGCAACAGTCTTTTTCATGGTTGAATGCAATCTTTAGACCTTTAACCTCAGCATTCACTTTTAATATATATATATATATATATACACACACACACATTATAAATTAATTGATTTAAAATATTTTCACTACACAGTTCTAAACATGTTTCAAAAATGGAAGCTAAAACAACCTTATATATATATATATATATATACATACATACATACATACATATATATATATATATATATATACATACACACATATATATATTTTCTGTTTGAATTTCTGTGTTGTATTATTTTCTTATTTTCATTTTGACTATTATCCTAATCTTTGTTAATGCAACCATGTTTTGGCCATTCTGAACACAAGCCTTTTTCAGCCTGTATTATCTTGAAGGAATTTTGAACTGAATACATTATTTAATCCCAGAATTCATCACTTGCATTCCTCTATCCAGGGATATTGTTTCAGTCCTGATCAGTTATTGCTAACTCTGTTTCCATTGAGTCTAAGCACAGATATTTTGGGATTTTCTTTTCCTATTCATACTGAAATAATTTGTTAAAATCATTAACATTTATTAGTTTTTTTTGGTTTTTTTTTGTATAATTTTAATGTGGCATATAAACTTTAAAAAAAAATTATATGGAGTGAGAGAGTGGGGAGATTAATTGAAATGCTTTTACTAAAATTTTCTATACAAAAATGGTTTCTTTTAAAATTTTCAATTGATCAGTTTCTTTTGCCGGATATAAATTTAGCAAATCTTTTTAAGTCTGGTTTGAAAGTGAAAACTATAAATGCCATGTTTTTTTTTTTGTTTTTCTTCTTTTCCAATGACTGAGTGAATTGACTTTCGGCTTTTGTATTTGTAAATACTTATCTCCAACAAGTCCAGATGTTGACCCAGCTTTTCTAAGCAAAGCTCAACTTCAAATGCTGACATTAAAATTGTACATGACAAAGTGATACTATGCCATTTTATTTGACTGCATTTTGTACTCTTATTCTCCTGGTTACAATCAGCTATCAATGTTAACTTTTCTCAGAGAGTTCAAAATAGTCAAAGAAAAGAGTGTGTTGGGCAGGGAGGTAACAGCCATTTTCTGGTTTACAGCAGTGGATGCAATACATTTATACATGTGAACTACACGGCAGCTGAAGATGAAGATTATTGAAGGATTAATTAAAAATCAGGCTTTCCTTTCTAGACAAATGAGTTGATGCTTCATTTAGTTTTTTTTGTTTTTTTTCTATTCTTCTATTCTTATATATATATATATATATATATATATATATAGTATAAGTGCGCAGGTATGCAGAAAATAGAAAAGAACATGTTGGGTGCATAATCCGGGGTTCCTGAGTATTTTTGTTTTTATTTTTAAGAAGACAGTGCTCCATACAGAAGTAGAGCTTTATTATAATAATATTTTTGTTTAAAAATATGATTCCTTCGCTACATAAGAGGAACTAACTAGAGGATGACCGCCAACATCAGCCTTGAAATAGATACCCTACCCAACCTTAGCAAAACCCCTCAGAAGATGATGGGTTGACAGTCCTTGGGTGTTGTTGTTGGTTGTGCTAGCACAAAGTCAGAAGTCATCATGACTGAGGGTTTGAGTGTGCTGGCCATATTCAACCTGTTGATCACTTTAGATAATGTGCTTCTCCCAGAAACTGCAACTAAGGTCTGCTCAGTATAGTTGCAGTATAAACCACAGGTGAACTCTGTGGGTGTTGAACAAACACAAAAGTGCCTGAGCAAGCCTCTGCAACAGGGATTAGCTAGCCACCCTAGTAGGTGGATATCCCTGAATATGAGTAGCCAGCCATTTTTATATATATATATATATATATATATATACACACACACAGATTTTGAAAATAAATGAACACCAGTTTTAAAACCATTATAATACAAAGTAAGCAATTGTGAAGACCATAACGCATATTTTGAAACAAATGGCTATGTAATGGGGTTTATGAAATTGCAACAAATGTCCAATTGTTACTCCATTTTATTTTATAACCAAGGTTGCAATTTGATCAAATGATTGACTGTCTGTAACTTGAGGTATGCACTTAGCTTCTAAGGAATGTCTCCCATTTGAAGGAATATCTTGTGTTATACAGGAATAAAGTGTCGCTGCCAACACTTGGGTTTGAACACAGATCACCAGAGAGCAAACACAAGCAATCTCATTTTGAAATAAGTAGATCATGTGATGGTAAAGGAAATGTATATATGGGAATTAGTGTGATATCTAAGTGACCACTATCCAGATTACTATTCGGTGGTTACTTTTCAAGCTAGAATTATTGAGCAAGTATTATTAGTGCAAGTGTTATTCAAAGGCATCCTACACCAGTATTGTTCAATGATATTACTATAGTTGTATCTGCGATTACAAAGTCTCTACTACAACAAGTATTATAAGAGTGACAACGAGTATTTGTTGACATAACAAAAATGGCAACGAATGTTTGATAACATCACAAAAATCATGCAGTGTCTTTATGATTTCAAACGTTACTATCAGACGAGTAATTGTCAATAGAGTAAAAAGAAGCTTCCTCGTTTTATAAGCACTTTCTTTGTTGCTGTTGCATTCTCCTGATTAGCATAATACAGCTTCACAAGCTCCAGTTGACAGAATCTAAGCTTTGACATATCTTCCAGAGAATGATTTGTGAAAATAAACTCCAGCTTAGATACATTTAATGTGTTACAAATAATCTGTCATTACCTGATCTCTTAGCTCTTGTCTCATTTCTCTCTCTCTTCTCTCATTTCTCTCTCTCTTCTCTCATTTCTCTCTCTCTTGTCTCATTTCTCTCTCTTGTCTCATTTCTCTCTCTCTTGTCATTTCTCTCTCTCTTGTCATTTCTCTCTCTCTTGTCTCATTTCTCTCTCTCTTAAAAGTCTCTCCCTCTCTCTCTCTTGTCAATTCTCTTGAATCTTCTCTCTTCTCTCTTGAATATTCTCTCTATAATATCATTTCTCTCTCTTCTTGAAATTTTATAAAACTCTCTCTAAAATTTTTCTCTCTCTTGTCAAATTTATTCTTATTGTCTCATTTGTCTCTCTATTGTCTCATTTCTCTTTTCTCTCTCTCTTTCTCTCATTTTGATTTATCTTCTCTCTCTTTGTCTCATTTCTCTCTCTCCACTAAAAGATCATTCTTCTCTCTGGACTGGCTTCTCTCTTTTCCTCTCTCACTCCTCTCTCTTTCTCTTTCTCTTTCTTCTCTCTCTCTCTAAATTTGTCTCTCTCTCTTTGTCCAATCAAATATCATTAGATACATTTGACCTCTCTCTTTCTTTTTCTAAATTTAATCTCCAATTTTTATTTCTCTCCAAATCTCTTTCTCTCATATATATTTCTCTCTCTCTATTCTCTCTCTTCTCTCCTTAATCTCTCTCTCTCTCAAATCACCTTCTCTCTCTCCTTATATCTCTCTCTCTCTCTCTCCCCTCCTTTATTTTTGTCCAATTTTTTTCTTCTCTCTCTCTCCTCCTAAATTACTATCTTTTCTCTCCTGAAACCCTCCTCTCTCTCTCTCCTTTTCCTTGAATCTATCTCTTCAGATCCATTTTTCTCTCTCTCTCTCCTCTTCTCTCTCCTCTTTTTTTCTCTCAAACTCATTTATCTTAAAACTCTCTCTATTTCCTCTCTCTCTCCTAAAAAACTCTCTCCCTCTATGATCAGATTCATCTTCTCTCTCTCACCTTTTCTCTCTCTCTTTTCTTTTTGACTTCTCTTCTCTTTCTCCCTCTTTTTCTCTCTCTCTCTTTTTAATCTCTCTTGAAGATTTTCTCTCTCTCTATTCAAATAATCTTCTCTCTCTCTCACACTCTTCTCTCAAATATATGTGGCTGTTACAGATTTTATTATAAAGATAGCAATCAAATTTCAAATAAATCATATATTGATATTTCCTTATCTCAAAAAATGAAATTCTCAAATAAGAAACTTTGATGATCACAGATGTTGAAACCATCTGACTTTCTATTTACAGATAGCAACATCTATCAGAGAGATGAAATTTAAATTTTTATTATTGCATTATGTCAAAATTTTAACACATCAGCTATTAATGTAAAACACCCGAGCACAAATAGTTATTAATTAAAAAAATAGTAGTGTATAATATTATCCATCACTATGTGTACAAGAATGTCATTTTTAATAAGTTAAAAAATAACCATAAATACATAAAAAATGTGTATATTGTTGAAAATTCGTTTTACATAATATAGCTATTTCTGCTATGTTATAATGCTTATTACCTAAAAATAATAATACTTCAAACAAAAGGTTAAGAAAGAAAGACCCCCACCATCAGTGGACTTGAGAGACTATTTTTCTGAAAAATTGTATGAAGAGAAAGATTTTATATACTATTTACATTATTCGGACTATTGTCCTCATCTTTGTCCCAATATTTATCACAACATTGCCTTAACCAAAGAGTGTGAGTTCAATACCCGGTTAAGGCAGTGGAGTACTTTCAGAGGAAAATTAACAGGAGATAACTGATAACTAACATCCATTAAACATGGCACGTGGAACAAGAACAGTCTACCCCAGCAAACGAAATAAAGGGTTCAGTTCGACATTCCAACCACCTGAAGAAGGCTGGAGCGTACAATGGCTGAAACATAATAAATATGGCAACAAAGATGAGAACAATAGTCCGAATAATGTAAATCGTGTACATAATACCTCATCTCAGAAATATAGACAGATACTGGAAGATTTTATAAATTTCAAACAACCACATCACCAACTGCCAAAAGAGTACTTGGTCAGTGAATGCCAAATGTTTCAATGTAAAGAGTTAATACTACTGTCACTATTTGAAAATTTAAATTAAAAGCTCTGGCTTTTATTTGGATAAGGACCAATTGTTGGTGCAAGTAGAAAATATGCAACTTTCTCAACCACCAAGCAGTTTCATGGCCAATGCAAGAAATCATAGTTATTTATTAATTTTAAGTTAATGGCCCACTGAGGCTTGAATCATTTAACAGCAGGCAAGATTAGCTTACCACCATTTATAATAATCAAATTTTCCTGTCTGAATGTTAACAAAGCTTCTTTCTTCATTCTTCAAAAAGCAAAGAGCATTTTTGGTTCCTAAAGTTCATCCAGTGTAAGGCCCAAAAGCCACTCAAAGTAGGAAGATATTGAATGAGTTGTGATATATAATGTGACTGGAGTAAGTAAAGGATATGGCAGATTTATAACAATTGACCCTCATGTGAAGTGGTAAAATTGTAATGTTTTAGGAAGCATCCATGTGGGAGCCTGTTCCACTAAGCTGCAGTTCTTGGGAAGAATATTTATTTTTTAATGTCTGCAGCAAGAAATTGAGTATGCATTTGGACAACGTAAAATTGTTCATTAGAAAATGTAACCTAGGGAAGGTTACTGAATAGAATGATAACACAAAGGTTGGTAATGGGCGATAATACTTAGGACAAGAACAACACATATAAGATTCACCAGCAGCATGTAGAAGTAGTCAACTGCTAGAAGTGAGTCAAGTGAATTCCATAATGAATCTCCAACTGCAGGATATCTACCAACTGTCCCACATGGTCAGATGTGGCACAAGGCCGAATTTAATGTGGGGTATCGGAGCCTATATGCTTGGCCAAAAATTCTTCATAGACCACATATAAAATGGGGTCGGGTAGTTGTTTCCCAAGACAAGACTCTGCCCTCTGACATAGCCTCATCTGGGGATCCTCTCTGCCTCCAGACATAGTTTGACCAGCACAGCTGGAGACAAATCTCCAACTGCAGACCAACATACAGTATTTACTACTGTATTTATGTGAATGGGGACATACCGATTATCGATATCCGTTAAACAGTCTAACAATCATGATGCGCTAGTTGAGGATAAGAAATTTTCTTTTTTTTTTTTTTAAATTGCTAGTTACCAATGAGGGATAGGAAGTTGTAGAGAGCCATGATTGGCTATATGCTGAAATTACTATACTATATCCTACTGTATCACTGTATACATATTTACTGAGTGTTATATTGGCTCAGGCTTACTATCAATGGCTTGTGAGATGAGGTTGTTAAAAATTGCTTCCAAGCAGTGATTTGTGGGATTTGCATATTTTTGTGGAAGTATTTAGATAAGTCAGCACTAGTGAGTCACAAAGTCCTTGTCTGGCTTTTTATCTTGTAGGTGTTGTATTCATGAAATAAGATCAATGACTGAAAAGCTAATGAAGGTTATAGAATGTTAAGCAGCTATATCAAAATGTTTTTATAATTTATTCAGTTATATCTGGTTGTCTGAATTTCTGTGATGAAAAACTTAATGTCCTCATTTTTCTTGTTACCACAACATTTTGGCCTTCATGACCTTTATATAAGCTACAATTCCATTTGATCATTCAAAATGAAACCGGTTTAAATTAGACATTTTTATTGAATGTCACCATGAACCACAATTGGGAGATGGAGGGGACTAATGGCCACATCACCGGTGCAAAATGTGCAAACTGAATAAAATGAAAGAATGACTTGCAAGAAAAAGTATTCTTACAAGCCAAAATATATTTTGGCTTTAAAAACTTTCAGTGGTACTTAAACTGCATGAATTTAAGTGTACTACTAGGTTGGCATCTCGGTACCTCCGTTTCACTGTTGAAACAGTTAAATGCAACCACCTCTTCTACTCCAACAGCTTCTTCTCTTGCACTTCCAGACAGCGGAACTCCCTTCCTCTTACTTGCTTCCCTGATAACTATAATCTTCAGTCATGTGCCATGCATGATACCTGCTTAGGCAATCATGTATCTTTTGATATATGACTGACGAGCCAGATTTTTTCCTGCAGTAGGTTGTCATTTTTTTCTATGGTAGACCAGTTGCCATCCAAGGCTATAGAACCTGGTGTGCCCTGCTATTTACCCATAGCTGGGGGAAGGGAGAAGAAAATTCATACATTTCCCAAGGGTATTATCACGTAATGGATTCGACTGGAATTTGAACTCTGCCATCCAATTCCTCAATCCAAGCCGCTATCTATTAATGGTATATAATCTTCAAATATTTGAATGTAATGTCAATCAACATCATCTGATGCATTGATCCTGATCCCTGTCCTATTCTATATCCTTTCCTCAAATAATCCTAATCCTTTTTATTCTCACTCTCTAACTCCTTGTGTAATAGTGGCACTCTTTCCTTGCTTTGAGTGAAATGCTTAAAAAAAAAAAAACGAAGAAAAACAAACCTTGTTAGTGGATGGCAGTGGAAAGATGGTTGGCTCTTATGCTGTGGCTATACCATCTTAACTTTCTCTTTTTAGACAGTGAAAATGAGGTCTTCCAATCGGCTTGTTTCTTGCCTAATGTCATCTTGCACCTCATCTGTGATGCAGATCTCCAAAGGATATCTCCTATGTGTTTATGATCGATTTGTATAAAATCTGACATTATATATGGCAGCTTTGTCAACACAGATGATTACAAAACTTACCCTCATCTTGCACCGTGCCACAATAACAAAGTCCACAGTGAAGATTAATGCAATTCTCAACAGCCTGTAAGACTGACTTGTTAACCATTGCTCCATGTCAGGTGCACTCAACTGTAGAGTAAACAATCTTGGTATATATAAAAAAAAAAAAAAATGCAGCACTGTAAAATCAGTCTGCCATAAAAAATAAGGTGGGGCATGTTTTGAATTGCTTACCTGAGGAGAAAATATTGAACCTGTAACTTAATTAATCTCTTGTTAGATACTTCAAGTATTCATCTTTGAATGGAGAAAGAATTGATTGATGTCACTATGTACTGTTCTCTCTACTCTCTTTCTCTCTCTCTCTCTCATCTTTGTTCCTTTCTTTTTCTCTTCTTCTACACGCCCACATCTACTTTCATTTCCTCCATATCAGCTACCCTGCCTATTTCTATTCTTTTTTTCACACTTTTGCTACCTAATTTCTTATCAGATGTTTACTCTCTCTTTTTGCCTCTTTTTTAATCTGTCTTTTTGCCTCTTTTCCCCCCCTGTCTTTTTTTGCCTCTTTTTCCCCCCTCTGTCTTTTTTGCCTCTTTTCCCCCTCTGTCTTTTTTTGCCTCTTTTCCCCCCTCTGTCTTTTTTTGCCTCTTTTTTAAAAAATCTTTTTTTGCCTCTTTTTCCCCCCTCTGTCTTTTTGCCTCTTTTCCCCCCTCTGTCTTTTTGCCTCTTTTCCCTCCTCTGTCTTTTTGCCTCTTTTCCCCCCTCTGTCTTTTTTGCCTCTTTTCCCCCTCTGTCTTTTTTTGCCTCTTTTTCCCCCCTGTCTTTTTTGCCCCTCTGTCTTTTTGCCTCTTTCCCCCCTCTGTCTTTTTGCCTCTTTTCCCCCCTCTGTCTTTTTTTTGCCTCTTTTCCCCCTCTGTCTTTTTTTTGCCTCTTTTCCTCCCTCCCTCTCTGCCTTTTCCCCCTCTCTCTTCCCCTCTTTTGCCTCTTCCCCTTTCTCATTTTACCTCTCCCCCCTTCTCATTTTGCCTCTTCCCCCCTTTTCTCATTTTGCATCTCTTCCCCCCTTTTCTCATTTTTGCATCTCTTCCCGCTTTTCTCATTTTGCATCTCTTTCCCCCTTTTTCATTTTGCATCTCTTCTCCCCTTTTCTCATTTTGCATCTCTTCCCCCTTTTCATTTTTTTGCATCCCCCCTTTTCTCATTTTGCATCTCTTCCCCCCAGACTCATTTTGCATCTCTTCCCCCCTTTTCTCATTTTGCATCTCTTCCCCCCTTTTCTCATTTTTTGCATCTCTTCCCCCATTTTCTCATTTTGCCTCTCTTCCCCCCTTTCTCATTTTCTCTTTCCCCCCCCTTTCTCATTTTGCCTCTCTTTCCCCCCTTTCTCATTTTGCCTCTCTTTCCCCCCCTTTCTCATTTTGCCTCTTTCCCCCCTCCCGTCTTTTTTTATCTCTCTTTGCCTCCTCCCGTCTTTTTGCCTCTCTTTGCCTCCTCCCGTCTTTTTGCCTCTCTTTGCCTCCTCCCGTCTTTTTGCCTCTCTTTGCCTCCTCCCCTCTTTTTGCCTCTTTTTCGCTTTTTATCTCTTTACTTTCTACTTATCTCTCCATCTTTCACTTTTTATGGATTCAGTCTTCTTTTCCATTTCCATTTTTCTCTCTAAAACTTTCCATTTCTTTTTCTCTTCTTTTTTAATACCTCTTTCAGTTTTTTTTTTTTTTTTTTTTTTTTTTTTTTTTTTAGGTATGAACAAATAATCCCCATTTTGTTTTTTATTTACTTAGCAAATCTTACCTTCAAAAAGAAAATTGTAAATTCAGAAAATCTACTGTTTCTTGTTTTTATTTTTTTAATGTTTACAAGAACTAAAAAATATAACTTATTTGTTAATTTTTTTTTTTCTTCCTTTCTTATACTTCACTGTTGGAACTTTTTCCATGTAAAAGTGAAACAATCCTACTTGAAACAGATTCATTTGAAAGTGATTTATTTAATTTAATTTTTTATTTGCATACATTTAATTTCCCAATATAACAGGCTAAGGTATAATTATAGAACTGCTAATCATTCACCTTTTTATTCCAGATTGGAACACCCCCACCTCCTGCAGATTCTTACCATCCCAAACCTTTATCCCTCCATTCTAAACATCTAGTCAGTATCTCCTCATTTTATTGTTGTTGTTGCTATTAATTGAATACCTGAACCCTCCTCCTCTTCATCTAGGCTTCCTGAGGTTCTAGAATATACTTTTCTACATAGAAGACTTTTCCTGAAGAGATATATATATATATATATATATATATATATATATATATATATATATATATATATATATTCAATTTTATGGATATGCGTTTGTGACCCTGGGTTTCATGATTATATATATATATATAAAAACAATAATATATATATATATATATATATATATATATATATATATATATATATGAAAAAAATACAGAATTGTTGTCGTGGTTCCAACGAGAGAAAAATATGTATATTAAAAGAAGAGATTAGAGGTTAGTTTTAAAATTTTTGGTTGAAATGTGGATTTATTTAGAAAAATATTATGACCAGTTTTACATAATTTTTGAAAATTATTTCTGGTCTAATATTTTTTCTAAATAAAATCACATTACAACCAAAAACGTTAGCGCACCTACAAAAAAATTTTTTTAATATATATATATATATATATATATATGAAAGGCTCAATCCTTAATATGCCATGGTTATAATTTATTATATTGGAATTGTTTTCACGATACAATTCATCAGACCTACAAATTCAAAAAAGAAATTGGAAAATATAACTCCGGGTATAAAAAACAAAATTTTAGTGAGTGTGTGAGAGGGAAATGTATGACACTTCTAGAGAGAGGTTTAATAGAAGAAAGAAGAAAAGGAAGGCCTTTATCTGTATCTCCCTCATTTAAACCCTTATTTAACTCTTCTCCTTAAAACTTCTGTTAAATTTTTATCCCCTCCTTCACCTTTTCTATTTTTTTTCCAGTTTCATCTTTCTTCTATTTACCCTATCTCTAGAGCTTTAAATGCATTTCCCTCTTTGACATTTATTTATATTCTTACTCGATTCCAATGTAATAAATTCTATAACCATGGAATATTAGTATATTTGATATATATTTATATTATATTCTTATATATTTTATGTCCTGGACATTCAGTTCTATATATTCTATATATGGATATATATTATATATTATATATATATATATATATATATATATATATATATATATATATATATATATATATATATATATTTTTATATATATATATATATATATATATATATATATATTTATATTATATATATATATATATATATATATATATATATATATATATATATATATATATATATATATATTATATATATTATATTTTATATATATATATATATATATTATATATATATATATATATATATATATATATATATATATATTTTATATATATATATATATATATATATATATATTTTATATATATATATATATATATATATATATATATATATATATATATATATATATATATATATATATATATATATATATATATTTATATATATATATATTCATCTTCACAAAAGACAGGTTTTTTGGGGTTTTTTTTTTAATAATACTGTATACATTGTCTTCCGTCTTCTGATTATATTTCAGAAGTTTAATCATAGATGCAAACAAATGGCAACATACCCCTTCTAATGTCAAGTTTAGAATATTATTGAAAATCTGCAACATCTCAGCTTACTGTTTTTATTGCTATTTAGTATGTTTATTTACGCAGATGGCACAAGTATGGAGCATTTATTACCACTTATCAAATAGTATCACAACAGTGATAAGATTTACCGATCTTAGTTTGGCACAAGGCCACAATTTCAGGCCATCCAGTTCAATAGAAATAATTCCAATGATAACATCTGGTTGGAAGGAAAGTTCTTGTGATTTTTTAAAAATAAATTTGATGTTCTACAAACCATGAATACTTTTCTTCTGACCCAATATTTACTAAGTTTAAATTATAAGTATTGTGGTGACTAAAAGAAGAACGATATATTGTACTCACCGAGGGTAGGTCGGGAGGGAGAAGTATGTGCTCTGGCGGCGTTGGCATCTAAAATTTCTCCCGGCTGAACCCAGGCCAAAGGATTGACGATTTTTATAGACGCTGTGATCTCATCATATGACGATGAGCGAGACCTTGAATCACGTTGAACAAGACCTTGAGAGTTTAAAAGGTGCTATTTTCATTCCCAAGTTCAGTTTCTTTTTCTCTACAGAACCTTTGTAGAGCTCACTTGTTACGCAGAGGAGAGTGCCGAGTGTTACTAGTCATTTGACTTTTGTTACTTGTTTCAGTTATTCTGTTCTAGTATTAAGTATATTAGTGAAAGAGTCTATCAAGCTTTAATTAAGAATAGTGAAGTTCTGGATGTTGCTTTGAATATCTTGAAAGCATTTGACAAGGTTTGGCATGCTGGTCTTCAAAAGTTGAAAGCTTATGTTATTTCTGGATGAATTTTTGATCAAATTCAATCTTATCAAATTGTGAAACTAATGTTATCTTGAATGGCCACTCTTCTAGATCTTTTTTGTATTAATGCAGGTGTTCTATTCTTGGACCTATATTGTTCCTAATATTCATCAACAGCTTTCCTGATACTCAACTCAGTATCTATGCTGATGATGCTACTATTTACACTTGTCTTAATGGTAATTTTGATCAGTTTGAAAAGGTTAAATTGGCAGCTAATTTCCGAAATTACCTATAATCTGTTAACCGGGGTAAGAAATTGCTTCAGTATTTGTCTATATTTCTGAGATGAGGTATTATATACACTATTTACATTATACGGACTATTGTCCTCATCTTTGTTGCCATATTTATTACGTTTCAGCTGTTGTACACTCCGGCCTTCAGGTGGTTGGAATGTCAAACTGAAGCCTTTATTTCACTCACTGGAGTAGACTGTTCTAGTTCCATGTGCCATGTTTAATGGATATCAGTTATCTCCTGTTAATTCCCCTCTGAAAGTTCTCCACTGCCTTAACCGGGTATTGAACTCACACTCTTTGGGTCCTGTGACTGGATCTAACCAATGCCTTTATCTACTATGCCATGTGTTTTAAAGGACATCCAGATAATAAAGGGTTCAGTTCAAAATTTCAAACACCTGAAGAAGGCCGGAGTATACAACAACTGAAATGTTGTAATAAATATGGCGACAAAGATTCAGACAATAGTCCGAATAATGTAAATAGTGTAAGAAATTGCTTGTTAATTTTAATGCTTCTAAAATGAAAATGCTCTCTTTGAAATGTCTTGAGAGCCTTTTTATTTTATTTTTTATCTGATACTAATATCCAAGAGAATGACTCATGACTTCTCTAACTTTTTCCACTGACATGAAGTTGAGTGATTATATTGAATCATTATCTTCTGTCTTCTTAATTCTTATTCTTTATTGTTCTTTATTCTTAATGTTTATCTTTGTCTCATAATCTTTCACACTCAGCTACCCCTTTAGTGGCTTTATTGCCTTGCTTGAGTAATATTTTCTAATGTGCACTTTCAATAATTATTGTGTGCCTGATGAAGATCATAGAATGGATTGGCTAAAAGCACACATGCAAAAAATAATTCCTTTTCCAGTTTCCTATTTTATTCCTGTTTATATTAACCATAGTCTCCAGATATCTTTGGAATCTGCAAATCTTCTCAATGGTCTCCGTGTTTAAGTTGGTGAATACTGGCATAATCCCTGTCTTCAGTTCATCTTTGGTGTTACATGGAGTTTTGTTGGTCTCTTGCTCAACTGCTCCCCACATATAATAATGAAGTTAGGTAGCCAGATGTAAAGATCAATGTGGTTGCAGAAATTGTCTAAATGCCATGACTGGGTTCTTCTGCTTGCATGTCATGATGCAGAGTCCTATTGTTAGACATAGGGTCTTCCAGCAGCCACCCTCTTGACTCGAGGCAACACTATTGCCTCAAGGCATGATGTAGGCCTCTGTGGTAAGTCATGAGGCCTTGTGGGAAGATGAATGGAGGGCATAATGTCACCACCACCAGTGATCACTCCAAACACCATAATGTTGACTGGCTATTTGGTTTTCATCACTCTTGGCATACCTCTTGGGGACACATTCATTTCTATGCTTGACAACACTTCGCAGATACCTCACCCAGATAAGACCCCCTCCATAGAGGAGAACATGACTAAAGACTGTGTGTACACTATCCTGTGCAGCTGCGGAAAGAAATATAAAGGGGAGACAGGCTGCCCCTTAAGGTAAGGCATCAAAAACACCAGAAAGCTGTAACACAAGGGGAAGTGGGAAAATCAGGCGTGGCTGACTACAAATGGAGAGAGAAGGGAGGTCACCACCCTCCGTGGAATCAGGTTGAGATCATAGACAAAGAAACACCATTGCAAAATTTGTAAACTTAAGGAATCAGCACTTATACTAGGCCACAAAAATCTCCTGAGCTGACAAAACATAGAAAGGAATACAATATGGGAACCAGTAATAAGTAGTGCCAAAGAAAAGTAATAATAACAACAAAAAATGCAATATGAGCTCTGGTAAAAACATATGATAACAGCAAAAAATTGCAATATGAGCATTGGCAAAAATGGTTGCTGAAGACATTAGGTTCATAATACCCAGAAATTCATACACATATGTACTCAAGTGGATAAAGGCGTTGGTTAGATCCAGTGACAGGACCCAAAGAGTGTGAGTTCAATACCTGGTCAAGGCAGTAGAGAATTTTCAGAGGGAAATTAACAGGAGATAACTGATAACTGACATCCATTAAACGTGGAACCAGAACAGTCTAAAGATGAGGACAATAGTCCGAATGATGTAAATAATATACATAATACCTCATCTCAGAAATATAAACAGATAGTGAGATATATCATATATATATATATATATATATATCATATATATATAATTTTTTTAAACAAACATTAATTCTAAGAATTTTATTTATGGCACTATTCTTTGTGAAAAGTACAGTATCTGTTTACATTTAATATTCCAGTATTATGGATTGAGGCTAGTTATGAGTATTGGCATCTGGATAAACATTAGCCTAGCAGATACCTCAACTTTGCATATAAGACCTGGAAGACATTTGGAAGAGGTAGGAAGTGGAGAGGGGGTTCTGTCTTGCCATTCTTCCCATTATAAGTTCTGCTTTACTTTTGCTCTGACCTAAATCTTTCCATTCAACATTTTCTCGATTCTCTTTCACTTGTCAAATGGTTTCTTTATTTAGTTTTTTTTTATTTTTTATGATCCTCCTCCTCCTTTTCCTCTTGGACACTATCACTCTTTTGTGAACTCAGCAGCAGTACACTTCTCCCCACTGTTTCTTTTCCTCTGCATATCTCTCCTCCTCTTCCTTTATTTCCTCTGCATATCTCTCCTCCTCTTCCTTTATTTCCTCTGCACGTCTCTCCTCCTCTTCCTTTTTTTTTCCTCTGCACGTCTCTCCTCCTCTTCCTTTTTTTTCCTCTGCACGTCTCTCCTCCTCTTCCTTTTTTTTTCCTCTGCACGTCTCTCCTCCTCTTCCTTTTTTTTTCCTCTGCACGTCTCTCCTCCTCTTCCTTTTTTTTCCTCTGCACGTTTCTCCTCCTCCTGCTTCTTACTGTTTCTGTGTTTTTATTATCACCTCTATTCAGTTTAGTCTGGCACAATGACACAATGGTGGAGCACCCAGTGAAAAGTCAAGTGCACTACATAAGCAAATTGTTCTGTAATGTAATCTTGCATACTGTTGCCCTATAGCATGCACCCTTATCTTGGCCTTAAACTGGTGTCTCCACAAAGATTCTTCCTTGGGTTATTTACAAAACTTAGGCTTAGATGAGCACAAGGCCACAACAATAGAGTGCCCATTGAGAATAAAACTCACTTTAAAGTAGACTAACTTGTTAACCATAATTCCTCCTCTGCAGTGATTCTGTGCTGGTGCCAATTGTTTTCAGAATCACTGCAAAGATAGCATAAAATTTATAGACAAAGAATACAGATGCATGCTGGGATTTCCTCCAAACCAATAAAAATGGACCACTTCTTGATCTCATCTGCCATATTTTTGTTCTTTTTTCATATTGAGGTCAGAATTCTGTAATCATTTGACTGTATCCCTTTTGCTTCTTAATACCATTCTTACTTTGTGAACTTTTTGATTTATTACTGTTGCTTTGTATACTTTGTACTAAATTGTTTTGCTTAGTATTATTTTGCAATGTTTTTTTTATATTTCTTTTCTTATTGTATACTGGAAAATTTGTCAATTCCATTTGGGTATTTTTGTCCTTATTCTACAAAAAGAACAAAATATTTATAGACTTTCAATGTCAAAAGGGATTCATTTGAAATGAATTTTAAATGATGATGATTTTGGTTGCACACTCTCGAAATCTTTGGTGAAGGTACTCCCAAATGTGCTCTCTTGGACTGATGTCAGGATTTGGGGCTACCCATGGCAGTGACTTGATTCCTTGCGATTTCTTCCAGGCCTTTGCTACTTTGCTTGTATGACATGGTGCTCCATGTTCTTGAAAAAGGTAGACATTCTTGTCAATCTGATTCGTTTCAAAAAGTGGGAGTAGTCCTTGCTCTAATATTTGACAGTATTTTGGACCATTGAACCGCTCGTCAACAAGAATCAGCTCAGATTTCCCTCCAAGTCAGACAGCGCCCTACACCATTACTCCAATCCCTCCATGTTTCAGTATTAAACTTAAACTTATTAACTTAACAGTATTCAGGCCAATAAATGTTGTTAATACTGTTTATTATAAAACAGAGCATTTACTTAATTATTTGTATCTATAAAAAGAACGTATAAATATGAAAAATGTCTTAAAATAATTGTCAGACTTTGTCCATTTCATGATGTGTGATGTCATTTGTTTACATTTGGATACGTATCAAGCAGATATGAATGTACGAGAGAAAATCAGGGAGAATTGTTGTTTAAAAACAGTAAAATCAACCTTGCTAGCCAAAATGCTCTTCTGTGGCTCAATCGGTAAAAGCCTGTTAGGCTATATGACGGTTCCGTAAAGGATACAGGTTCAATTCCTGTTGGAGGACGAATATTTTCTATGAAAATTTCTCAGACATTCAGGCTGGTAAATGTTGTTAATATTGTTTATTATAAACAGAGCATTTACTTAAATATTTGTATCTATAAAAAGAATGTATAAATAGAAAAAGTGTCTGAAAATATATTGTCGGACTTTGTCCATTTCATAATACTAGAGTATATACACTATATAAAATATATTGTAGAACAGGTATATTGACCTTGACTTGTATAAAAAATATGTATGCTGTTGGCACTTTGAATGAATTTAAAACCCTAAGTCGGCACATAGTTAACAAAAGGTTACTGACCCCTGGTCTCAAGTATGCTAGATCAAACAATGGTTTCTCTTACAGAGGGGGATGCAGATTTGAACCATGACAGAGAGTATGTTTTCTTAAGTGTGCAGGCTGGTAGACATAAGACACACTGTTTTTTTTCTGGGTTTTGAAAAAAAAAAAAAGGCATATCTTCTGTTTCAGACATTTATTTCTTTTAATCATTTCAACCCAAGCAAGGTAATAAAGCCACTAAGACACAATGAGAGTGAGACTAATAAAAGAACAAAAATTAAGATGACAAAGAGATAATGATTGACATTGCATTTAAATTTCCACAAGTGAAAAGTGTGGGAAAAGAAACTGAATATAGAAGTTATGGCTTCATCTAGCTATTTCAACTGTAAAATGATGAGACCTTGTTGCCGATTTAGTACTGTGCTTAAATTCATGAAGTGTAGGTACCATAGAGGAGATTTCATTAGGACAATTACCCTGAAAGTATTTATAAAAATGAGTCAAGGAAGCTACATTAAAGCACTGAAAAAGTGACTGAATCCAAGATGCAAGGTTAGGACCAATGACATTGCAGATATTTCTTTGGGTTTTATCAAGAATCTTTAAATATATAGCAAGAGCACCAGACCATATATGGCAGCAATATTTAAGGCATGGATGAATGGCAGACCTATAAATATCTCTATCTATAAAAGGCAGGATGTGTGTGTGTGTGTGTGTCTGTAACAAATGCACGGCTGCAATTTTCGATGGATTTGCACCAAAATTTACATGCACATGCTCCAAGTTAGCAGGAAGGCTAAGACTGACTTTGCATTTCCTATCTCCCATCGATAGTGGAAATATAATTGATTTTTTTCATTCTTCTACAGCTTTTTTCATGTAGTTTGTGGCCATTTTCTAATGGCCAGAGTGATAGCCTATAGCTGGCTGCCACAAATAGGCAGAAAGATTGTATTGGCCAGTGTAAGAGCCAACAGCTGACTGACATGAATGTTAACTAGCATGCAAAAAAATCGATAGCTGCATTCGTCACAAGTGGGAAAAATTTAAATCTGCATGGCACTCTACTCCAATTGGCTCATTCGCTTGCTTAAACTCAATGTTGATTCTGATTCTGCAGAACTGGGTTGGGTGTGAAAAAGTATTTAACATTCTTTTTTCATTCGGTTTTTCCAGTTATGAGTCCTTTTTTAAAGCTGATCGTTTTGTGTTCATTTTGTTTAGTTCTTTTTTTTTGTAACAGATTTAATGTTTAGTATAGAGCTTAGAAAAAAATTGCAGTGTGAGATAGGCAAGAAGTAAGGCATGTAGCAACATCAGCATGGCAAAGGGCACTCCTTTAAAGGCAAGGAAGGGCAAAAATATTTTAAGTCAAGTGATAGTGATTGCTGTATGAGTCGTACGATTTTTGAATCAAGCACGGGCAACGCCGGGCCATGCTGCTAGTGTAAGATAAATTTGGGAGAAAATTGTCTCACACAACACAGAAACAACTTTCCTAGCAGGAGACCTAGCAATTGAGTCACTATAATCTTTCCACCTCGTGTCCATGGGAAACATTAGCCCATGAAGGTACAAGTCATTCTCCTGGAGGTCAGCACTAGTCGGGTTGGACCTGGAAACAACAGCAAGTAAGAGGTAGTTCCATGCTCCTCAAAACCTATCAAAAGCCTTGCTGTAAGATAAATTTTATCCTTATACCCAAGGCTAAGCAAATATGGTGCCAAGAGTAACAATACAGACCACTGAGAATTATTAACTATGATTATGGACATAAAAAAAAGACCGACAACACATCCATCCTTGGTATGATGATAAACTACATCCAGGAGCTGGTCCTATGATCAGGAGATTTTGAGGAGTCTGGAACCACCTCTTAACTACTGTTCTTTCCAGATCCACCTTGATCTGGGGTGGTAGCACCTGTTAGGGTCCCAGCTATGGGCAAATAGTGAATTCCCAAACAAAAATCAACAGGTCAAATACATTTAAAAAATACCAACAATATATTTTTGATCTACAAACTATATCTAAACATACCTTTACCCTGTAAGTATAAAATTATGTACATAATATTTAGACACTAAATTACCCATAGAGGTTGCCCATGCCACAAAACAAAATCTGATACCACCATCACGAATATATTTTTTATCGCAAAATAACCAACAATACATTTTTATCTGTAATTGAAGGCAGACTATTGCGTTAAAAATATATTTAGTTGAAACCATAAAATTTTGTCTAAATTTTTAGATTTTGGCATTAAATAACCCATAGAGATGTTGATATGCCGCTAAACAAAATCAACCAACCAACTGTATTTGTTCTGATCTGTGCTATGAATACCACTGTTGTACTTGGAAGATATCAATCTTGTATATGGCCATCCAGAATGTGGTCTACAGGTGTATGAATGTTCATTCGATGACTGTTGTCAACATGTAAGAGTCACTAACATGTCACAATAACCTTGTACAGCAATTCTCAAAAATAGCCATTCATTTGCTTGAGGATCTCACAATAGTAATAATGAAGGCTGTGTTGAAGCATAATAATAATGGCTGGTTGTTGGTTTCCAAGTACACTCATCTGCTATAGTGGCTAGCTAATTTGCAGGCATCTACATTGCAACTATGCTGAGTGGACCTAAGTGAGATTTTCTGGAAGCAAATGCATAATCAGTAGTTGAAGAACAGTTTACTCTAACCCTTGGTTAGATTGACCTGTGGCCATAAATGTCTTCCAAAAGATGTCACCTGTCCAATTTCATTCATAAGGCTTGGGTCAATCCATTCTATGGTTTCCAGGCACTTTCTACATTATCAATAAGTCACTTAACAAATTAATCATAGTGAATGAATTTTTAATCTCAGTTTTATGGTTGGAAAACAAGCGTTCTAAACACTTGGCCACATAATGTTGTTATTAAAAGCAGCAGTAATAAGAGGGAATAAGATTAGCAATAAAACAATTATTGTGAAAGCTTAATTGTCATTCAAGAAGCTGCAATGTTATTGGTCCTGACCTGACATCTCTGCTTCAGTCACTTTCCTCCCATCATAACATATTTTCTCTCCGTCTTTTCTATGAATATGTTCTGATGAACTTTTCTTTTTTCGTTTTTTCGTTTTTTCCTTTTTCCTTTTTCCTTTTTTCTTTTTTCCTTTTTTCTTTTTTCCTTTTTTCTTTTTTTCTCCTTTTTTTCTCTTTTTTTTCTTTGTGTCTTTTTCTTCTTTCTTTGTGTCTTTTTCTTCTTTCTTTGTGTCTTTTTCTTCTTTCTTTGTGTCTTTTTCTTCTCTCTGTTCTCTCTTCTCTCTGTTCTCTCTTCTCTCTGTTCTCTCTTCTCTCTGTTCTCTCTTCTCTCTGTTCTCTCTTCTCTCTGTTCTCTTTTTTTCTTTTCCCTTTTTCTTCCTATTTTTTTTTTCTTTTTTCTTTTTTTCTTTTTTGAACCTAGACTTTATGAATCAAAGTGTACTACTTAATCGGCAAAAAGATCTCATTTTACAATTGAAATGGCTTGATGTAACCATAAGTTCTATGCTAACAGTTTCTTCTCTCACACATCTCACTTATGAAACTCTTTTTCAGTTTCTTCCTTTTCAGTCAACTTTAATCTTCAAAAATTTAAATGTAATATCAATCATCTTAATTTTATTATTAATTATTCTTTTATTGTTCTCTCTCTTCAACAATCTTTCCTTTTCCTTGTATTTTTATCATATTCCTCTGGTGGTTGCTCTTTGTCATGGTGGAGAGGCTTGCATGGTCTAAAGACTCTGAGAATGATAGTGTTGGGAGTTCTCCTGATAAGGCCACCCTTGGTGGTAAGATCAAGTGTCCAGACTAAGGACAACCAACCCCAAAAACCCTGTGAATTTAGTCATCAATGCCATCTTCATAAAGAAAATGATCAGCAGAGAAGAAATTAAATTCTTGGATATAAGATAAATATTGATTCTTTCACACTTAGTTAACACCTTGCATCTTGGTAGCTTTTTTGCTTTGAGTGAAATGATTAAAAAAAATGAAAGTTTCAAATTAACCATTCCAACCTTAGAAAAAAATATATAATTGCCCAATATTTTATCCCTGATTCATCACTTATTTATTTTATTTGTCATTGAAATAATTTTTAATCATTGCTCTGATCAGCTGTGAGTTCTGTTGATGAGCATACCACAGCCTGATGTTCATGTCTTCGCATGATAAAATACAATTCACAATTTGAAAACTAAGATTTTGACTTCATCATCATGTATCAGACTTGTTACATGTGTCATCCGGTATAGTGATATGGGCTGCTAGGCATGCTCTGAACAAGTGGATCACAGCCTAGAGTGAAACATGCACTGGACTTTGTATAACAGAATACAATTCCGAAGTGGTCACAAAATAAATCTGAACAAGTACTGTATTATTCAGGATATAAGATACATTGGTGTTTGGAGACAGTTTTATAAAAAAATACTACAGTTGCATTTTAAAAATTTAATCAGATGAGCTAAAAACCTGTCTTGCATTTTATTTATTTTAAAAAGTGGGTACAAATGAAAAGAATTGAAACTGATAATTTTTTCCATTTGATTGAAACAGCCATTAAACACTTCTAACTCTTTTTTTTTTTTTTTTTTTTTTTTTTTTAGCGTTTCACCCCCAAGCAAGGCGGAAAGCCACTAGGACGCAAGGGGTTACAGAAGATTTGGAGCAAGAGCAGATAGGAGTGATAGAGGAAAGGATGAGAAGGATAGTGGATAGATCAAGGCAACTGGAGATGTCGATTGACATTACATTTGAATAGTTGGAGATTATATCTCCCAGGGAAACAGCTTTCTCACTGAAACCAAGTAGCAGCTCTGATATGTCAGTTTCATATTTTCATGCAGTCAAAACGGGATAGTCCATTGTTTAAGATATTGGCAGGGCGTAACGGTCGTGCAAACTAATTAATGAAGGAAGGGAGGGATAAGCAGAATTATAATGGCTTCTTTAAAATATTGTTCTAATCACAAAAGAGCTCAAAATAAGAAAATACCATAAAAACAATGGTTTACTGTTCTTGAGTTCTGTTCAAAATTTATAACTATGCTTGGGAAGAAATTGGACAATCACGATGGGATCTATTATTATAATCAATGAGTATGTCATCCTTGGCCCTACCCACATTGCATTACTGATTACCACATTTTTAAAATGACTTAATTACTACATCACTTATTTTGTTCCCATGAATTCTTCACCCACATGCATAGTTGAGCGGACCCCAGTCTTATACTTTACCCAGTTTAGGTTCTTGTAGCTATCCCTTTACATTTTGGATAACACTGCATTAGATGACCAGTAAAATGTTCTAAACTTTTATCATATGGAATCCTCTTTATTTTAAAAAATTGCATTTGTTAAAAAAAAAATCATCCATTTGCTTCACAAACTATGTGTAGAGTTTATTTGTGAGATAAATTGGATGCAATAGAGACATTTGTGCCTTCTTAATTCAAAGCTAATTCACAAGAACAGAATAAAACTGTTAATAAAAAAAATAGTAAAAAGAAAGAGATTGTGTTGGGAGGAGAAAGCATCGAGCATAAAATGGAGTAAAATCAATAATAAAGATAAAAATATTGATCCAAAGGAACAGAGATTAGATGGAGTTAAATGATGGTAAGATAATTAAAAAAAAAATATGTATAATCCACTCGTAATTTTAATGTTTATTTTCCTTAAAATATGGTGAATAGAAATTGGAAGTTTTTGATGCATCTTAAATCAGTTGAAAACAAAATGGAAGCTATTTTCATTTGTCATGGGAGGGGGATAGAGACTACCTGATGAAGCAGAGACTATTCTGAAATTTAGTTATAAGTAGAGAAATTAAATCAAAACAGGTTCATCATTTCTTAACATATTTTCTTCAGTATCTGTCTATATTTCTGAGATGAGGTATTATGTACACTATTAACATTATTTGGACTATTGTCCTCATCCTTGTCATCATATTTATTACAAGGACAAATGGCACAGTGGATAAAGGCATTGGTTAGATCCAGTCACAGGACCCAAAAAGTGAGTTCAATACCTGGTTAAGGTGGTGGAGAACTTTGAGAGGGGAATTAACAGGAGATAACTGATGACTGACATCCATTAGACATGTGCAACTAGAATAGTCTACCCCAGTGAGCAAAATAAAGGCTTCTGTTCGACATTCCAACCACCTGAAGAAGGCTGGAGTGTACAACGGCTGAAATGTAATAAATATGGCAACAAAGATTAGGACAATAGTCCAAATAATGTAAATAGTATATATATTTTTTTGTTTAGATTATCCTGAACCAGTATATTTATTGGGTTAAGCACCACAAAAGAAGATGCAAATTTATCTGCTTTTTGAAAACGATTAGGAAGGCTTTGATTTACAGAAATTATAAATGTTTAAATTTACTTTCTGGGTGTAATTGATTCTAATTTGATCTTTTAGTTTTGAGCTAGCAAATTTGAGATGAATTCAGTCAATTGAGCCAAGTTTGAACCAATGAATTTGAGATGATTGCAATCAAATGTTTGTGTCAAGAGTTTAAGTTCATATTTCCAGTTGGAAAATCATTCAAGCTTTTATGACTTGAATGATGGTTTTTGAATTCTGGCTTCATTCACTTTTATTTCTCATTCACTGAACACTGTTTCGACTTTAAAACCTTTTCTCATAGCAACGAATAAAAGTATCCTTTGATCTCTATTTACAAGAGACGAAGATGTGTTGTTGATGTAGAAGCTCTTTTTCAAAGTTGCCAGGAATGATTTCAATCAAATTTTCTGCAATGTCTATTCATTGTTCAATTTAGCTGAATAATAAATATTTTTCCACAAATCATCTGCATATATGCATAATTATTCAAGAGATGGTCTTGACAGATTCCAACCAATCTATAGATTATCCAATAATATCAATAAGCTTCAAAAGAAAGAATTTACTTACTGTATCGCTACATTTACCATAGCTTGCTGGCTAATGTCAAGGGTGAGAATGGCTGGATCAGTTTTTTAATGTGTTTTCAAATAAGAATTTTTTCTTTCAAGAAAACAGATTGGTGCAAATTTTATTTTAAAGATTATAGAAATGTCTTTAAAAAAATAACTTAAAAGAACAGAAATTAGCACTTTGTAAGTGATGTTATTTGCTAAGCAAAAAATTTTGTCTTGCTACTGTAGACAACTCAGAACATGTTTGAATTTTGTAGTGGTATTCTCATGTCCTGTTATAGCAGCTGAAATCAAAAATAATTACCATAGTTGAGGGGCTTGAAATAAGAATTCCTTGTAAATAATGCAGCATGCAAAAGGTTAATGAAACACATTGATGGTAAATAAAACTTAAAGTTAAAGCTGAAGTAATTAATAGAATATCAAATTTTAGAATTTTTTAATATTACAAAAACAATAAAAATAAAATTTTGGTCTCAAAAATATAAATTTAAACTGACGACTTTCAGAAATGCACAATAGCTTTTGAGAATGTAGGTGTTATTTATGTCTATAATATAAATTTTGCCTGAGTTTTTTTAGATGAGAGCTTATGTAAATTATTTGCAGTCACACTGATGGCTTCATCTTTGTTCTTATTATCACAGTGTTCTGGCCATTATGCATCCTTGACTTATGCAGGTGTTTGATCCAAATATCCTTCAGGGAATTTTGAGTTGAACCATTTTATCTCCAAGAGTAGATTATTCGCAATCTGCTGTCCATGTTTCAGGATGTTTTGTTCTTATTTAGTATAGTTTAGAAAAAATAATTACACAGTTATAAATAATTTCTATTTTTTTTTCTACCAATTTTATACTCCCCAAAAAATAAAGTACAGTTACATTTTACTCAATTCTATATTCACCATTATTTGGAATGACTTGTTGCCACTTCTCAGGCAGATCTTGAATTGATTTTCAGTAAAATTCCTTGGGTTTTGTTGTGAAAAAAGGTTTAGAATAAACTTTGTAACATTATTTTCATCTGATAGCTTTACCATCAAAGTATCATGCAGTGATCATAAAAGTTAGTAAATGGTTGGTGCAACATCCTGTGTATTCAACAAAATTACAAATTTTTTGCCTCGTGTTATTCTTGCTGTATTTGGCCTTGTCATGGAGGATAACATTTTCCCTATTGACAATCAGAGAACACTTTTCAACTAAACTTATATGGACAGGTTACAGCTGCTGGGTGCATGAACGTGCATTTATTGTTACATTGTGTTTTAAGAACTCTAAATGAATAATACCCTGATGATTACTTGTGACTCAACCTAATAGTTAAATCTTTATTTTTGCCTTCAACAGAAGCAGCAGTAAAAAAAAATATTTAAGAAATGGAAAAGGTTTAGTGGGTGCACACAATCAGCAGCACTTATGAGCAGGAAGTTTAGGTTTAAGGCTCCAAGTTCTCTACAGAGAATTGTACTATTGGTCAATAAACTAATGGATTAAGTCATTGGTTTTTGAATTTGATATATTCCTGGGCTGGGCAGTGTGTAGTTAGACGCAGTGGAAACAGAGTGAGTAATAAGAACTAGATGAGATATCTCTAGACATGGGCTGTGGGATGAGGACAGTCTGCCTCCATAGATTAAATAAACAGTTTAGTTTGGAATTCTCTGTAGGTTACCTGGATTGATATACACCTGATGAAGGTAGATGCGCACAATGGCTGAAATGTGATAACTTGTAAGATGAGGACACTAGTCTGAATGTTAATAATGACATACATTTTATATTTTCAAAAATGAAAATAAAAGATGCCCATAATTTTTTTTAGTCTGAAGAAAAAAAGCAAGATAAATTGTTGATTCTTTTTCAAACATACAATTTTGGCATTTTTTTTTCTTGTTCTTGATGATTATCCAAATCAAGGAATGTCAGTTTAATTCTCAGACAAAAAAAAAGTGTTTTAAAAATGGCTTTGTCTTCCAGGTGCCAATAATCTGGATGGCATATACCTTTCTTTTTGTTTTTGTTATTTCCATTTGCAATTATTTTTAGGCCACGTTTGTGTATTTTGTGCTTTTTGGTATATGAGGAATTCATATTTGAAGAGTTTGCATGTTTGAATAACATGATATTTACAGAGATAGGTGTAACGTGTTTACAGAGATAAAAAATATTTATGTCTTCTGTATGCAAAACACAAATGTATATAGGTTGGCTGTTTTAACATATTTCATTCATTTCATATAAATATGTAAATGTTTTTTTTTAATATTTTTTTTTACAAGCACATGGAACATTATTCATCTTAACAGATGAAAAGAGACTGTTTATTTTTATAATTTATTACATAAACCAATTTCACTATTATGACTTCATTGCTAATTGTTCTCTATTTTCTCATTG
>CAHIKZ030001289.1:32500-87500 GCA_903632075.3 Acanthosepion pharaonis | reverse complement strand
TCTGTCCAATTCTTTATCTATCTGTTCAATTGAGGCAAATGGCACATTCCCTTTTCTTTTTGAATACCGCCTGAGCGTTTTCTTTTAGCTGGAATTTTGCCTCCATCTTGGTACACATTCCCAACCCTGGAGAACAAACAGTAGGAAATGTTTCCTTAAGTTTCTTTACTAATTTTTGGGCTTCGGTGTTTAAACTTTCTACCTTGTAACAGAAGGAATTTATCGGTAGATCCCATAATTGGAATTCTGCTATCCAATTCGTACCAAGTAAGTCCATGGTATTTTCTATGACAAATAGTTTAGCTTTTTGCGTTTTTTTATTTAATGTGACGTTTGTAACAAATTCTCCAATAAATTGTATTTTTTCTCTCGTCACTGACTTTGCAATTTTCATTGTCTTCATTAAAGTTGGTTTCCCCAACTTCTTCCACGTATGCAAATTTATGATAGATAGGTCAGAACCAGTGTCGAGTTGCATTTTTATTTTTTTTATTACTTATTTCAATGGTAACAAATTTTCTGGTTATTCCATCTTTGACCTTGATGGACTTTAATTTTCTTATTTTATTGTCTTTATTTTTTTGACCTGCAGTGCGAGCTTTTATGATCCACTCTTTTACAGTTGAAACATTTTTTATTCCTAAAATTGCAATATCTGTACCAGTGTAGTTCACCACAAGCAAAACATGGCTTCGGGAGATTTTGTTTATTTTTCTCTGGTATTTCACTTCTTGCTTGATAATCCGCAATTTTAGAATTCTTTTTGGTAGACTGACTTTCTTCTTTGTAGTGTCCTTACATGCAAAACGCCAGACTGTTTTATCTTTTTTGACTCTTTCTTTATGCTAACATATCTTGTGCCGTCTTCTGCCAATTTCTGTACCGTAATACTTGGATCGCTTTCTAATTTTGCCAGTACTAATTTTCTCAACTCTGCATCTCTTTCCGATACCAGCCTCTGAACAAACACCAAGCACTTAAAATTGTCTGTGCTTAACTCTGCCAGCTTGAATTCTTCACAATGCTTATTCACATTGGCTGCGTACATTATATAGTCTTGTTCGTCATCTTTCATCAGATTTAAACATTTCCACCTCTTGTGAAACAGATGTCTTTTTACTAAATAATTCACTTAATATATTTACTGCCTTGGTAAATGTCAACTCACTAGTTTTTTTTTTTTGGTAAAATGTAGTTTACCAATTTGTTATGCTCAGCAGTTCCTAATTTGCTTAAAAGAAGCCTAACCTTCTTTCCTTCAGACCACAAGTGGCAGTCCTCGTTATACACATCTGTATATTTTTTATAATACTCCTCAAAAGTTATCTCTTCATCTGGACTGTACATGAATATTTCAATTGAATTCTATATTGTATTCTCTGGGAAAGAATCATTTTGCAGATTTTTCTCTTTCCTCTTCTCAGTTATTTCCAGAATTTTGTTTTGAAACTCCCTATGCATCTGTTCCATTTTTTGTTGGAATTGCATTTGTCTATTAAAAGTTTCCTCCTGTAGTTGCATCTGGAATGTTTTCTGTAGCACTAATATTGTCATCTGTTGTTTTGACTGGAACTTAAATTCCTGGAATATATTTTTGCATTCCTCCAAAACTGAAGACAAATGTCTATATTTCTGAGATGAGGTATTATGTACACTATTTGGACTATTGTCCTCATTTTTGTCACCATATTTATTACATTTCAGCCATTGTATGCTCCGGCCTTCTTCAGGTGGTTGGAATGTCGAATTGAGCCCTTTATTTCATTCACTGGGGTAGACTGTTCTAGTCCCACGTGCCATGTTTAATGGATGTCAGTTATCAGTTATCTTCTGTTAATTTCCCTCTGAAAGTTCTCCACTGTCTTAGCCGAGTATTGAACTCACACTCTTTGGGTCCTGTCACTGGATGTAATTAATGCCTTTATCCACTGTGCCATATATCTTTGAGAATATCTGTGTATGAATTTCTGGGTATTATAAACCCTCTTCAGCCCATATTTTTTTACCAGTGCTCATATTGCAACTTTTCGCTGTTATCATTTCATGTTTTTACCAGAGCTCGTAATAAATATGGCAACAAAGATGAGGACAATAATCCAAATAATGTAAATAGTGTAAATAATACATCATCTCAGAAATATAGACAGATACTGAAAGGCCAAAATGTTGTAATAAATATGGCGACAAAGATGAGGACAGTAGTCTGAATAATTTAAATAAAACTAAAGACAAATGTAAAACACTGGACAATTTAAAAAAAAAAAAAATATAAACATTGGCTGAGATTATCTACTTGTGGAACTTGTTTTTGGCATTAATGTTTGGAAATCTAATTAAAATAAAACGGACCTGTCTTTGTGCTGATGAAGAACTTGATTTAGAATTAGTCTGAGATCTTTGGTTAAAGACAATAAGAATCAAATCAAAACTTTGGTTTTTGAACTGAAGCCTTCAATCTATGATTAAAGGCTATCAAAACCAAATTAGATGAACTGGTTTTGCACTTTCTAACCAATGTAAAGCTGTTTTTATCACAAAATGTTTAGAAACCCTTTTAGAAGGTTCTATGTATAGAGAAGATTTTGTGAACTTTTCCAAACCCAAAAAGCACAAAGTATCTGATAATTAAATCAAGTTTTGGTTATTTTAGAAAGAATTGGATCTTTTCTGCTAATTCCCCCCAAAATAAAAAATGTATTTTTTACTAAAATTCACAGAATGAGGCCCTTCTATTGCATTCCAGCTGGGTCGTCCACATCCCAAATGTGAGCAACTCGAGTGCACTATTTTAAAGTGTGTAATCTGCAATCATGCTCACTCAATAAACCATCCTGGATAAGACGATGAACTACGTCCAACAGCAAGGCCTCTGATCAGTGGAACCACTTAATTGCTGGTGTTCCCAGGTTCAACCTGACCGGGGTGGTAGCACCTGTTAGGGTCCCAGGTATGGGAAAATAGTTACCACCTAAACTTGTGTAAAAATAGGTTTTAATACCAGAAAAAAAAAATTATTACCAGCAATAATTTCTGAAGGAAAAATTATTACCAGCAATACTTAAAAAAAAAAAAAAAATACCAGCAATACAAACAGTTATACGTTCTTTGAAAAAAAATATGACCAGCTATAGATTTCTTCAAGGAAAAATATTCCCAGAAATAGATTTTGGAAGAAAAACATTACCAGCAATAAAAAATTTTGTCGACATTAAATAACCCATTGAGGTTGATATGCCGTAAAACAAACCAAACCACTCAGTAAACAAGCCAAAAACATACTTTTTACTGTTTTTTTTAAATTGTAAAAAAATACTTGTAAATACCTCAGATATCATCCATACTTAGAAAATGTGAAGAACTCCTTGATTTTTGGTAATTTTTTTATTCTGAGTGTTGGAGTTGTTGCAAGGCATGCTAAATAAATTTTGATTTATAATTTCATCAGTGCAAAAAATTCAATAAAAAACAAAAACAAAAAACTTTTATTTAATGTTGATAATTTCTTGGGGTGAATTAATATTTGTGATCAGTAACTTTACATTATTTGGGATGAATTAACAGAAAAGATTAAAATATTTGACAATGTTCTCTTCTTCCACTCCCCACATCATTTCACAAATTTCCAAAGAAATTTCTTTTCTACCCAAATCTAATTAGTTTTATGGTTGATATTCTTTCTAACTTGTGCTGAAGATTCTTTGAGCTTCAATAATTCATGGCACATTGCAAGATCATTCTGTTCTTTGTCTTTTCTGTTTTTTGACTTAATTTTCTCTCTTTCTCTGCCCACTTCTCTCTCAACCCAAAGGCATCAACAATTTTCTCTCTTTCTCTGCCCACTTTTCTCTCCACCCAAAGGCACCAACAATTTTATTAGCCCCAAGCTAATCTTTCTGGTTTTCAACAATCAACTGGCTCTTTTGTTTCACTTTCTTTTTCTCCATTTCTTTTTTTTTTTTTCTTTTTTTTTTTTTTATTTACTTTGCCCTGATTGGTTGAAATTTTTTTTACTTCTTGTTCTACACTGATTGGTTGAAAGAAACAGAAGGAATAGGTCTCTGAAATCTAACAACTGTAACAAATGCTATTAGATACCTTTCCCCAAACAAATGATATAAACTTGGCCTTTGTTGTATAGAATCTTAAAGAAATATCTCAAGTGTATTCTTTGGGAAAGATTCTTCTAATTTATTCTTTAATTAGGTAAAGTCTTATAAAAGAAATATTTAGAAAAAATGAGGATGGGACTGTTTTTTTACCTGCTATCATATTATTATTATTATCATATCTTAATTAAATTTTTACCTCATTTTTTTTTTTCAAATTAGAAGACAACAACAGTACAGAGAATCCATAACGCCATCACAATGAAATATTTTAATAAGTAATAAAGAAAGAAGAAATTTAAATTTGTTTTGCATATTCATTAATACAGGCTTAATTGACATTCATTTTGATCTCTGAGCAAAGAAGACTTTTGCCTCAATAAAAAATACCAAACAAATATATATATCTGCCTATATTTCAGAGATGAGGTATTGTAACTATTTACATTGTTTGGACAGTTGTCCTTATCTTTACTGCCATTTTTATGATATTTCAACCATTGTATACTCTGTCCTTCATCAGGTGATATTTGGAATTGTGAACCAAACTCTTTATTTAGTCGATTGAGGAATATTGATCTAATTCCACATGCGACAAGTGACTTGACCCAAAGAGTTGAGAGTTCAATTACTGGCCATAGTAGAGAGAACAGAAATTGGAGAGTTATCAGGAGGAATTAATTAAAACAGATATCCAAAGGCATGGCATGTGGAATTAGAATAATCTACCCCCATGGACTAAAGAGTTTGGTTTGGAATTCTAAATATCAATTATAGTAAGTCGGAGCATACAATTTTGAATATGGCAATAAAGATGAGGCCAGAATCCAAACAATGTAAATAGTATATATATATATATATATATATATATCTATATCTATCTATCTGATTGAATAAATTAGACATTATGTCTGCTAATTTTTAATAAAATCCATTCATACTCACGAATAACCTTCCGTGTATTGATAAAGGATGAGAGAAATGTGCTATTGCTGTTTAAATTTCTTTTATTTTCATTCACAAGTACTTTTGATCTTCTTCCAAGATCATCTTCAGGCGTGCAAGTGGTACAAAACTATATGTTGTTTATTAGTATAAGTATTTATAGAAAGTTGTGGATAACAACGTACAACCTTTGTATAAATACTTAGCACTAGATAGCACTCATTAGTATATGAGGAGGTGCAGCCATGGGCTCCCCAGGGTTGGCACATCTCAGTGTAATTTTCCTCTGTCAGAGCTGCAGCTGAGTCACACTCTGCCTGAAGACAGATGAGCAACTGAGAGATGAGAGTAACAAGAAATAATGTTGGATTAAAAATACATTAATTGCTTAAAAATTAATATGTATGATGGTTTAATGGTTTTATTTTTCTATCTCCTCTTTGATGACCTCTAACCAAATATCTGACAACATTTTGGGTGCAGTATTATTTTCTGTGACTCTCTAAACTTTTCAGTACAAAGCCAACGTGGAAAAATTCTATATTCAAAACCATGGAGAAAGCAATTGGAAACCTTGCTACCATATTTCCCAAGAATTATAATGGCAATTTAGAGTTTACAAAAATGAAGCTGTGGAGAGCCATGATCAACTACATTCTAAAGAGACATTACAGTTAGAGAAATAACTCTTGATGGAATCTAACAGTATTGATAATCATGCATTTTATTGACTGGGAATTTCCTGATGTTCCAGTGTCAGTTGCACGTGCTACTTGAGCTTTACATGAATGTAAATATTGCTAAAAGAAATGGATCATGTGTGTTACATTTATAGCCTTACATAAATAATAAAGAATTTTTTTTTTTTTTTTTTGAAAGTGTGTAGTTTGCAGGTTGTCAGAAAATACACCTGATTACAATTATGCTGAGAATCTTGTAGACCTTATGAAGTAACATGTTGAAAATGCCATCTTGGATTTTCTTAAAGATTATCAAACACGTTAACAGTATGCGATGATGGCAACTAAATTCTTCAGGTATTAGAAGTGAATAACTAATGGGCAGAATAACTAATGGTTGGATTTGTGTGAAAATCTGGTGTCAGAATTTGTTTAAAAATTGCTAGTTTCTTGCTTTGGTACCGCAGATGACTATTATCAGATGCATTTTAATGTTTGTACAAATAGTTACTTACAAATATATCAGATTCCAATTTTTTAATGTGGTGACAAATGTTTACTGATGCTGAAGTGGATTTCTGTTTCCTCTCCATAATGTTACTGATCAGAGAAAACCATTCTTGTTTATATAATAGAGATTCTGCATGAATTGTGTCGGAAGAAAAGAATCAATATCTTTGGTGTTTATTGTTTTTATTTGCTATCAGAATAAATGCTGACTTTGCAAATATAATTGTATTAAAGAAATAATGTATGCTGAGAAAGTTTATAAACTAATTCATAAGAACAATCAATTCACCTAATTCAATCAAGGCAATAATGCCACTAAGATGCAAGTGAAAGAGAAGGAAGGAAAAAACTTTAGAAGGAACTGGAAACCCAATCTTAAACAGGGAACAAGGGATAGTTTAATGATGATTAATTTCAAGTAGAGGAGGCACAGTTGAGTAAAGGGTAGTGGCTTGGATTGAGGAATCACAGAGCAGTGTTTGAATTCCAGTCAAATCCATTACATTCACTTACATGCTAATAACCTTGGGAAAGGTATAAATCCTCTTCTCTCTTCACTCCCAGCAATGGGCAAATAGCAGGACAGACTGGGTTCTATAGCCTTGAATGGCAACTGGTTTACCACAGAAAGAAAGAATCTGCCTCATCAGTCATGTATCCAAAATGTGTATCAAGTGTGGCACATAACTGACTGAATTTTAAATTATTGATTTTTTATGGCTTATCAACCTTTTTCTATGTTATTTAAAACCAGAAAGTATTTGGGGATTAGAAAAATTATTTGGGAAGATAATATTTTACAGATACAAGTCCTACTGAGGAAGAATGTGGACCAGATGATAGTTCACATTCCTCCCTGGTCTTTTGAACAGGAGTAGAGGCTTATTCCTTGTTTCCTGTTTAGGATTGGATTTCTGGTTCATTTTACTTTCAAAATTTAAAAATCTATTTGGAAAGAGCTGGTTCCAGTCTTTACTAGGAATGACTGTAAAACATTTTCCCTTCCCAAATTTTATAGGCAGAAGCTCACAAGTGCATGCTGGGACTTCTTCCAAGCCAATAAAATAGACCAGTTCTCAGTTTCATCTGACTCAGTCCTGGTCTGTCTTGTCTTTAAGTCAGAATGCTATGTTCACTTATCTGAAGTAGCTCTTGTGTTTAAACACCAGTTTATTGACTTTTTGCCATATTATTGTTGGTTTGCCTTATTACTGTTAATTTGCCTTGCATAGATTGTTTGCTTGCCTTATATTATTTTTGGCCCTATTTTCTTTTTATTACTTCTTATTGCAAATTTTGTCAATCTTGTTGGACAGTTCTGTCATTTATTTTACATTTGACCATGGTCACTCACTCTACAGAAAGAAATAAAGATCACATTGCACTTTTTGAGATGAAACAGTATTTGGGAAATCTTTCTGGTGAGTGAATAATAGTTTGAAGGAAGCTTCTAAGATATGAACAGAGATATAGATACTGACTTAAATAGATATGAAGAATTCTAGATAAACCAATGGATATGTCAGGGCAGACAAGTTGATAGATAACAAAATTACTTGAACTCAGCATCCTTAAACTGCATAGACTTATGACCATATCATATTGAAACACTGGTTCTCACATGACCACCAAAGTTAAGCAATGTTGAACCTGGTCAATACTTAAATGGGTGACTGCTTTGGAATCAACATCATCTTGCGGCCTCAGCCGAGATTGAACTCACTACACCTTTCCAGTATTCCTTATCTTCAATACTTTGATTGGTGTAGTTCATAATCTTGTCAATAGCTGAATTCTTGATGCTTCACTAGGGCTATCAAGGGTACTTTTATCGTGACACCATCACTAAATGGATTGCCAACCAAGGCTCAGAGAGACTCCATTCACCCTCCTCTAAGATCTTTGAAGGGACGAATACAGAGACCTGGTGCACTGAATGCCACAAGGTCCCCAAACGATCCTCCGCAGGTTTTGAATTCAGAGTTGTCCTTCTCTTATACCAGTTGCCATCCAAGGCTATAGAACCCAGTCTGTCCTGCTATTTTACCCATAGCTGGAGGGAGAGAAAGAGGATTCATACCTTTCCCAAGGGTATTAGCACGTAAGTGAATGTAATGGATTCGACTGGAATTCGAACTTGGCTTTGCGATTCCTCAATCCAAGCCGCTATCCATTACCCCACCGTGCCTTCCTCAAGCACGTGCTTTGGAATACCAAGTGCTGTAAGCTTGGATGTGTTTTAATGCTATAAATTTATTGAGGTTTTCTCTCACTCACATATCATTATTCACTGTAGGTATGTTCCTTGCAAAAAATGAAATCACTGACACCTATCACTATATGTATAATAGGAGTAGATACATAGGTTCAGTTCTCATTTCTTCCTGGTTTTTTGAAGAGGAGTAGAGGCTTATTCCTTGTTTCCTGTTTAGGATTCTCTCTTTGGCTTGGGGGAATTGATAAAAGAAAGGGTTAGGGGCTCATAGCCATATCATGTTTTCGTATGATCACTGAAGTTTAATAATATTGACCCTAGTCAATACCTCATATCTTCCTTTCCTTTGTAACTCCATTTTGTCCATTTACTACCCCCCTACCAATCCCTGTTCTGCCATCTATTTACACAAACTTGTTAGGTAGGTACCTCTCTGTTTCCCTGTCTCTTCAGGATAACTGGGAGATCATGGCTCTCCATAACTTTCTACTCTTTGTAGCTCATCATACTGTTTCTTTTTAATATTCTTCCCATAACCTGGTTAGGTAGGTGATCATGGCTCTCCACAACTTCCTATCCTTCCCACACCTTGTTCTGCTATCCATTTATACAAGCTTGTTAGGTAGATTGATCATAGCTCTCCACTACTTCCTCTCCTTTGTAGCTCTTAGCGATGTCTGTCTTTTTACTATACTTCCCTCTCCCTTTCCTGACATCCATTTACACAAGCTTGTTAGGTTGATCATGGCTCTCCACAACTTCCTGTCCTTTGTAGCTCTTAGCAATGTTTGTCTTTTTGCCATCCTTCCCACTCCCTGTTCTACAATCCATTTACACAAGCTTGTTAGGTTACTTGCTGTTTCCTTCTGTCTAAATTGCCTTCAATGTCATGTAAGTGTCAAATTCTTCAAAGCTTCTTTTCTCATTATGCACCCAAGAAATTTTAATTTAAATTTTATCTTTCCAATTTTAAGTACAATTGTTCTTTTTGATCCCTTGTTCTGTCCATGTTATTCTCAGTATCCTTCTGTAGATCCATATGTTTGTAACCTCAAGTCTCCTCTTCAGTTGTGAAGTAATTGTCCAGCATTTGCTGGCAGTTTTCTTATATTTTTCTTAAACTTCTACATTTTGTGCTTACCATTATTCTTCATAAAAATCAAATATAATGAAAGGAAAGTTTTGGATTGGATCAGATTACCTTGTAACTTGACACCATCTTTTCAGCCTTGAAAAGATTATCAAATTAGTTTTCCTTTCCAAAATTGTTTTTAATAAATTCTGCTTTTCTAATTAATATTTTATTATTAATATTTGCTCCGATGTTTTTTTTCTTTTTCTTGGGCTTAATTTGTTGTTCTTGAATAACTCTGAACCCCCATTCCATTTTGGTAAGTGTCAGGTTTCTTTACTTTCATTTTGTTTCCGGGTCACAAGCAGTTTTGCTCTTTGTTCATTTTTGTTTCTGAAAGTTACTTAATTAGTAAATTACCATCAAAGCTTAAAAGTCATTTTAATCAACGTTTCCTTTCTCAAGCTTGAAAAGCCTCAAAAATCATTAGCAAATATTGAGAAATTAATCAAATATAAACTGCTTTATGACTAAATTTTTCGGTAAACTGTTGGGATTTATTATACTGAATTTTCATCAATGTGTTTCTAATGAAAATTTATCATTATCCTTTATTTAATTAATTTGTAAACATTCCTTGAGGTTCAAGAACTGGAACTGATTCTTTTACATAATGTAATGATGCTCTGCTAGTGTAGCCAATCCTATTTGTATCAGTTTGATAAAGTCATATTGGTGGCTGATCTCAAAAGTGATCTACAGTGGGCAAAGAATGATTTGTTATTGTTAATGCCACCAAAGCAAAACTGATCTCTATTAATCATCAGCAAGACCTCTCTCTGTCTTCTATCAGCATGGCTGATGCTAACCTCCTGGAGAGTGGTTTCTAGGGCTAACAATCTTGATTGACATGAAGTGGAAAGACCACATTGAATCCATTGCTAGGTCAGCTGCTATGAAAGTTGGTTCACATCTATCAGTCTACTATTTGCCCATGCTTAGAACATTGCAGCCATATATGTTCCAGTGTCTGTTATATATTTAGAAATTCTTGATAAAATCCAAAGATGAATCAGCAATATTATTGGTTCTGACCTGGCATCCTAGATTCAGTCACTTACTGTTGAATTGGCTAGATGTAACTTCTATACTAACAGTTTTTTTCTCACACTTCTTGTTTGTGGAACTCTCTTCCAGTTTCTTGCTTTTCAGCCAACTTTGATCTTCAAAATTTAAGTGCAATGTTGGTCATTATCTACTGTCATTCTGATTAATCATCTAGTGTTCTTGCTCCTTAATGTTTTTGTTTTCTAATTCATTCACACACAGTAATCTTTTGTGTCTTAGTGGCTTTACTGCCTTGCTTGGGGTAAATTTGATTTAGAAAAAAGAAAAAAAACAAAAAAAGGTTTGACATTAGTTACAGTTTCTAGAAAATGGTACACAATATGGACTGATCAGTGGTTGAACAAAACCAATATGCTCAACTCTTCAGTCACGATGACTGTGCTAGTACAGCCATTGATAGCTTTTGAAAAATTTCATTTTCAGTTCATATGTCATTCAGCCCCTGGTATGGTCTTCAGATACTTACCAACAGTGCTGCACCCTGGGACCTTCATCTCCCACTGATCACCTTATAAATTGACTGTCATGAAATTTGAACCAAGATCTCATGCTTGAGATACAAATGCTTTATCACCCTGACCACATGCACATTCTGCATAAAATCTGCCATAAATTAATGTTTTTGACAAATCTCAAACATTGACATATACATTTTTTTAGTGAAATTTTCAGGTCAAAATTCTACTAATAAAAAAATGACTTTCTGAATTTATTGAATCATTCTCAAATATGTTCGTAGATAGATAGGAAACTACTAACTTAGATAGGAAAACACTGTGGTAGATAGATTAATAAGTTATGGAGGAACATTCAAAAGAATCATGTTGAATATGACATGATAGGATCATCAAAAGAAATAATGAAATATTTGCATTCATGAAAAGTCAGTTTCAATCTAATTTTGAGAGTATGTCACATGATCAAAATAATTTTCAATCAATCTGCATGTGTGCAGAATCTCAAATAGAGCCCTTTACTATAATCTTTCTAAAACCAGATCTTCTTCTGATTCATGTTACACAAATTTCTAGCACTGGTTGGATGTGAATGATTTAAAACCCAAGACTGAACCAAAAATTCTGTCAAATACGCATTGGCTCCACACATACCTTCTATTTTACTTACACACTCAAAGAAAAATACAATCAAGAATTTCCACCCAATAGCACCCACTTCCACCTAAAGAAACAAAATAAAAATTGGAGCCAATCTGAGCCTAAGAAAATAAAATCCCACCAAAGAGGCATCTTCAGCAGTCAGATGGCAAAACAGCCAGCATTCACACTGCATGTTTGAACACAGCCTCCAATCTCCAGCGACAAACTTGCCAAAGGCTGTCACTGCAGTGAATGTGGCCTCCCTCCTCCAAAGAGAATTTGCCAAATGCTGTCACTGCAGCAAGTCACAACTCACCCTCGCTCTTCTACCGTATGTCTCTGTGGATGACTTTACGATTCTATTTCTCTTTTTTTCAACGAGAGACATTTACACCAATTTAACATTTGTTGTATTTTTTCATTAATACAATTGTTTATTTCTTAAACCCCTACCATTTCTTTGTTCTGCCACCATACACTTACTATAACAATTTCATATGATCCCCAACCTCCTAGGATTTAAAGGACCCTTTTTTCTGTTAACTTCCAGTATCAGTTTAGACTACACTGAATTCCAAACAAATAACAATTTTCAGTCTGTCAAAATTCAGGTAAATACTATACTCTCAGTTCATGCCATCTATCAAAAATTTGAAAACTTTGCACTCTAGAATGGACATTATTATATAAGTACATTGTTAAATTACATGTTTTATATACCATTCTTCTTTTATGTCACTACACGACATAGACGATAGTGGCTCTCCACAACTTCCTATTCTTTGTAGCTCTTTGTAAGCTTTAGTTTTCTCACCATCTCTCACATTCTCTGTTCTGTCATCCATGAGGTATATTACTTGCTGCTTCTATCGCTCCTAGCTTCAATATGTCCTTTGAGCATCAAATTCTTCAAGCCTTTTTTTCTCATTATGTGCTCCAGAAATGTCAGATATTTCTGCCTTGTTTTAAGTATGAGTGTCATTTTTGTTTCCATTTTCTTTAAAACTTTCTTGCTGTTCAGCACATGGTATTCTCAGCATCCTTCTGTAGAACCACATTTCTGTTGCTTTGAAGGCTCTTCTTCATCTGTGAGGGGATTGTCCTGCATTCACTGCTATACAGGAGAACTGATATTACATAGCAGATCATCATTAGTTCCTTGTCTCTTGGAGAAATCTTCCTCTCTCTCTCAATATTTGGTTTAACTGCTGGAAGACATTATATTCGTACGTCTTGCTTGGGTCGGTCTGGATATAAAAATCACTGAGTATTTTATGTTTTATTTTCCAGAACAGTCTCTGGTTTGTGCTGAATCTTCTTTCTTTTATTTATGATCATGGCTTTCCATAGTTTCCTATACTTAATAGCTCAAAGCAATATTTGTCCCTTGCATTACTATTCCTCTCAGTCTATATTTTGCCATTTATTTACACAAACTTGCCCGATATGTAACTTATTATTTCCTTCTGCCTTCAATGTCCTGTCAGTGTCAAATTCTTCAAGCCTTCTTTTCTCATTATGTATCCCAGAAATTTCAACTATTTCTGTCTGATTCTAAGTGAATGTGTCCTTTTTGTTTTAATTTTCCTTAAAACTTACTGCTTGCATGTTCCATCCATTGTATTTCTCAACATCATTCTGTAAAACCACCTCTCTGCTACCTAAGGTCTCTCTATCTGTGAGGAAATTGTCTAGGGTTCATTGCCATATAGGAGGACTGATATTAAATAATAGTTCAGCACTGTTTTCTTTGTTTCTAATGAAATTTTTGTAAGGAAAAGACTTGTGATGTATATAAAAAAAAAGAGAATTTAAAACATAATTTCCAATTTTCTTGCATATTGTTTTGGTCTGCATATTTATTTCAACTTGGTTTATCTTTGTCTTGCCTTCGCCTGTGACTCACACTTTCTTTCGCTTATCCCTTCCTTGAGCATAAGAATAAACTAGGAAACCTCTTACCAGTTGTTACCATAGTAACTCCGCCTTTTCACTCTAAATGATCCTAATAATTTGCAGCCAGTGACACAGTGTAAGAGATAAAATCTTATTCAAGGCTTTGGCTAACTATACAGCTGCCATAAAAGTCTGTAACATCGACAGATAGATATTAAATGGGATTAATCTTCTATATACCCTATTCCTTCAGAATGTGGGTGATCATGGCTCTCCACAACTTCCTGTCCTTTGTAATATTTATCCTTCTACTATCCCTCCTATTATCTGCTTTGCCATCTATTTACAGAAGCTTCTTAGATTTGTTACTCACTGTTATACCCTGCCCCTTAATATGTTCTGTGAGTGTTAAATTCTCCAAACCCTCTTTCCTCATTATGTTGTAGAAACTTAAACTCTCTCTGGTTTTAAGTGTCCTTTTGTTCCCACTTTCCCCGAAAACTAGCATGAGAATGTCAAATCAAAAATTTCTGAACCAGAAAGGAGCTATACCTCCAAAACCTAACAATGTAATCAGCTGCCTTGGAGTGATGTGGCAGTAGTGATCAAGGGGATCCTTCCAGCAGCTTTAGACTTATGTGTTAGATGCTGACCGTTTACAGAGACCAAACAGTGGATGTGAACACAGACAATTAGTAATGCAATTTAAGATAAAAAAAAAAAAAGAAGAAATTATAGAAGATTGAGCAATTAATCATAATGGTAATATAAGCAGTTTCCTTATAAGGAAATGTTTGACATAAATTGACCAAGCAGCCACTGCTACTTTAAGTTGAAAGTTATAAAATCTTCCTCTTAAAACAGTTTATCATTTATCAGTTTATAATGCACATTTTTTTTCTAAAAAAACAATATGAAAAATTAGGGGTGCATATTATCCACAGCTACAAAAAAAATCTTTAAAAAAATAGCTGTTTCATAGGTCGATTTCAGTTGCGAAATGTACCTAACAATACTTATAAATATAAAATAAGAATTATCATAAAACTAAATTGGAATAATATTAATCTATGTTTAAAACCATTTTTTTTTTTTTTTTAAGAGTAAGAAACGCTGGCTGTAATGAAATTGTTGAGGTACAATTTATAGGGTTTGATTACCAAACAAGGAGTGTGTATTATGCATGAATAGAAGCATTTTCTCAACACTTACAGCACAATTTTAAGGATGCATATTATAGATGAATTATGGATGGAGAATTACGGTACTTACTGAAGCACATTGCCTACTGTCAATGTTTATATACGTCTTCAAGACATTGTAAAATGTATTCATGCTATAAATTGATGCTTAGTGCTATTTTCAAACCAACAGGGTGTTATAGCAGTGTACAATATGACTTAGTATGTTGTGTGCTGGAGGAGTGCAGTGTCATTTAGCTTTGGTTTGTACTGCAGCATATCTGACTGAAAGCAAAATAGAAGTGAGGAATCCTTATCAGCATCTTTATAGTCATTTATTTCCAGCAAATGGAAATTTTGTATTTTCAATATGGGCTAGCATGGCCAAGCAACAATGGTACAACAGTTAAAGTGTTAAATTCTTAGATACTGTGGGTAATTCAGTTCACCTGTTTTTTTTCCGATGACTGATTAATGGATCAAAGTGCTTGCTTTCGTCCAGTCATCCGGTCTACCAACTGAGCTGTTACTAGTGACCTCTTATTCTCTCAGTCTTGTTAGTACGTACGCCATCATGCCAACAATGTGTCTTCCCATCTTCCTCCCAGACTCGCTATTTATGCCCACGTTGGAGGTAACTAAAATTTGCATACAAGACTTGCTTCTCGTTCACCCGATACTTCTGATTTTATAAATTCAAGCTGGTTTGAATACTTAGTCCTTTTTATTTTTTTCCTTTGTATGTCTGCCCGCGTTATGGGAATTTTGGAATAATCCATTTCTCTTTTAATGCCAGTTGCGATCTTTCAACAGGACCTGACATGCCAAGCAAATTCGCTTTGCGGGGAGGTAAGTTTTCTCGTTCCTCACAGATACTTTTAAGATGGACTTCAGACAGTTGGTACAAATTTATTTTAGTAGCAATGGTTTGCAAGTTTGCTATCCCTTGTCCCACAGTGAGACACCAAATAGTATTCTCTTTTATTAACTATCTTGCTTCCCTGATATTTACAATCTTAAAAAATTTAAATGCAATGTCAATCACCATATCTTGAATCCCTGTTCATCTTTTGGCTTTTCTTCAATTCTCCCTATTCTCAGTTTTCTCTTTCACTTTCACTCCCTGTAAACCCCTGCGTACTAGTGGCATTACTGCCTTGCTTTGGGTGAAATATTAAAAAAAAAAATTTTTTTTTTTTTTTTTTTCCTATTTATAAAGGGTGTTCCAATAACTTGAACTGATTTTAAATGTGAATTAAGTTTAAGTTTCTAATGATTTTTTTCTTTCTGATTTAACAACTTATGTCTTTGGCAATTTCAACCATGGAAAGATGAATAATCAAACATGTCAAATTTATCGAAACCTATTATGAAAATGGACATTCAAACAGAAATGCATTTCACGGACTTTGCAATTTTTTTGGTCAACATAATCGACCAACTGAGAATGCAATTGGAAACGATGTAACGTTGTGGAGAGGTTCAATTCCTGTGTGCAATGACGAATAGAGGGGTCTGGATTTTTGGCCACATTCCTGCAGCAATGTTTCCAGCTGAACAGTATAAACGAGCATACAGTGATGTTTTTGCATCTGCCACTGACCCAGTTTGTTTGAAATTATGAACAATTTTTCCAATTGCACTTTTGGAACTTCAATACATTGTTTGATTGTTAATCTTTCCATGGTTGAAATTGCCAAAGACTTAAGTTGTTAAATTTGAAAGAAAAAGAAAAAAAATCATTAGACGCTTAAACTTCATTCAGATTTAAAATCAATCAGTTATTGCAACACCCATTATTCATCAGTCTTTCTAATTTTATAGCGAAATGTATGAATATTTTCTTTCAGAAATGTTTTAATAATAATAAAAATACTGATAAAAATGATGATAGAAAAATTAAAGTTATTTTCTTATATTTTTTCTTTCTTTAGTTTGCATTATGTTTGTGTGAAAGGCTATGAAGACATGGTGGATCAGTTTATATCACATGGAGCTGATGTCAATGTCATCAATGAAAGAGGTAATGTTTTTGTCTTTCTCTCTAAACCTGGCATTTTTTTGTTTTAATTCAAAGGAAGAGAGTATTTCCAAGGATTTGATCTTATTTATATATTTTCAACTTTATTCACATCCTCCTTTTAGGCTGTAAAGAAATTTTGTTGCATATTTTGGTGGGGTGACAAACAGATAAATGATATCTTAGAACAAATTAACTAGGAAAAATATAGGTGGTTAAGTGCCATAGCAAGAAGAAAGGATATCAGGTGAAGCAAAATGTTGGTTAACTGGTGTCCAAGAGATAGCAAATATAGTTGAAAATGATTAGTCTGGAGATGGAGAGATGTGACTGAACTGTTTACTGACAAGATCTGACAGAGAATAGCATGGTTATGTTGGCCATTGTTTAGCAGGAAACTTTTGGTGGCTGAGGAGAATGATGGTTTGTTTTACGGCATATCAACCTCAATGGGTTATTTAATGCCGACAACAGTTTTAGGATAGATTCGTATGAATAGAATATGTATTCTTTGGTTTAGATTGGTTTGGTTTATTTTGTTTTATGGCATATCAACCTCAATGGGTTATTTAATGCCGACAACAGTTTTAGAATAGATTCGTATGAATAGAATATGTATTCTTTGGTTTAGATTGGTTTGGTTTATTTTGTTTTATGGCATATCAACCTCAATGGGTTATTTAATGTTGACAAAATTTTTAGGATAGATTTGTATGAAAAGAGTATGTATTATTTGGTTTAGATTGGTTTGATTTATTTTGTTTCACAGCATATCAACCACAATGGGTTATTTAATGCCAACAAAATTTTTGTTGCTCATATTTTGCTTTGTCAAAAATCTATTACTGGTAATTTTTTTTTTTTTTTTTTTTTTCAAAAATGTATTGCTAGTAATATTTTTTCAAAAATGTATTGCTGGTAATATTTTTTCAAAAATGTATTGCTGGTAATATTTTTTTTTCTTCAAAAATTTATTGCTGGAAATAATTTTTTTTACAAAGCACCTCTGGTACCAAAACCTGTCTTTACACTCTCATAGTGTTTCTATCCCAGTTTTGGGGTTAACCATTTACTCATAGCTGGTACCCCAACAGGTGCTACCACCTCAGGTCAGGGCAGATCTGGGAACACCAGCAATCAAGAGGCGGTTCCACGGAGGAGGAGGATGGAAGAATATAACAATCTGTAGTAGTTAAATTCCTTGCTGGTAGTAATAGTTTCTTATGTTATCTTTAACCTTTGTGCCCACAAAAAAAATGGTATGTCAAAAGGATGGTTTTTCCCTTAACACCACTATTATTTTAACTACCTTCACTCCTTAGCAATGCTTGTTTTAAAAAGTGATGATTAGAGTTGTGATAAAATCTAAACATATGAAAGTGAATTTATATATATATATATATATATATATATATATATGTATTTTTTTTACTGAGAATTTACAACAAAAATATTAAACACTTTATTATTGTTATCCCAATATTTTGGCCATTGTTCCCTTTAATCTTTATCAGTCCTCAGGAAATTTCAAACTGAACACTTTATTCAGTCTACAGGAGTAGATTGTTCTTCCACTGTTCATGTTTAAGGCTCCAAGATTTACACTCAGGATTGTTTCACAGACAAAACCCTAGTGAATTAAAGTGTTGGTTCATGAATTTGGTAACAGTAATTATGAGTTCAATCTCTATGCTGGGTAGTGCAGATTTAGATGACAGTGGAAACAAAGCAAACGATACCTTTGCAGTAGTAAATAAAGAATATGAATATAAATAATGTGTAAATAATGTATAAATAATGTATATAAGTATTTCTGTACAACCATGTACCTATAAAATTGAGAGTATATAGGTATTTATAAAAGTTATATTCTTACAAAAACAATCAGAAAAATGGGATGCCCAATGAGGATTAAAATCACTACAGTAATAATAGTGTTTCAGATTAGATACATTGTTCTACCGTAAAATAGTCAGCCAATCACTTTTGAGATGTGGCTTACTACAACTGTGATATGACAGGGTGTCAGAAACAGGAACTGAATTCACTTGGACTATTTACAGCACAAATCATCATTAATATCATCAGTTCTCTGAGTGAGGTACTGTATGGCTGAGCACCTGACTACACTCCTCTACATAGTGTGTTTTGGGCAAGGAGACTTGGTGGTACCCTTCCCTCTCCAGATCAAATCACAGCTGATGTTCAACATCTTGAAGATACATGACTTTCGATTCCATTGTGGGTGGGTGGGGCTAACCTTCCACCCTGGCCGTTGACTTCAGCCTAAGAAGTCCTCCACCTGGCGATGTCATATTATCACTGCACTGGCTTCAAAAACAGCAATGGGGATAAGTCTAACCAACTGTGCTAGGTGGCAGCTGACCCTACAAGAAGGTTCATCCACCCTTTGGCAGGTCTTGTTTTTAATCCTTTTCAGTGTCTAACCACATTGCTCACCCAAAGAACCCAGTGGCATAGCTCGTGTTTTTTGCATGTGATATCCTTAAAACATTGGAAGTATTTCAATTTATTTATCTATTTTATAATTTATGAAAAGTAACTATTTTATATCCATATTAAACCTAGGTCTATAAGAAAAACAGTTATTTAATTTTTTTTCACTGACAGTACACAGACATAAAAAATCAGAATCAAAGAACTGATGCCAAAGTCTGGACTTCTCACAGAGGTGTGAAAAAACTGTGGATTTGCTAAATTCACTTAATCCATTCCCACATTAAGCCCTTTAAAAGTGTTCCAATTTTTTTACACCTTTTGCTCATGTCTTGTAAGTGGGGTTTATCCCCACCAGCTGACAGTGGGTTTTGGAGACAAATTTTTTTTTATTGATGACTGGCTGGATTTGAGCCAGCCATATCAAAGACAAATTGGCTTCATTTGAACTCTATCTTCTTCCTTATTGCTGCTGCTGCTTTTTTTTTTTTTTTTTTTTTTCAGGAAATTATTGAAATTAAGCTTTTGTTGTTGTTTGTTTGTTTTTTCTTTTTTTTTCTTTTTTTTTTTTTTTTTTTTTTTTTTTTTTTTTTTTTTTTTTTTTTTTTTTTTTTTTTTTTTCTTCTTTTTTTTTCTCTGAAAACTCACCACAGACCAATACTGCTGCCCAGAGCGGACTGTCCTCTCCACCCCACTAGCTACGCCATTGGAAGAGCCTGGTGGTGGAATCAGTTTAATACAACAAAAGAGGATTAAACTCAATGCATGCATGAATGAACTTGCAAAATAAATTTGTTAACCATTACCCTATGTTTGGCGCTGTAACTTAGCTTCACTTGGCACAAGTTTTGGTCATTCATTGAGAATCAAATGCATTGACATATACATTTATATGTTTGTAATTCACCAGCTGCTTATTTTTGGACTATATAAATTGACCCCACTGCCAATGTAAACACATGCCTATCCCCTTATTTTGACATGAATTTTTCCAGGTTTTTTATTTACTTAAATAATTTTAAAGTTTACTTTGCATTAATACAACCAGCCTACCACAGAAAGAAACAGCAGCCTACTGTGGGAAATCTGCTGAGTTGGTCATAAATTGGAAGAGACATGATTGCCCAAGTGTGTATCATGTTAAACACTTGACATTTATTCTGTTATTACATTTTATTGTTAGAAAAACTTATGCTGTACCGAGCTTTGGGAATGGTAAGTTGGAACCTTTTTTTCTCGGTGTCTTCTGATTTACAGAGTTATGACATACATAAATAAACACTATTATTCAACCTAAATTTATCATTTAATAAAGACTGACAATTACTAAATTGACAGTAAAAACACAGGAGAATTACCATATTTGACACCATATAAGACACACAATTTCAGCAGGGAAAATAGATAAAAAATTAGTAATTAGTAAAATTATTAGCAAATGGTACAGCCTAAGCTATATTTATGAAGTATTATTTTGGTTAAACAAGCCATGATTACAATTAAACAAAAAATAATTGGGGAAAAATAGAACACAAGCCTATAAAAACTTTATTATATCCAAAGGCAAAAAAACAAAATAAAAATAAAGCAATTATTACAATTGAGCAAAACAGTACAGTTACCATTAAAATTTTATTCATCTTCAAATCCATAAAATTCATCATCTTCATTATCAAAACCCTGATAACCATTTTGACACTACTATCATCGTTGTTAAATAATGCGTCATCTAATTTCGGCTGACTATCATGAATTTTAAACCTACATATGGCATATAAGACACAAGGGAATTTTAAAAGATATTTTTAGTAAAAAAAAGTGTGCCTCATATGCCGTCAAGTACAGTAAGTTCACTGCCACTTCACAATACTTCTTACTCCAGTTGCACAAGAATTGTTCTACTTGATTAGGACAAAAAATTGTATTTGATCAGCTTGAAGGTTAAATAGCATTGGAATTAGCAATTCCAGTTTCTACTGAAAACTGATTAATGAAAGGAAACCACTGATAGATATTAATGGGACATTTTCTTTTAAATTTGTTGCCAAGCAGCAGAGGTGGCAGATTTTATCCATATCTGCTAAAGAATGGCAATAGAATATCTTCCTCAGAAAACGTATTTGATTTTAGCCAAAAGAAAAACATTTTTTTAAATAACACAATATTCTAACATGAAAGCAAACATGCAGTTGAAATTGTGATTAAACATTTTGAATTTTGTCAGAATTAATGCATTATAGTATAGTAATTATGGCAGAGTATTTGCTTCACTTAAAATCATTCTATCAGAGCAGTCAGAAGAAAGCCACTTTTGAAGACGGTCATTATTCAACTGAGGCAGCAAATGAATGACCAGACAACATTGAATTTTGAAATTTTTGCTGAAATTTCATAGTGAGTTTAGAAATGAAATTATCAAGCCAAATAATTTTTTCTTGCTGCTCTGTGTGCAATATGTCAAATTTTGAGTTCCCTATAGAGTACATATTTGAGCAATGTTCATTAAAACAAATTATAGGGAATTTCTATTTAGGAAAATACATATCAACTTTGCAGAATAAGGGACATCAGCCAATATGCACTGTTATTGATTTGCACAAAAACATAAGACTATAAACTACATCGGGACAGCAAGGCCTCTGATTGGGACGTTGTGAGGAGTGTGGAACTACCTCTTAATTCCTGTTGTTTGCAGGTCCACTGTGACCTGGGGTGGTAGCACCAGTTAGGATCCCAGCTACGGGCAAATAGTTAACCCTAAACTAGTGTCAAAACACTTTTTTTTTTTTTTTATGTGCTGTGTCCTTTCAGGATGTAGGTGATCACGGCTCTCCACATTCCCCTATCCCTTGCAACTCTCGATAAATTCTGTACCTCTACCACCTCCCCCAGACCATGTTCTGTCATCCACTTGCTTAAGCCTGCCATGCATGTCATGCATCGCTTTCTCTTATCTCTCTTTCCCTCTTTTCGACCTGTGAGTATCAGATTCTCCAAGCTCTCCTTTCTCATTAGAGGTTCTAGAAATTTCATCTGCTTCTTTCTGATGTTAAGGATAAGCTTCCTCCTTGTTTGGATCTTTTCCAAAACCTCCTTGTTGCTCACACGCTCAGTCTATGATATCCTCAGCATCCTTCTGTAGAACCTCATCTCTGTTACCTTTCTCTAATGAAAATATTAAAAAAATTTATAGTAAAAATACCAGCAAGAAAATTTCATAGTATAAAAAAAAATTACCAGCAATACATTTTTAAAAAAAAAAAAATGGAAAATAAAATTTTCTCCAAAGGAAATTAAATTTTGGCCTTAAATGACCCATAAGGTGTTGATATGCTGCTAAACAAACAAAAATATGACCCTGTATTTTTTGGCATAATAGTGCTTCTTGCTCTACTGTAAAATGTCTTGAGAATGGCAGTTCCAAAGCTATATTAAGCTACTTTTATAGTCAAATCGGTCACCTGACAAGATTGTACCAAGAATGTTTTGGTCATTACGGATTGTGAAATAAGAAAAATATATTCATAGAGGATGGAATCTGATGCGATACAGAAAGAGATTTCAGAATGACTCATTCTAAAAGACATTAAGCAAATCTGTTGACGAAATCAGTCTACCAACATTAAGACTGTTGCACATTTAACAAATGACTATAATGCTTCTGACCATGATTTTAATTTAAAAAATGCTACTTAATTAAAAGAAAGCAGTTTTCCTAAGACAAATGTGTATAGAAAGTGCTTTAATTGCTGAATCATCCACAATAAATTTACATCCAGATTTCACTTTTCTTGATAGATCTTTTATTCAGTGTTGCCTTTTTTGTTTAATCTTAGGCTATTTCTGTTCAAACAAACAAAATATTTCTGCAATTAAGTATTTGCTGCCAGAGCATCAGATTTTGAACTTCTTTCTTTAAAAAATGTGTTTTTAAACCAACTCATTTGTATATTAAAAATCTAAAAATAAATGTGATTGCCATTGGCAAGAAATTAAGTAAAAAATTTTAGTTTTCAAAGAAAGCCATTTTCTCTCTAGTACCTCGTTCAACTAATTTTCTCCAGACATTAACCTTTTTGGGAGGTGTGGGGTAGAAATATTTTCAAAATGCTTCTAAGTACAAACCATTGACAAAAACTTCATAAGATTTGCCAGTTCTTGAAGTTGAGACTGATTGTTGTATCATTTTGTTGAGAAATATTGAGTTTTTATGCTTTTTTTCTCTTCCCAAGTTTTTGAACTATGGTTTTATGTCTAGTAGCTAAATCAGCATTTTTTATGTTTTTAATTTTAAACCTTGATATTTCAAGTTGACGCCTCCTTGTCAAGTTTTGTATTTTTTATGGAAGCTTACGTATTTCATGTCAAATCTGTACTGCAAATTCATAAGATTATATCTATAAGATTTCAAGAAAACAGGAAATGCTTTCCAATCATTTATTTTAGTAAAAAAGGGAAAAAAAAAAATTTTTTTTTTTTTTTTTCAAAGTGAGTCATGCAATTGTAGTTATTTTGGAAACAGATGCAAAATGTGTATTTTTCAAATTTGTGTTATGAAGTCTTAAAAAATAGTGCAAAGAAAATGAAAAGGAATGATTTTAGATTGGGAATTGAGACAAGGGAATTGAAGGAAAATGCGAATAAGAGATGAAAGAGAACGAATGATAATAGAAAGAAAACATTGGTAAAGAGAAGAAGGAAGAAAATAATTCAAACTTGAAGAAAACAGAAGGAAACTGAAAGAGGCAAAGAGAAAGAATGGAAGAATAGAAGTCATTAATAAGTTGTATACTTCTTGATATATGTTTATAGAGAGAGATACTTATGTATATGAATCTCAATATGTGTATATATATTTTTGTGTGTGTGTGTGTATATATATATATATATATATATAAAAACATGTTTCATTGATTAAACATATGTGTATTTATTTTTATAATAATTCTGTCTAATTCTCAAATCAGTCTCTTGATGCTAAGATGAAATTCCTCAAGGAAGGCGCCATAGTTTTTTTTTCTACCCAAATAGTTTCCATCTACTCCAAGATCCTCCTCAGGGGTGAATTGCAAAGACACACTTATTGTAACTGTAATAGTCATGATGGTGATTTTTGTGAACGTGTTCTGTTAAAATTATCTTTAAATTTAAATATAGCCATTATAGATATGGTACTTTTTTTGCAAAGCAAGCATCCCAATATATGAAAAAAAAAACTCCATAGTAAATTAGTTGCTCATCATAATGAGTCTGACCATAATTTCCTTTTCTATGTGCCACATCCCTTCAGGACATGGGCAAACATAGTTCTCAAAAAACTTCCCATCTTCTGTGGCCCTTAACAGTTGACTTTTGCTAAGGCTACTGACTTCTGTTCCATAATCCATTCATCCAATCTCATTAGCTAGGTGGTTCCTGTTTTCCCCTCTCTCTCTCTCTTTCCCCTCAATATGCCATTAATTAGCTTCCTCAAAAAACCTTCCTCAATATGTGTCCAAGAGATTTTGGCTATCTCTTCCTGATTCTAAGCATGTGTTCTTTTGTTGCCATTTTCTTTAAGACTTATTCATTTCTGACTTGCTCCATCCATGGAATTCTCAGCATCCTTCTGTATAACTACATTTCTGTTGCTTCTAGGGTTTCTCTTCATCTGTGGCAGTAGGAGTGGCAGTTTTTCCTGCATTCACTGCCATATAAGAGGGTAGATGTTACATAGCAATCCAGTACTCATTTTTCTTTTTCTTTTTTTTTTCTTTTTTTTTTTTTTTTATTTCCCAGCTAACCTTGCTTAACTTTTGGAAAACCTCTTTTGCTAGACCAATGCATTAAATGCTACTTTAATTAAAATGGAAAGCAATTTACTAAGTATAGAAAGGGCTTTAATTGCTAGATCATCCACAGTAAATTTGCATTCAGGTTCTTAAAACATTTCACATTATTTTTTTCAGATCTTCTGTTATAACAATCTAGGATACTTGATAATAAAGTGATAAAAAAGTGAAATCTGCTAGAAAAAAAAAAATTAATTTAAAAAGTTAAAATTTCAGCATTCCAACATATTCAGTTTTTATATCCCCCCACTTCTTCCTACACAGATATAATTCCATCAATAAAATCATTACTTTAATCCAATGAAGTCCTTTTAGATGATGAAACATGTTTGGCAGAATTTTCTTTAATTTGTTATTCATTACCTATGTATACATGATGGATTCCCCAGTCAAATTCAATGTACGAAGTTCCAATGACTGCAAACTAATTATCTGCATGTCTATGACGGTCATGACTTTTGAGACCAGCTCAAGAATTGCACAAAAGACCACAAACAGTACAGGAGAATGTATTGCATCCAAGTGCAGCAGGAACACTGTTAAATGTCTTATTTTGCTTTCTCATTTCATGTAGTCGACTGATGGTTACTTCTCAGTGCAGCTGTATCAATGTTGTACTTGCTTCAATGTGACCAGAGTTGTTTTTCTTTCTGGTGCTGAGTTGCTGTCCTGGAGAGTTCGTACATTATAAGTACCAAGATGAAGTTGATGTTTTGTAGAGTTTTTCGCAGCAGCCAGATATGTGTGAAACTAATTAGATGTAGGTGTTAGAAAATCAACACAATGATTTGTTTCAAGTGGTGAAGGCTTTTGTCGGACCATCCACACTTTTTGGATCTGTAGATAAAAAAGTAACGGTGCAAAAGACTTACCACAGAAACTCCGAACAACAGTCCTCATGTGTTATTATCGCAGAGTTTAACCTCTCCGGATCACAGTCGATAGCAGCCAGTACATGCCTCTAGGCAGACACATGCAATATAATGACCAGGTTAAGGTGTCATGAGTTTTTCTTCCCATCTGAAGTCTTTTTATCATGAAACCAACACTAAAAGAATTGCTAACCAAAACTCAGAAACTCTTTTCACCCTCATCAAGGGCAGCTAGCCCACTCCAGTTCTTAACCTGGTACTTTACATAGCTCTCTCTCTCTCTCTCATATATATATATATATATATAAGACTATGACAAAGTAGAAAAAGTTTTTGTGTGATACGTTTTATCCCTTAGGACTTCACTGAACAAGTAAGGGACAAAATGTGTCACATGAAAACTTTTTCCACTTCATCATATATCTTTCCTCTGAAACTGTTCATGTATAATATATATATATATATATATATATATATATATATATATAGATGAAATACATCAGTGAGTCAACAACCAAAGGGAAAAAAAAGCTCTAATTTTTCAACAAAAATTGTATTGTGAACATAATCTTTTTTGTCAATTCATTAGACTCAACACTTCTTCCATATTTATATTATATATCTCAAATTTGGTAAAATGGAAATTTTAGATCAGGTTACAGACCTATTGATCTTATATACACATTTCATTAAATAATAGACAAGTCTTGTCTATTTATTTTATGTAAATTCTTTTCATAATGTCTGATAAGCTTAATAACATTATCATTAAATGAAGAAAGAAAATCACAATATTGATACATATTTTTTTAATCCAATCTAAGCTTTCAGCTTACATGAGCCATTATCAAAGATGTCAATTACAGTACATTATATTAAGCAATACACGGACAAGAAAGTGATGATAGTCTGTTTCTACTTACATGGATTATTTCCAAGCAATGATAAACATGTGCATATAAGACCCTGGAAGCGATTTGATTAATATGAGCAAATTTTTGTCAATTGAGATGATTGATGTTACCTTCAACATCCTGACTCCAGTGTTTTGTAGGCAGACATGCCTGCCATTCTTCAGTGGGTATCAGCAATTTAGTCATTTGACCTGATATGCTGCCAACCATTCAGCCACAAAGAAGTGTTCGGTAGACAAAGTTTGAATTATGGTTCCCATAAGGGTTACAGGTTCGATTCCTGTTGGAGGAACATATAATTTTTATGAATTTTCTAGAACATTTCAGGACGGTAAATGTAATTAATACTGTTTATTTAAAAAAATGGAGCATTTACTTTAAATAAATTATAGCTTTAAAAATAATGTCTAACAGAAAATAAATTAAAAATAATTGTCTGACTTGTATCTATTTCATAATATTTGTATGCATATGTGTAAGTGCGCGCACACACACACACACTGGAGGCAAAATGTTTGAGGCCACCTTCTGAATTTAATAATTAGTAATTTCTTTGGTTTAATTAACTCCTACTAAGCTGGAAAGCTGATACCATTTAGTCCATTAGTGCATGGCATCCAATTTTAGTTTTTAGAGAGGAAGTGACCTAAACTTTTCAATCTATCTGCCCTCTGGTTATGATTAGCCAGTAAATTAGAAGAAAAACTGTAATGTAATAATGTTTTTTTTTTTTGTTTTTGTTTGTTTTTATTATTATTTCCTTTGATTTTTGGTGTGTACACATTTCGTTCAGAGTCCCACCCAGAGACCTAAGGTTAGAAATGACATCATGACATTTTCCAGTGACAAAAAAAAAAAAAAATTTTTACATAGATGTAGCCCTTTGTAAAGTGTGGGCTGTACTCATGAGAACAATTTTTTTTTTATTATTAAATACATGATAAAACCCTTCTAGAAGTGAAAGTCTCTCTGACACAAAGTGAGTTCATGCATTAGCTTTGGAAAAAGGCATGCGACCTTCAATTTTTAGGTGATTTTTCAAAATCCTGTGTGTGACCTCAAAATTTTGTCCGATGTGTGTACACACACACACACACACACACACACATTTAATCTTTTCCTCCCAAGCAAGGAAAATAAATCCACTAGGATGAAAGAATATGGAGAAAAGAAAAACATTAATAAGGAGAATTAAGAAGACAGAAGATAATGATTGGCATTGTATTTAAAATTCTGGAAAACAAAATTAACTGGAAAGCAAGAGGCCAGTACAGAGTTCCACAAGAAACTGCTAGCATAGAACTAAAATTATGTCTAGCCATTCCAACTGGAAAATGATGAAACCTAACTGCCAATCTAGTACTGTGCTTAAATTCATAAAATCACAATATCAAAAATGTAAGCCCATCAGAACAATTACCATGAAAATATTTATAGAAAAGGCAGAGGGAAGCTATATTATGGCTTAAATTCAGTAAATCTAGTTACCAAAGATGAAAGCTTATCAGAATAATTATCATGGAAATATTTATAGAAAAGCCACAGGGAAGCTGTTATGGCTTGACTGAAGCTGATATATAACTTCCCCCATCATGGGCATCTTTTAATAGCCATTTGACTTGATTCAATGATTTTTTGAGGAAAATCCTGTCAATCCATTCTTTTTCAGTCTATGAAAAAGAAAAAAATATATCCAATTTTCAAACATGTCTACCTAAAAGACTAATGTTTGTTTTGGCTTTGATTACAATTGCAATTGGATATGACTAATATTTTGTAGTAACATAATCCCATCAGTATTTTTGGTCACATCAGCTTTTTACATTTTTAATGTTTACATCCGGCTTATCTTTAAGGAACTCTGCTCTTCCCTGAAAGATAAACTGTTTCAAGTATATTGCAAATTGGTTTGTAAATCTTTGGCTTCCTTATACTGTACCACTTTGATGGAGAATTTCTTGAAAATATGATTTCTTGGCAATAATACATTATGTATCTCTTTAAGTTGTTACTTTTTACATCTTTGAAGAATTATTTTCATTTTGACTGGTTATCTACCTACAAAAATTCCTGGCATTTTTTTTTTTTTTTTTGGAAAACGAGAGATTGAATTTTCTTCTGTGTGCTGTGTCCCTTAAGGATATGGGTGATCATGGTTCTCCACAATTTCCTCTCCTATGTAGCTCTTCGTAACATTTGGCTTTTTGATATCTCTCTCATCCCATTCCATGTTCAGCCATCAATTTCTGCAAGCTTGTTAGGTAGGTGACCTGCTGCCTCATTCTGTCCCTTTTGCCTGATGAGTGTCAAATTCTCCAAGCCTACTTCCTTCATTAAGTCCAAATGGTTTTGGTCTGAAGATCAAATCGAAGCCTGAAGCTGACAGTCACCATGCATTGTTGATTCCTATGACTACACTGATTATATCTACAAACACTCAATCTCCAATACCAAGTATTCCTTCTCTATAAATATAGCAAATTTTAAGCTACAGATATATATAAAATATTGCACATTGGTTTAGTTTTGCCTTCTGCTTGTGCTGTTAGGCATCACTGGGAGACACAGTCGTCTGTCAGCGGCAAGGCAAGTGGCCTGGAGGAGAGATATCTTGTGACCTCTGAGAGTGTTTGCTGCTGAGTCACTCCAGTGTCTTCTTGGTCTCCCTCTTGCTCTCCAACTAGAGTACCTGAGGGTGTATGCTTGTAGGGTTGGTTGGTTGATAGGTATATGAATGAGGTGTCCAAACCATTTGATGTGTTGTATGATTGGTATTGCTCCTACCATATCTCTTATTGCCTCATTCCTGATCTTGTCTCACCTGGTCTTGTTCACTGCTTTCCTCAGACATTTCATCGCACATTGAGTGGTAATAAAATAGTGCTTGATGTATAATAACAGAACTATAATAATAAATATTCATCAGGTGTTGACAAAAAAGTTTCAATCAGCATCTAATTATGATTGTGTTTTGCATGAGACTAAGAGCTGTACTATCAGTGTGTGTGTGTGTGTGTGTGTGTGTGTGTGTATATATATATATATATATATATATATATATATATATATATATATAATAAATCACCCTGATGATCCCATGTAGTGAAATCTAGGTAGGTAGTACCTGGCTTATTAGGTTTTATTTATTTTACTTTTGCTCTACTAAGTGTATTGAGCACTTTCATTATTACTTACTGGCTTTTTTTTCTTTTTTTTTTTTTGTGCCAGAGATTTAAGATGCTGGAAGATTTATTTCACTCTGTTCAAAGGTTTCTGGTGTTTTTTTTTTCCATTTTTCCTCGGATGCCAATTTATTTGAAAATTGTTCTATCCAGGTTTTTTCACCCACCGACTTTAAATACATTTACATTTTATATATATATATATATATATATATATATATATACACACACACACATATACATTATTTACATTATTCAGACTATTAATATTACATATTAAATATGGTGGCAAAGATGAGGACAATCGTCCGAATAATGTACATAATACCTCATCTCAAAAATACACACACACACATATCCTCTTAGTTGATTATAGAGTTAAGTTTTTCAATTCTTTTTTGGGAGTGGGAAATGTTTTAACAGAAGATGGAAAGTGTGGCACTGAAATCTGAATGTACATTGAGATTGCCAGAAGATACATTCCGAAAGCTAAGCAGAGTATTAAGAGATAGAAAAATTTCTTCAGAAACAAAGAAAACAATACTGAACTGTTACATAATATGAGGTCTCCTATATGTTCCTCAGAGATGAGGAAGAAACTTGAAGCAACAAAAATGTGGTTATACAGAAGGATGCTGGGTATAGCATGGGCGGCATATGTGAGCAATGACAGTTTTAGAGAAAATGGAAACAAAAAGGAAACTTGTACTTAACATTAGGGAGAGACAGCTGAAATTTCTAGGGCACATAATGAGGAAAGAGAACTTGGAAAATTTGATACTCACAGGACAGACTGAAGGCAAAAAGGACAGAGGAAAACAAAGTATAACTTATTGACCTTCAGTAAATGGATGGTAGAACAGGGTTTAGAAGAGATAACAAAGAGAAAATCAATTCCTACAAAGTACATGAAAATGTGGAGAGCCATGATCGCCTATGTCCTGAAGGAATAAGGCACATAAAGAATATAGTTTTGGGAAAGTAGTTTAGTTCATTTCTCACTCTTCTACATCAGCCATTGTGACATTCAAGTAACAAGTTATTCTGTGCAGTGATGTGAACTCCTTATCAAGTGTCTTTTCTGTACTGATGACCATTACACTATCTCATATATACAGTGTGGTGCAGATAAATCCAGAATTTTATGTGGCAACAGTGCTGTGACATCACAGTATAGTGAGGTTTCGAGAGCATAATAAAAAAAATCTATACCTCAGGACTTGTCTGGACATTGACATAGAACATGCTTTGTAATTGACATCTTCACAATATGATTGTCAGTCAGCTGTTGTAGAGAACCTTCATGCTAGGCACAAAGCCAAAAAATCATTTAATGGTTTAAATACCCTAAAACCATTGTTTACGACCTTGCAAAGGCATATAAGACCTCAGGTGACAAGGACAATTTCAAGCTAGAAGTACTCTGGTATCACCAGGATGCCTGAGTTTGTCACTGAGGTTGTCAAGGAGATCCCCAGGAAAAGCATGAGAAAAATTGCCAAGGAAAGGTGAATGATCAGGTGCATTGTCAAGGAGGATTTGAATTATAAATCTTATGTACTCAAGAGGTGCCATTTGCTCACCTTATCACTGGTCTCCCAATTTATGGATCCCTCATTGCCAGACAGCAATCCACTTGGCAATTTTGTGTGGAACATCTTGGAAAGGGAGGTGAATAGCAGGCTCCTATAACACCAAGGAGATTCACAAGGAATGCTTCAGGGAGGTTGTTAACAAGGCCTGCTCCAGCTTCCATTCCTGCCTGGAGAAAGTGATGGTCACTGACAGATGATGATCAAGGCTAGAAAGTAACTATTGAGCAGCTCCAACCCAGACAGAGCTTCAATACTCCATTTTTGGTTATAACCAAAAGAAGTCATCATTTGAAGATGGTTGGTTTGGAAGCATAAAACACATTTCTAATGCTCTTAAGAAAGGCATGAATTTAACTCTCCCTGCATTCTGGATATGCATTAACTGGACACCTACAATATTGTAATGTTATTCTGTATAGAAAACAATATCAACAAAGTAGGCTGTCTATGCTGTTTTAACTTTGGAAAAGGCACGCGTTCACTTTTTATGGTATTTGACATACATCTTTGTGCAAATTAATTGAAGCAACCACTTTAGTTTCCTTTGTTTCAACATACGGTCAGTTTTAGGCCCATGGAGTGACAGGGTGTAAGCAATTTCTATTTTTCCCTCAGATTAGGTCATTTGCAGTGATGTGCAGTAATATGAATCTATTTTCAAGGTGTATGATGAAATTTGTTTGGCTTTGACAAATATTGTGTCATCCAAGATTGCATCAGATTTTTATCATGCCCAGACACTATTGTCTCGACTGTTGATTAGTTGTATTAAAGTCATTGTCTGTGATAAATCTCACTCCAATTAAGTGAACAACAATTGTAACAGTACACAAACACACTGGTAAGCCTTATCAGTGAGAAATCAAAGTACTATAGATTGGCATGAAAACTCTCTTGATTTAAATCCAGTCAAGAATCTGGACAATCTGCAAGGAACGACTTCATGGAAAGGACATACAAAGTACTGATATATGCACTGGGTCAAGTTTTATTGGAAAAATATGTAAAAAAGTAAATAATAATGGAATTATTTGTTTTGTTTCAATTAATTTGCATAAGGTGTATATACTAAATGTACAATATGGATAAATCCAGAAAAAAAATAAGGGATAATAGAAACGGTGTTTATATAGCAAATTAATATATTTTAATGAAACTTTATACAGTTAGGCACATCTATAAGGTAGAAAAATCTCTCAATTCTAGGATCAGTCATTATCTATCCACCATCTCCTTTTCATCTTGGCTTCCTACATCCTCCTCCTATTTTTATATCACAAACCTCATTCAGTAGATCTGTCTTGAGTGGCTCTTTATTAGGTGAACCTGAGCAAAGACAGTAAGAAAGGCTTGAACATTAACACTAATGCAGGGTCTAGTATTGCACTTTATTTCCACAATTTGTTGATTGTCTGCCATAATTTGAAAAAAAAAAAAAAAAAAAAAAGACCCATGTGGATGAAGCTTTTCACTGATAGATGATGTATTTCTTCTTTTCAATGTTGTCATACTGAATTGGCTATGCCAGAACAGGTGATGTTTAGAAAATTAATAGTTTATCTGTAGGAGATTTTATATATATATATATGTGTGTGTATGTTCATCTATTTCCTTTACAATGTTGGCATTGGTGTATTTTTTCTGTAACATCCTGAAAATATTTGTCTTTCGAAATATTCTCTTGTTTGAAGATGATATGACTCACTAGATGAACATGCAAACCCAGCCGTGTGCAAATCAACAAAGATGCAATCCATATACGTTGTATAGACTCATGCAATTACTCATCCTGTGCCTGAAGATGGGATTAATCTATAACCTGAGTGTCAGCAGATTTCATCCTTGTGCAAAACCATTCATGACTTGTGATGTGTTTGGCCCGAGGGGCCCCGTTGGATCAACAGGACTGTAGGTTCATTTCATGGTGTGTACGAATGAGGGTGAATCAATGTCTGCAGCCTGACACGGTGTTGTTGGCTGAATTTTTATCTAAAATTTTCACTGTATGATGTGATTAATGTTCAACACAAAATAAATTGTACCAAGATAGAAGATTATTCAAAAACTAAAATTTCTTCGTAAAGTGACAAACTTATTGGTGTGTTTGTGTGTATGAAAATATATACAGTGCAACCATGGTTCTTGACCATCTCACATGTTGAACAAATCGGTCTTTGAACAAAAAATTAGAGATGAAAATGCCTAGGTTATTGAACAAAATTGCCGAACCAAGTTGACTGCTATGTTATATACATTTGTGTGTTGTCGCATGATTTTCTTTTCCAGTTTTATTGTTCTGTGATTTTTTTTCTCTACATTAATCTCTATTGGAAAAATAGTTTCAGTTTACAAACCTTTCAGGTTACAAACAACCTTCAGGAGTTAATTAAATTAGTGAATTGAGATTCCACTGTATATGTTAAGATAGTTTTAGGGTATGTTATATTTATGGATTAAAGTTCTCAATATCAGAGATAGAGCCTCTGTAAATATAAAAGTGGACATTCACGTCAATACTCAGGGGCAACAGTCTGAACACAATCGTCAGACCATTATATATATATATATATATATATATATATATATATATATATATGAAGAATACAGATCTTATATGAACAATATGCATATTATATGAAGAATCTTTAGTCAACAGTTGCATATTAATTTCCCCAAGTAATTCTATACATTTAAATTATTTAATGGTTTCTTAAAGAAGCTATTTTTTTGTATTGGAAACTCACAAAGCATATATCTTGTTTAACATTTTGTTAAATTATTACTCCACCCCATTTTTTCTTAGGAAATGGCATTGTTTAGTGTGTAAAATATGTATCCATCCACATCTGCTCTTGTTTAACATCTGTCTTGCCAATCTACAGGTCATGACCCATTTGTGAAAAATTGTTTCTTAATTTTTGCTTGTTTGCTTAGTTTAAATTTAACATAGGTCATATTCAATTGGTTGATCTGAGTAAAGCCACCAAATCTTATAACTTTTTTTTTTTGTAAAAGAGGTTGTATTTTGCCTTTAAATTTAAATAAATCATTCATTTGCCAGTAATTTCTGATGAGATGCATTTGATATACATCAAACACAACTGCAATGGTGTAGAGATTTTGACATGTTTTTGATGTAATATCCTAAAACACACACACACACACACACATATATATATATAAAAGTGAACATAGAAGTCAACACTTAGAGGCAACAGTCTGTTTCATGCTAGACACAATCATCAGGCCACAGATTATGACCTTTTGGCCCCTTAGATTAATGATTATGGGACTACCTTCTATCTTGCATATATGCATCTTGCATATTTTTTTTTACTTGTGAGATATATATATATATATATATATATATATATATATATATATATATATATATATATATATGTGGCTTGTCTCCCCTTTATATTCCTTTCTGCAGCTGCACGGGATAGCATACACACAGTCTTTAGTCATGTTCTCCTCTATGGAGGGGTCTTACTTGAGAGGCTTTTGAAGGTTGTCCTGATGTTATATGGACCGCAGATCCTTTGTATTTTCTCTGATAAGCCCTTCACATAAGGCAGGCAGACTGTTTTCTGAGTGTTGTTGTCCTCCTCTTGTACCTGCCTGTCCCAGTTTTTTGGGGCTGCTGCCATGTACCCAGGGTAGTTGTAACATGAGGGGAAGTGGAAAAATCAGGCGTGGCTGACCACATATGGAGACAGAAGTGAGATCACCGCCCTCTGTGGGATCAGGTTTAAATCGTATACAAGGAACACCATTGGAAAAATTCGTAAACTTAAGGAATCAGCACATATGCTATGCCACAAAAATCTCCTGAGCTGACCAAGCATAGAAATGAATACAATATGGGAACCAGTAATAAGAAGTGATAGAGAAAAGTGTTAATAACAACAAAAGTTGCAATATGAGCTTTGGTAAAAACATGCAATGATAACAGCAAAAAAATTGCAATACGAGCACTGTAAAAATGGTGGCTGAAGACATTAGGTTTATAATACCCAGAAATTCATACACAAGGACACATGGCACAGTGAATAAAGGCGTTGGTTAGATCCAGAGACAGGACCCAAAGAGTGTGAGTTCAATACCCGGTTAAGGCTGTGGAGAAGTTTCAGAGGGAAATTAACAGGAGATAACTGATAACTGACATCCATAACTGACATGGCATGTGGAACTAGAACAGTCTGCCGAAGTGAGCGAAATAAAGAATTCAGTTTGAAATTCCAACCACTTGAAGAAGGCTGGAGCGTACAATGGCTGAAACGTTGTAATAAATATGGTGACAAAGATGAGGACAATAGTCCGAATAATGTAAATAATATACATAATACCTCATCACAGAAATATAGACAGACTACTACTATTATTAGGATTCACTTGGATTATATACCAATGGATTTGTTACCTTAATTAAAGCTTTCATTAAAGTACTTCTTTAGTTCTACTCCTTATTACAACCTTAAAAGTCCCCCCCTCTCTCTCTCTCATATATATATATATATATATATATATATAAATAAATAGAGAGAACTAGCTTATTTGACAGTATGAGAATATAATTTTACAACAGGATATCAATATATATTTTAATTTACTCAGTGGGACTAATTCATTAAAAGCATTTCAAGAATCACAATGCCAGTCTGTCTTGATATTGTTTCTTCCAGGAATCTCTTGTGTGCCAAGATGAGAGAGAAACCAAGAAATCTAGTCTTATCTCTTGATGAATATCAAATATGAGAGGGGATCTTTCCATGTCCGAAAATTTAATAAATGGGAGGTGGGTTTATATAAAAGGAGGGGAAGTAATTTTTTTTTTTTTTTTTTTTCATCCAATTGTACTTTATTCTGACCCCACCCCATTTTCAGAGTTTTTTTTTTTTTTTTTTTTTTTTTTTTTTCAGTCTAACTTTCTTAAGCTCTCCAATTTTCTTTTAGATTTCTTTATTTTTCTGGGATCGTTTTTCCTCATCTAACTACAAAATCTCCCCCACCCACAATTTATTTGACACACTGCCATTTTATGACTTTCAAATTTATTTTTGAACCCTACCTACATATTAGACACCACCCCTCTACAGATGCAGCAAAGTAAATATATTAAGGCCATAACATAAAGTGGGCAGAAGCCTCAAATATGAGTGTATAGTTGTTGTATACAAATTAGTCTCTAAATGCTGAGTTGCACACTTTGTGTGTCAGTTGATAACAAATGTTATTGGAATATCATTGTTGTTTGCTGGCATTTTCAATTTGATAAATGGCTGAGGGGATTCAAATAAAGTGTGTGGTGAGTTCTTAGTTTTAAAAATGTTATGCCCTCCCTAACCAACTTTATTCACGAGGCAAGATTAGTGAAATATTTATGCCTTACAATGAAATGTAGTAAAGTAAATAAGGAATTTAGATTAAAGATAATTGTGAAAGACATTATTGATATGAAATGAGGCAGTGTAGATTGCGTTACTTGTGGTAAGGTGTGTCTACATGAAATAGGAAGCTTCTGTGTAAACTGGAAATGAGTTTAAATCTTGTTAGAAGAATTTATTTTAAATTTTTGTATTATGAGTCTTATTTATTTTCTCAGATGCAGTATATATTACACATGTTGCTGGAGAAGTATAGATAATATATTTAATTATATATATATATATATATATATATATTTGGCTTTGAAAATGAAGACATAAACACATTCTTTTAGAGGGACCTTTTTCGTCCAACATGTGCAACAATGATAAACAAATTGGCGAAACGGAAAAAAATAAATACAGAGTGATAACTAAAAAAAATTTATTACTAAAAACAAACAAATCTATGTAAATAGGTTCCTAGTGTGAACAAAACATAACAAGAAAAAATTAACTCTTGACCCATCCACAAGAGACAGTTCAAAGATTGTTCTCCTTCTAACTGTACGGTTTTGTGATTATTATTGGCCCAACGAATCTTTCTAAAGAAGTGTTAGATGAAAAAGTTCCCTTTAAAAGAATGTATACTGTCATTATCAAAGTCATATATAAATTCTGTGGTGCAAAATTAATTTATATATATATATATATATATATATATCAACATATATATATATAGTCAACACACAGAGGTAACAAAGTGTTTCATGATGAACACAATCATCAGTCCTTATGATTGCATCCAGCATGAAACAGTCTGTCATATCTGTGTTGACTTCAATGTTCATTTTTATATTTACATACGCTGTCTCTGATATTAAGCACTTTATCCCATAAATATAGCATACCTTAAAACTATATTTCTTTATATATATATATATATATATTATAAATTAATTGATTTAAAATGTTTTTTTTCGCTACACAGTTCTAACCATATTTCAAAAATGGAAGCTAAAAGCCCCGAATTTAATTTTGTGATTAAATTAAAGACATTAGTTTCATTTCATCCTCAAGCGAAAAATCACAAAATTAAATTCGGGGCTTTTAGGCTCAAAGGAGAAAATAATTCACTATGATGTAAATGTCTAGAGAGTGCCTTAATCACGAGTTCATGTACAGTAAATTTGCACCCTGGTTCTTGCAACATTTCATCATTGCTGGTTCTTCTAATATCAATGTGAAATACCTACTTACGAAAGTGATGGAAAGAAAAAGAAAATGACCATAAATGAATTCAGCTGAAATTTCCAGTACCCTCTGTTGTAGGCATGTGTAGTCCTTCCAACATAACAAATATAGTCTGAAGTCCTGAAGGACAAAATATGTCACAAGTAAACATTTTACACTTTGTCATATAGACATTTTCACATGAACATGGGTGTCCTCCAAGACTCTATCCTAGGTCCTATGCTGTTTCTGATCTTCATCAATGATATTCCTGATGTCATCAGTTCCCAAGCAGGCATTTATGCAGATGACACTACCATTTACACATGTCTCAATAGGAAATCTGTCAGAGTTGACAAAGTTAAGCTGGCCATTGATCTTGAAAAGGACCTCCAATCAGTAATTAACTGGGGCAGAAAATGGCTTGTAAATTTTAATGCCTCCAAAACAAAACTGATCTCATTTAACCACTATAGAGAAATTTTCCTGCCCACCCTCAGCATGGCTGATGCTTGACTCCTGGAGCGCAACACACTACACTTACTTGGCCTCACGTTTTCAACTGACTAAGTGGAATTACTGTATTGAATCAATAGCTGCATTTATTGCAAGGAAAGTTGGGTCACTGTGTCATGTCAGAAGGTTTTCTTGTAAGTCCATCTTGCACATTTACAAATCTACCATTCATTCATGCATTGAATACTCTTGCCATATCTGGTCTAGTGAAACTGCTCTTCATCTCGAGGTTCTTGACAAAATCCAAAGAAGGATTTGCAATGAAATTGATCCTGACTTAGCATCTTGTCTTCAGTTGCTTTCTCACTGTCTGATGTTACGTGTCTTCCCTCTGTCTTTTCTACAAATATTTTCATGGGAAATTGTTGTGTTCACCATTTTTCTGAGACAAAATTGTTGTGTTCATCTGTCTTAGAAAAACGATGAACAATTTTTGTCTTAGAAAAAAAACACCCTGATGGTAACATTGTGCTAATGTTGAAAGTACTCAGAATAAATGAATATGTATCAATTTGGTAATTTTTCCTCTTCCTTTAATAAGGATACCAAGAAGCTTGTCTGTAAATTTGAGAGGATCCTATTGAAAATATTTTAATAAAACTTGTCTAAATTATTCAATGAGACATGTCTTAATGAAAACATGCTGTCAAAATATACACAATACTATACATACATACATATATATACACACACACACACACACATCCTTAGGCTCTGAACAACTGGACACAAAATTTGTTTGACTCCTGAGAATCTGAAAGAGAATTCCACAGGTGAAAAGTGTGAGAGAAGAAACTATTAGAATAGAACTTACAATTACATTTAGCAATTTTAACAGGAAATGATGAGATCTAACTGCCAATCTAGTCTTCTATATGCCATGTCCATTCATGACACTGGTGATCATGGCTCTCCCCAACTTCCTGGCCTTTGTAGCTTTTAGAAAATTTTGCCATCCTCCTTAATCCTGTTCTGCCAACCATTTACACACCACTATTGACAAACATTTAATATTTTTTGTATAAGTGTGTGCTAATGAGCCTCACTAACCTATGTAGAATGAAACCTTGAATATGTTGACCTGATGCCCACTCATTAAGTCTCTCAGCCCTTGCCTTTACCATTAAGATATACATCAAAATGCTGATTTAAGTGAAATAAAGAAGTGTACATGTCCTACTGACATAAGTTTGTTTTTATCTGCACATCCTTAAAAGATAACAGTTCATTGCCAATAGCTACTGGTACCCTAATCTTTACCTATTTGATGCATTTTGAAAATCTTTTTAAAAAAGTTAAATAAAACATCTGAAAAATGTTCTTTCGTTATTTATCTATTTCTTTTTTTTAGTTTATTTTGTATCTGGTTTTTCAGAATGTCCTTGTTAACTACTTGCTCACAGATGGAGATGAAATTAGAATTTAGAAATCAGATTAGATCCAAATTTACATTTATCCAGCTTATATATCAAAATTGTAAGAGTAAAAACTATTTTTTTTTTTCATTTTATCCATATGTTTATATATAAATGTGGATCAGTAAATCTATAAACTGATGTGTAGTTAGTCTTATTTTATATGTTGTGTTTCCTTAGAATGCAGGTGATCATTGCACTCTAAAATTTCTTGTAATCTGTAGCTCTTAATAAATTGACTTTTTGTTATCTCTGTGAAACCATTCCAGCATCTCTGTCCTGGGTATGATGATAAAACTACATCTGTGTCCAGGGTAAGACGATAAACTACGTCCAACAGCAAGGCCTCTAATCAGGAAGCTTTGAAGAGTGTGGAAGACCTTTTAATTGCTGATGTTCCCAGGTCCACCCTGACCCATGGTGGTAGCACCTGTTAGGATCCCAGGTATGGGCAAATAGTTAACCCTGAAACTGAGGTAAAAAGCATTATGAAAGTGTAAAACTAGATTTTAATACCAGAAATACTTTGTAAAAAAATTATTACCGGAAATAAATTTTTGAAGAAAAACTTACGAGCAATACGTTTTTGAAAAAAAAAAATATTACCAGCTATACATTTTTGAGGAAAAAATATTACCAGAAATAGATTTTTGACAAAACAAAAATATTACCAAGAAAAAAAAGTTGTTGGCATTAAATGACCCATTGCGGTTGATATGCCGTAAAACAAACCAAACAAAACCATTCCAGCATCTATTTACTCAATCTCACTAAATAAGTTATACATTGTTTTCCTCTTGCTTTCAATCTGTCCTGTGGGTATCAGATTTTCCAAGCTCACTTTCCTCGTGGTGTGACCTAGAAAATTCAACTGTCTCTTTCTGATATTAAGTACAAGTTTCCTTTTTGTTTCCCTTTTCATTGTAGCCCACATATTTGGTCCATGCTATCCTCAGCATCCTTCTATAAAACCACATTTTTGCTGCTGCAAGTCTCTTCATCTTTGAGAAGCTTGCCCAGCATTAACTGCCATATAGAGGACTGATATTACATAACAGTTCAGTACTGTTTTCTTTGTTTCTAATGAAATTTTTTTATTTCTTAATACTCTGATCAGCTTTTGGAAGGCATCTTTAGCTATTTCACTGCACCTTTGGATTTCAGTGTTGAACTTTCCTCTGTTGAAACACTTCCCAGATATTTAAATTGTTGTAGTTATTTGATTTTGGTACCTCCAATTTGTAATTTGGATGTTGGGCTTTTCCTTTGGCTAACAACCATGCATTCCTTTCTTTTCACTTTCTTTAAGTTCCTTCCGTAGGATTTCTTGTAGATTCGTTTCCATGTCTGCTACTAGCACTGTGTCATCTGCTTATGTTGTTCAAATTCTAGCCACCAATAATGAATCCTGGTAGAAGTTCTAATTATCTTAGAATCACCTTGCTGTATTCGTCGAATAAATCTGGCAAGAAGACACATCCTTGTCTTTCTATTTTTGTATATTTATTGAACTCTATCCATATGCAGGTGGTTTACTGCCAGTATAGATTCTGGATTATTCTAATGTCCTTTCCAAATATGTCAAGGTTTCTGATTAATTTCAATGGATCTTTGTGATATACTTTATCAAACACTTTTGCATAATCCATAAAACAAAGATACATATAGCAAATGTTAATATGAAATTTTCACTGTATAATGTTTGATTTATGTGATAAATATTCACAAATGAATTAAATGCATTGATAAGGAAATAAATTATGTTGAAAAGATAGATATTTGTCAAGTGTTTTTTCAAATTAGACACAGTTATTTCTTGATATTCCTTGGTGTGTATGGGTGCATATGTCCGAGTGGTTAGAATGTTTGCTTTCTGACCCTTTAACCTTGATTTGAGTTTCACTTTTTCAGGAAGATGACTTCCTGATGTTATCAGTGATCTTTGCATGTGGAAAATATCTTAAAGTTTTACCATGGGTTAAGCCAAGCTTTGTGATTGAAATTGGTTAGACAGGACTGTTTAAAAGCTATCACTGCTTGCATTAGTATGAAATAACAAGTTGTTATATAGGAATAAAGTGTCACTTCCGACAATTTTGAACATAGTTTGCCAGTGAGCAAACACAGGTGATCCCATTATTGAATTAAGTAGACCACATGACCATAGAGGAAACACATACGTAGTAAGTCATGTGACATCTAAAGGATCGTTATTTCTACTCTATCCTCTATTATTATACAGGCCACTATTCTCTATTCTATTCCCTATACTATTTCTCTATTCTGATCACTATACAATGGTTACTATTTGAGCAAGTATTATCAAGCAAGTACTATTAGTTTGAGTACTATTTGAAGGTGTCTGACACAAGTATTGTTCAACATCATATTATAGTTGTATCTGCAATTACAAAGTCTCTACTACAATGAGCATTACAAAAGTGGCAATGAGTATTCGTTGACATCACTAAACAAGTTATTGTGACTGAGGGTTTAAGTGTATTGTCCTTGTTCATACTCTTGGTTACACCAGACTATCTGCTCTCTCCCAGAAACTGTAACTAAAGTCTGCTCAGAGTAGTTGCAGTATAAACCACAAGTGTGCTCTGTGGGTGTTTAAGAAACAAATGTGACTGAATCGGAGTCTGCAATAGGGATTGGCTAACTGCCATAGGAGATGGATTTGCTCAGAAATGAGTTGGCAGCCATTATTATTATTATTGTGTGTTATGTGTTGTTTTTTTTCACTTGTCCTGCCTTATAAGCAAAGGAAGCCATTAGAATTTGGAAACAAGACTAATAGTAAATATTCATATAAAAAGTCATATTTACACAAGATCTGTTTTTGCATCAATTTCTTGCCTAACTTCTGTTTCATGTCTTGAAAACAGCCAGGGAGTAAAATGATCTGTAGTTCATGTCTGTGTGTCCTTTCTGCTCCCAGAAAATGTCCTGCTAAGCCTAGCACCTCTTTTTCACACTATAAACACAGGGTGTGAGCCTGAAATCACAAGTAGATCAAATTATCTCTACTTAGAGCAGCAAATGACAAGCTTTAAAACAACAATTACAGAAGGGGACGCTTAAAGTAACTTTTTAGGCAGGAAGCAGTGGGCTACTTTATCTGTCATGTACTTTATCGGTGTTACTTTCAAGATTGTCATTAACTCTTCTTGGGTGATTTGTTTTTCATGGTATCCAGTAAATTGCTCAAAAAATAATTTCTCAAACTATCAATTGCTCAAAAGGCAGTTTGGTCGAAACCTGGGGTTAAAAAAAAAATGATAAAACTACATTGTTTCTAATATTTACTATAAGATAAAATAATACAACTTTAAAGCTCCTTTTATATCCAGCATCGTTGTTGTGGCTCCTTTTATATCCAGCATCGTTGACGTGTCGTGAGACGGCGCAGGTTACATGGTGCTTCGAAATTACTTTGAGCCTTTTGAGCAATTGATACTTCGAAAAATTATTTTTTGAACAAATGATTTCGAGCAATTTACCTAGATCCGTTTTTCACACATACACTTTAAACAAGTATTGGGGAATAAGATAAAAAAAAGACTTCCTGTTAGTTTTGCTCCTCCAAATTCTTCTTGGTTTTGCACAAGAATTAAATATTTTTAAATGATTTTAAACAGCTTCATCAGATCTAGACTCTCTTATAGATATTTGCATGGTGACCAGATTGTTAGAAAAAAAAAATGTCTAAACTATCAGCTATATACAAGTGTTTTCTCATGTCAATGATTAAATTTTTTTTTATCATTTTACCCAAGCAAGGTGATAATGCCACTAAGATGCAAGGGGCTACTGAGAGTGAAAGAAACTGCCTTCATTTTAGTGAGGAGAAAAGACAATAAAAGAACATGATTCAGCAAGACTAAAGATGGTGAATGATATTGCATTTAAATTTTTGAATATCACAGTTGACAGGAAAGCTCGAAGAGAGTTCCAGAAGTGAGAAGTATTGGTTCCAATCCTTGTGGGAATGACTGCAAAACATTTTCCTCTCCCCAATTTAAAGGCAGAAGCATACAAATGCATGCTGGGATTTCTTCCTAGCCAGTAAGATCAGATACTTGTCAGTATCATCTGACTCCATCCTGGTCTGTCTTGTCTTGAAGTCAACACTATGTTCATTTGTTTGAACTTTTGTGTGTTAATGCCAATTCTTAGTTTGTGAACTTTTTGCCTTATTACTGTTAATTTGCCTTGCATAGATTGTTTGCCTGCCTTATATTATTTTTTGCCCTGTTTTCTTTTTCTTGTTACGTCTTATTGCAAACTTTGTCAATTCTGTTTGTTGGAGAGTTCTGTCATTTATTTTACATTTAACCATGGCCACTCACTCTACATGGTGTGAGTGAAGAAACTATTAGAATTGAGTTTGGTTACATCTAGCTATTTCAGCAGTAAAATGATGAGACCTAACTGATAATCTAGTACTTCACTTAAATTAATCTGGTCGAGATACCAAAGAGGAAAGCCCATTAAAACAATTGCCATGAAAATATTTATAGAAAAGGAAGAGGGAAGCCATATTATGGAGGTAGGAAAGTGAATGAAGTTTAGATGCCAGGTCAGAATTAAGAACATTGCAGAGACTTTATTTTATCAAGAATCTTGTAATTTGTGTTACACTTCAGAGAGAATAAATTTCACTGTCTTGTTGGTTCTTTGATGTTTACTTTGGCAACGATAAATCTCTTCTTTTGTTGTCTTCTTCTCTTTATCTTTTGTGTTCTTACCATTTGTCCACTGCAGAAAAGTCATGCTAAATTATGTGACAATTGTGGGATCTAAAACAATTCCTCCCTTCTGCCATCAGCAATGCGATTTTTATATTCCTTTCAATGGTTGTAAATTTGCATGTTACTAGCAAAATCTCGTATTTGTGAGAATGTAATGTTGTTAAATATTCATCTTATGAGCAGCAATCTTTTTTTCTTTTTACTCTGGATTTCTTTATGTTCAATTCATGTACAAAGTTTTGGTGTTTAGCAGTAAGTCATTTTTTTTTGTCTTTATTTGCTTTTCTGTTCAGTTCTCCAACCACAAATCTAAAGATATATAGCAGGAACAGCAGCCCATAATAGTCAATGTATGGATGAATGGCAAATCTATAAACGTGCAAGATGGATTCTGGTGGGAGAAATTGGAACAACACTGAACCAATTCTCCTAGCAGAAGACCCTAGCACTGATTCCATATAATAGCTCCACTTCATATCCATAGAAAACGTGAAACTGAGACGGCACAAGTAGTTTCTACCAATGGGTCTAAGTCTTAAAAAAAAATATGATCCTTCAACAGAACTTATAAACTGGCACTACACAAACACAAACAAAGAACAGTATGGAATAAGAAAATCTATATCACTTAAAAATTTCTATTAGCACCAACAATTAAAATGGATAGCATATAGAAATAGAACAGAAAATAGTGATATAATCAATATGTTGGCTTTCCATGCTACTGTAGACTCGTCCTTTTCTACCTATCACCCCTAGTAACAGAACAGTCTATACCTTACGCCTACGCACGGAAAACTTCGACCAATAAAAAAACCGTACTAGGCGAATCAACAAATCTCATTGGTTAACGACACAATAATCTGAAAGTTTCACGTGCAATACAAAATTGCGCCAAAACTTCTTAGAGCCGATTTTGGACTTTCAAAAACATATAAAAGAAAACACCGACTGACCAAAAGTGTCAGAGACGAACATCCACAGAGAAATTGCCAACATACTCCATGTCACTCGAAATCATGACTTTACCACACAAAAGTACATCAACGCTGACTCACTTGCAATTTAAACTCGACCAACTCTGTGGACATCAAATCGCAAACCTAAAACAACTTTGCTTATCCAAAGTGAACTATATTCACTACATTATTAAGTAAAAATCAACATTCAAACGATTCAGAAATATTACAGTCAAAGGTAAACCACTCTATAAGAACTCATTCCTAAAAAAACACTTAACATCGACATTTTTAATATTAATTAACACAATTCCAGAAAGACTGTAACTGAACATACAAATACAAAGAGAGATATACCGAAACCTCAAATATCACACACACACACTTTGCCATAGTAACATATACCAAAATATCCTGCATATACATATATATATATATATATATATATATATATATATATTACTTTTAATTGTATATAAATGTTTTGTTGGTTCCTAAATTGAATATGTCTTGTTTTTGATTGTATTTAAAATTCATTTATTTGTTTGTGGATGCAGAAAGTCGCGCAACCTACACAAATTCCTTCTGATTCACTCAATTACAATTAATTCTGCACATCCCCAACACTACCTTAAACAAAAGATTTGGAAGGAAACTTCTCTCAAAACTATAAAGAGAGAAATAACAGCAGTCTTCAGAAGAGGCTTATTTTCCTATAAAACTGTTTTAAGAGAAAGATTTAATAAATTTCAACCGGAAGTAATACTATCCATTTGGTCTAAGAATGACAAATATTTCTGGGAATTCTTTTCTTTTTATGTGCCATGTCACTTCAGGACATACGAACTCATGGCTCTCCTCTTCACCCTATCCCTTGTAGCTTTCAATAAATTTTGTCCCTTTACTACTTCCCCCAGGCCTTGTTCTGTTATCCACTTGCTTAAGCCTGCCAGGTATGACATGCATTGCTTTGTCTTGTTTCTCTTTCCCTCTATTTGACCTGTGAGTATCAGATTCTCCAAGCCCTCCTTTCTCATTACATGTACCAGAAATTTCAGCTGCCCCTTCCTGATGTTAAGTATAAGCTTCCCCTTGTTTGCATCCTCTCCAAAACCCCCATCATTGCTCACATGCTCGGTCCATATTATTCTTAGCATCCTACTTATCATTAACATTTATTTTACTGCAGAATAATTGTTAATCATTACTTACAGATTTTAATTTCCAGACTGTGAAGAAAGCAGGAATAAGTAATTTTCTAAAAAAAATTTTTAAAGAACTTATCTGTAAATGTTTAACCTTAGCAACACAGTGATCTCCTGAAAGGTGAAGAATTAGTGATATACATGGCATGCGAGAAAAAGACATTCTGTAGAACAACAGAACTGAATTGACTTGAACCCAGTACAAATGCTATCAGATTGGCAAATGGGCAAATATTTCAACAAGAATGAGCCACAGAGAATAATACAGTTTGTAAAAAAAGAAAGATTCAAAACTATACACATATACAATCAACTCTGTCTCTTCGTGTACTTTAAACTAACTTGTTATTTACATATGCTGTTTACTTTCAAAGAAACAACAAGAAATACAAGTTTGGTATTAAATGACCTTGTAAATGTCGATAGGCTGTTAAGACCAACAATCCAATCCTTACAAGCATAAAATTACATCTCTCTCTCTATACAGTGGAACCTCAGTTCATGAATTTAATTTGTTCCTGAAGGACATTCGGTTACGTTGTTCAAGAACTGAAATTTTGTGCGATAACTGAGGCATTTCCATCTCAAATTTTCTGTTAAAAAAATTTGATTGACATGGGAGACATCTGAGAACTGAGGTTCCTCTCTGTGTGTGTGTGTGTGTGTATATATATATATATATATATATATATATATATATATATATATATATATATATGAAGGAAGAAATATAGTTTTAAGGTGTACTATATTTATGGGATAAAGTGCTCAATATCATAGAGCATATGTAAATGTAAATATAAAAGTGAACATTGAAGTCAACACTCAGAGGCGACAGGCTGTTTCATGCTAGATGCAATATCGTCAGGTGTTTAGCATAAAACAGCCTGTCACCTGAGTGTTGACTTCTATGTTCACTTATATATATATATATATATATATATATGGAGTGATGGATAAATTGTCATTTAAATTATGAAAAAATGAAAATAACACTGGTATATCTATTTAACAGATATATTTACTAAAATTAAACAAAAATATTTTGAAATACTAAAGTGTAAAATTGCCAATAAAATCACCATTGGCTTCAACCGCACCCTCCAGATGACTCAGAATCTCCTGCAACTCTTCTGGACAGTCTCCTTGTTTAAGTTGGCAAATGCTGCCATAATAATTGCCTTCAGTTTATCTTTGATGCTATAAGGGTTTTTTTTTTGATTTCTTGCTCAATTGCACCCCATGCATAATAATCAAGGAGGCAGTTTGGTGAGTTAGGTGGCCAGATGTAAAGGGTGATGTGGTTGCAGATATTATCTGATAGCCATGACTTGGTTCTCCTGCTTGTGTGGCATGCTGCAGAGTCCTGTTGGCAGACATAGGGTCTTCCGGCAGCCACCCGCTTGACACGGCAGCACTACGTCTTCAAGGCACTTAATGTAGGTCTTTGTGTTGAGTCTGAGTCCCTGTGGGAAGATGAATGGAGGCATAATGATGCGATTACATGATAACTCCAAGCCCATTCATAATGACCGTTAGACTCATTCAACCCTTCTGAATCCTCTGCACTGTCCTTAGATTGACACCCAAACACTCTGGCGGTTCTGGAATGAATGCCAAGCAGTACATTGACATTTCTAAATTTCTGGTGGAGTGAATTGCATCATGATGTTGTTTTTCTCACAGACGGTGCCCAACTGATCCTACTATATTGTGCAGTTGACAAAAACAAACAATATGCATTTGTAAAATTAAATATATAAAATGGCAACAATTTACCCATCATGCCATATATATATATATATATATATATATAAATCACCAAACAAGTTTTGTTAAATTCAAGTTTTTGTTCAATTTGGAAGGAGCTGAATGAGTCTAATGGTGATTACAAATGGGTTTGGAGGGATTATACCTCCATTCATCTTACAATTAAGAGTATCTGAACAAAATTCAAAATAAATAAACTTTGAACAAATTATTCATAATTTTAATCCCAAAAGAATTGGTAAAATACTGTAAAAATTAAGTACACACCCCTTACTTAAATTTAACAAAATTTACTCCAAGGCATTTTTTAATTTTAAGAAAGTGGTTGTATACAACTGATACTTTAGATATTTCTGAAGGGGTTTGGTAGTATGCATGATATCTATATGAAAATCTCAATCAGATGACAGATAACTTTCGCATCTGTGACATCTCTTACCCCTTCTTATTCCAGGGCACCCCGGTGTGGTGTAATGGTTAGCAAGCTTGTCTTGCTAGATCAGTTACTGCTGAAAAGTGAGTTCGATCCTCACTGGGTGCCCCATACTTTCGGCCTTGTGCCACATCTAAGCTACACTTGGAAAATCTCTACCACTTTTTATTCTGTTCCATGCTGTATTGTTTTTTGAGATGAATGATTTTCACGATCATTAGACTTCTCAAATCTTTAACAATGAATTAGGGTCCTCATCTGTTGTCCTTTTATGATTGTCTTTTCCAACTTCATTTCAAGTTGTTTTACTGATGCCATCTTTTCATTCTTTTTAATGACAACTTCATCTAGGAGTAATTGATCAGCCATTTTCTTTTTAACAGACTTTTTTCAGTTCTGAAGAGAAGTCAACAATATAATTTGGAATAAATTTGCCAAATACGAACACACAAACAAATCTTATATATAAGATTCGCTTGTGAGTTCATATTTGGCAAATATGACCATTTTCTAGAAATCAAATCAAACTGTTCTTTACAGCTTCTCTTATCACTTGGTCAATGCAAGGTTCATTTAAAAACTTGCTAATGCCTCCCATAATGAAGATGAATGAAAATAAAATTCCTAGAAAAAAAAAATATCAAATTTGCAGTTCAAGATAGCGAAATTTCTATCTTAGGATTATATTGTGCTCTGGTTGAAGAGAAAGTAAAATAATGTACCAATGATTTGTAATTATTATAAAATACAGCAAAACAGCTGAGGAAGGCTGAAGCATACATTGACTGAAATTTGTTTAAAATAATTACAATGATAAGAATCCAAAAACATCTTAGAGAATTTTGAAACTATTTTATCTGAAGTTTAGAATGTGCATTAATTGCTAGTTCACCACACTAAATTTGCGTTCAGGTTCTTATGTTTCACCATTTTTGGCAGATCTTTTATTACAATGTGGGATATTTAATAACAAAGATGATGGAACACAAGAAAAAGTATCTAAATGAAATTGGCTAGATTATAGACCCAAAACACATTATTAAAAAAAGAAAATAGAAGCTAAAATACATTATTAAAAAAAGAATGTATTTTTCAAACATTTTCAAAATTTAAAATTCTCAGTGTCTCTCGTTCATATATAATTGCATCAACATAAACAAACCTATCCTAATGAAGTCCCGAGAGATAAAATGTGTCACACAAAAACTTTTTCCAGTTTGTCATAATATCTTTCCTCCAAACCACTGTTAAATATAAAATTGATTCAAGATTAAATCCGTCAAACTTTTCTGATTGAATAACTATACTGCTTAGTAAAACTAGTCATACTGTTTTTGAGAAGAATTTGGAAATTTTCTTTGGTTAGGAAAAGATTGTCATAAACTCTGTTGGATATTAAAATCCTAAGCCTATTTATTTAACCATTTGGTGACATAACCTTCAAAGTCCTACATGCTATTTTTACTGCTTTCTTGTTCAATCCATTCTTCAAATGTTTCCACATTGCCTTTATCCTCCCATTCCCTCATATACATGACTAATGAATACAAATTAATTTATCATCTACAGACTGAGGCTGACTCTCCTTAATTGTAGATAATAATACCTGCTGGGAAAGATAGTTATACTTTAATGATAAATGCAGGAAGACTTAGCTGTGTTCTGCTGATATTGGAAACTCAACAGGCAGAAGAAACACTTTTCCCTCCATTAATCACATGTAAGACCAAAAGATTGTTGTCAATAGAAAGAAGGTAAAACAATGATAAAGACAAGAGGCAAAGTAAAGATTATGAATGCATTATAGAAAATATGATACAGCAGCACATCTGTAAGAAAAGAAAACACATCAGCAATAAGAACTGCTGAACCTTTACCACGTCCCTTCAGTATGTAGATGATCATGGCTCTCCACGGGTTCTTTTTCTTTTATCTGTGAATTGCAAAGGTATCTTGGGAAAGATAGTGAAGTGGTTACCTGTTGCTTTCTCAATGTTTTTCTTGGTTTTCTTAATTATTTCACCCGAAGCAAGGTAGTAAAGCCATTATGATGCAAGGGGTTACTGAAACTGAAAGAAACCAAGAAGACAAAAGAACAGGATTCAAAAAGAGAGAAAATGATGAATGACATTGTATTTAAATTTTTGAAGATCATAGTTGACAGGAAAGCAGGAAACTGGAGGAGAGTTCCATAAGTGAGAACTGCAGGAACAGAAACTAGCATAGAAATTACGGTTACAAGTAACAACTTGAACAATAAAATTATGAGACCTATCTGCCAATCAAGTACTGAGCTCAAATTTGTGAAGTTAAGGTGTTCATGAGAAGAATTACTGTAAAAATAATTATAAAAAAGTTTCAAGGAAGCTATGTTATGATGGTGGGCAAATAACTTTGAAATCAGAATTGGCCTTCTCTTAGATTTGCTATCATTTAAAGTTAGAGATCCCATCTTACCCAGTTATTTAATCCATAGCTTGGAGTGGTGGGAGAAGAAATTGATTTATGGCTTTTCCAAGTGTATTTGTATAGAAGTGAACATGGCAGACAATTCAACATTCTGTACTGATAGACACTATACTACCCACACATCCAAAAGATAGTGAAGTGGTTTCTTGTTGCCCTCTCCATGGATTTGAATTCTCTTAGATTGGCTGCCAAACAAGCCGAGTCTATGCTGCTATTAAATCCATAATTAGAAGGATAAAGGATGGATTCATGCTTTTTTTCCATTTGTTAACACAATAGACTGACCTGGAATTTGAACAGCTTACTGATTCCACCTTCTATATTGATAACTATTGTACTGTATCTGTCTATATTTTTGAGATGAGATATTATGTACACTATTTACATTATTCGAACTATTGTCCTCCTACTTTGTCGTCATATTTATTACGTTTCAGTCGTAGTACACTCCAGCCTTCTTTAGGTGCTTAGAATGTTGAACCCTTTTTTTCACTCACTGGGGTAGACTGTTTTAGTTCCACGTGCCATGTTTTTAATTAATGTCAGTTGTCAGTTATCTCCTGTTAGTTGCCCTCTCAAAGTTCTACACTGCCTTAACCAGGTATTGAACTCACTCGCTTTGGGTCCTGTCACTGGATCTAACACCTTTATCCACTGTGCCATGTGTCCTGGATTACTGCTAGTTCAAACCACTGACAAATTTCATTCGCAAATGAAAGCATGTTTTTTATTTGTTCTTTATCCTATCAGTAGGCACTGAGGTCAACACTCAGCAGTGACATAAATGTAATCTTCTGGTCTATAAGCATGAAACAGACTGTTGTCGCTGGGTGTTGAACTCAATGTTCATTTGTATATTGACCACTTTAACGCAAAAATAAAGCATACCTTAAAACTATGATTTTATTTTATATATACCAGGTGTAACAGCAAAATTGTATGTGACAATGGGGTACTTCAAAAGAGATACAAAGACTCTTTAAAGAAATCTCTGAGTGCTTGACATATTGACCATTGTCAGTGGTTGGAACTAGCTGCAATCCAGGATACAAGGTGAAGCACTGGTCTTTAAGCTATTTAAAGCATTAAAATAGATGTTTAGATGTTTTTAATCTTTCATCTAAAATTCAGTTTATTTTGTAATCTTGCAATCCTCCCCAGGAAATTCTTGGAAGTTTTCCTCCCCAGGAAATTCTTGGAAGTTTTTCATGTGATTAGTGGTCAGTACAAGTTTCATTTGTCTATCTCTGAGATGAGGTATTATGATTCTTTGCATTATTTACATTATTCGGACTGTTACCGTCATCTTCATTACCATATTCACAATGTTTCGGCCTTTGTACACTTCAACCTTCATGTGACTGGAACTCTTTAATTACATTGGTTAGGTCCCGTGACTAGATCCAAAAAATTGCGAGTTCAAAACCAAGCCACAGCAGTGATGAGCAAAATTTGGAGAGTTGAGTTAAAGGGAAATAACTGAGACATCCAGGAGAGGTACAGCATGTGGAACTGGAACAATCTACCCTGGTGGATGAAATAAAGGGTTTGGTTTGAAATTCCAATCACCTGAAGAAGGCTGGAGTATAAAATGGCCGAAACATGAATATGGTAATGAAGGATGAAGATAATGTAAATAATGCAAGTTTCCTTCGTTGTCTTAATTTCAGTTGCTTTTTATTGCATACAATCACTATAATTGTTGGTAAGCAGTGTGAGTCAGAAAACAAGCTGAAAGATTAAAAACTAATAAGACTTATCCTCTCCAGGGATTCTCAGAAGTTTCCCTCCCACATTTCATGCGATTAGTGGTTGGTACAAGTTTCCTTTATTGTCTATTGATTTCTTCTTTCCTGCACAAAATCCAAAAGTAAGCTTTATCAAACCTGCAGGCCTCAGGAGGTGAATCAGCACAAAACATTTTTGGCACTTTTCTTTAAAATCTTAAATGTTTAGTCAGATGTGCAGGTAGCATAAAGGTTACTGGCATGTAAAGTGGAATTAGCCAATTCAAATACCAGCCTCGCCTGTTCATTTCATTTTGGCACTAATGGGGAAAAGGCAGGAATATATCCTTCTCCCCATTATAGGTTAAAAAGTGGAGTAGACTGAGCTGTCTAGCCTTGGATGATATCTAATAGAGGGGAAAAAAACTCAATTCAAAACCATGGGGATAACAGCATGAAACAACTGCACTAGGTTTCAGATTTGCAGGTAGTACAAATACACTATTTACATTATTCAGAGTATTGTCCTCATCTTTGTCGCCATATTTATTACAACATTTTACAGAGGCAGTATTGGAAGCAGTGAACGACTTAGTAGTGGTGGTGGTGGTGATAAATGACCTAATAATTGGAGCTATACTGGAGGGTGGACAATAGGGTGGATCTGTAAATGCTGATCTTAATGCATGTTTGTTGATGTTTCTATGTCCATATTTTTTAGATGTACAACCTGATGTCATCAGTTCTTAAATCTGGTACCTAAGCTGATGGCACAACTATTTACTCTTGTCTTAATAGTAAATCTTATCAGTTCAATAAGATCAAACTAGAAGCTAATCTCAAAAATGACCTAAAATCAGTTGTTAACTGGGGCAAAGAATGGCTTGTTAATTTTAATACCTCCAAAATGAAACTTCTCTCCTTTTTTTTTTTTTTTTTTTTTATCATCTGACAAACCCTTATTTGCTTTCCATCAGTATGGCTGATGCTAACCTACAGGAGAGTGACTCATTGTATCTTCTTAGGTTAATATTTTCCACTGCCATGAAGTAGAAAGATTATATTGGATCAATTGCGAGGTCTGCAGCTAAGAATGTTGGTTCACTCTGTTGTGCTAGAAAGTTTTTCTCAGCAGAATCTTAGACATAAGTTTACCATGCATCCATGTATTGAATATTGCTACCACATCTGGTTCTGCTATACATTTAGAAATCCTTAATAAAATACAAAGCATCTACTAATATTACTGATCCTGACCTGGCATCTCGGTTTCAATCACTTTCCCACTGCTGTAATGTAACTTCCCTGTGTCTTTTCTAAATACTTTCATGGTAATTGTTCTGATGAACTTTCCTTTTTGGTATGTAGATGAATTTAAGGGCAGTACTAGATTAGCAGGAAGGTCTTGTCATTTTACAGTTGAAATAGCTCAATGTAAACATAAGC
>CAHIKZ030001289.1:0-30000 GCA_903632075.3 Acanthosepion pharaonis | reverse complement strand
CCCTAACACCTCAGATTTCTTTTAATCATTCTCTGTGCCTATGCATAGAACTGGAGCAGGAGTGGTATGTGAAAGCAAACACTTTCTCTGCTTACACTAATCTACTAAAGAAATGCCTGTTCATAATTCATCCTAAAAAAAAAATGAAGGAGTAAGATTTTTAAAATTATTGCCAATGCAAGGAGGATAGTAGAAATTGTAAAGATCCAGGACTTTCTCACTTCTTGAAGTAATCCCCTCCCTGACTGACTGTTTTCAGGAATATAGCCATACTCGTCATGCTTGACCAAATCCATGTTGGTGAACCTATTTAACCAATAATGGCATCCCAAATTTACAGGAACTGATTCTATAAATAATATTTAGGAATCTATTGTTATTTTCTTTTCAATCTGAGAATGGAAACAAATCACTTTATAATATCAAAAAGAATTAAACCATTTTGATAATTTAATAGAAAACATTTAAGATATTTCCAAATTGAAATTCTATTTTCATCATATTTCTGTTCAGAAGTATGATGCTTTTTGGCTCTAGTGTCATCAATTGTGTTATGGTTTCTTAGCCACAAACTATAAAATCAACAGGAATCACTATGGTATGGATATAAGCAATAATGGTATCTGAAATTTCCAGGAACCAATTCTTTAAAAGTAGGTAATCTTTAGGAACCTATTCAGCTTATATTTTCTTTTCAATCTGAGAATGGGAACATATCACTTTACAGTATCAAAAAGAATTAAACCATTTTGATAATTTAATAGAAAACATTTATTTATTAAGATATTTCCAAATTGAAATTCTGTTTTCATCATATTTCTCTTCAGAAGTACGATGCTTTTTGACTCAAGTGTCATCAATTGTGTTATGGTTTCTTAGCCACATTTGAACTGAATCTCTGCAGTTCCAAAGATTCAATGGAAGACCTGTCAAATTTATGATTAGAAGATTTGCCATGTTTTTAACTTCAAGATGATTTCTTTTGTCAGAATGAATTATGTTCCTCACAAAACCATCTTTCATCCTCTGTGGAACTTACAGCAATGGTATTAATTATATTTTTAGCTATTATATAGTAGCTATTAATATATTAGATTATTTTCAGATAATCCAACAACCAGATCACTAAGCTTTTATAATTTTAAGAATTAGTTCATGCGAACTGGTAGGATACCATCCACTGTATTTAGCCCATGGAGGTTTGGAATTCAGAGTTGTCCTTCTCCTAGACTGGTTGCCACCCAGAATTATAGGATCCAGCCTGTCCTGCTATTTATCCATAGCTGGCAGTAGAAGAGATGGATTCATATCTTTCCCAAGTGAATGTAATGAACTCGACTGGAATTTGAACCTGGATCTTTGATTCCTCAATCTAATCCATTACACTGCTGTGCCTCCATAAGGCAGTGGAGTAATCCTAGGAATTATCAATGATTAAATTTTTATTAAACCCAAATTGTTTATACTGGAATACATAATCTTCATTGATGGAAGCAAATTTAATGACTTCAGTTGAAAATCTTGAACTTCCTTCTGTTTAGATCTTCCAACAAGATAATGCTTCTAAGCACACTGCAGAATCTACGAAGAAATCACTTGCTGAAAATAATCTAAATATCCCGAAATGGCGAAGTCAGTCCCCAGATTTAAACCCAATCGAGAATTTGTGGTGTTATTGGAAAATTCAAATCCAATCAAGAACTCCAACAAACATCCTGAAACTGAAGACCATATGCGAAGAAGAATGGAACCAACTAAAATTTGCAAATCATTTATTGAGAACTACAAAAGTTGGTTGTTGTAGAAGTGAATAATGTCTATTCTACAAAGTATTAAATGAAGATTATGTAATCAAGAGTAGAGGGATAAACCTCTACTCTTGTTCAAAAGATTTGGGAGGCATATGAACTGGGCGATGGGTGAATCTATCTGCTCCTATTGAGGAGGAAAATTAAAATAAAAATATATAGAAAATAAAATCTCAGATTTAAGGCAGAGATGTTAGAAGTATAGAGTTGAAGTAGGCTTTAGAAGGAGCCAGAAACTGAATCCTAAACAGGAAACAAGGGATAAACCTCTACTCCTGTTCAAAAGACCAGGGGGGGGTTGAAATGAACAATAGAGTTAAGGAGTTTTCCTTCATTTTTCAGTTTTTCTGATGTTCTTAATAATATTTTGTCAACAGAATCAAATTTCAAACATCTAGCTGGATTTTACATGTTCAATCTTACATTGTTCAGATATTTCATATCAGCCATTTCCTCACTTTATATATATATATATATATATATATATATATATAAAACATGCATGAGTAGTATATAGATTATGCACCTGGTATTTAAAACCATAAGTGATACATGACATGCAATATATCTCAGTATCCTTGTTTCTTTTTTAGTCATTGAGAGCAATAACATATTTTCCAATCTCATACAGGAAATGAAATGGCACATTGAGCGCATAGCCCTAGCCACTAACCCCACCCATGAGGATGGTAGCAAGGTTCTTGAAAGTGGTTAGAGGAACAGTGGTAGTTATGATTATGCTCGTTGTCCTTAATGATCCTAGGAGTTGTGTGTCTGTATAGTCCAGTAGGCTTTTTAAATACAGGTATCTATTAAAAATAACATCTGAATAAGTTTGTTGGATTTAAAAAAAAAAAAAAAAAAAATCCATTAATTCTTTATAAATTGCTTTGTTTACATTTTGGTTATGAAACTAAGCAGATATATGATTTGGAGGCACAGTGGAGTAATGGATAGTGGCTCGGATTGAAGAATCAGAGCTGAGTTTGAATTCCAGATGAACCCATTACATTCACTTATGTGCTAATACCCTTGGGAAAGGGTATGAATCCTCTTCTACTCTTCCCAGCTATGGGTAAATAGCAGAGCAGACCAGGTTCTATAGCTTTGGATGGCAACTGGTCTACTGCAGAAAGAAATGGCAACCTACTGCAGGAAAAAAAAACTGCCTCGTCAGTCATGTATTGAAAGATACGTGAGTGCCTAAGTGTGTATCGCACACGGCACATAACTGACTGATGTGATTTGGGAAAATCTGAATAAGTCAGTGTGCTTTAAAAATAAAAGAATTTTGCTTTATTATGATACTCTTCGTAACCAAGCAGTAAACGTACACTGGATCAAACATGGGTTCCTCCTAGAAAGGATGACACGACCTTGAGTCCTGTTGGACATCACATTTTCTTTATTCAGTTTGCTTGATTATGCAGGCCAGAAGACAAAATAAATTAGATTTCTAATCAAATACAGGTATCTACTAAGATAACATTTGAATTAACAAAAAATATGTTGGATTAAAAAATAAAATCCAGTAATTCTTTAGAAATTGCTTTGTTTACATTTCTGATCAAAACTGAGTAGATATGTGTTTTTGAAAATCTGAACGAGTATGTGTGCTTTAAGGGCAAAAGAGAACCTTGCTTTATTGTGACATTACTTATAGTTGAGTAGTAAAAGCAGCCAGATCACAGGATGGTTCCTTCTGCAAAGGGGCACAGGCTTGAATCCTGTTCAAGGGTACATTTTCATTAAGTTTTATGAGTATACAGGTGAGTAGATGAAATAAATACTGTTTAAAATAAATGGGGCAGCTATGTAATGACAAGTAAAAATTTATGCAACTGAGAATAATGTGTATAGTGTCCTTTTAAGTCCCAGTAAACAGAAATAGCTCTCTCAAAGAGGAGAGTAACAAAAAGGGTGTAATTATTTAACAATGGGCATCCACTTGTATTCAAATGAGAAAATACAAAGGTTCGTGTATAGTGTCCTTTTAAAATAAATGGAGCAACAGTAAAATGAGAAATTTATTCAACTGAGAATACTTCGTGTATCTTTTATAGTCCCAGTAAACAGAAATAGCTCTCTCAAAGAGGAGAGTAACAAAACAAGGGGAGACCACTCTTGATTATTCATAACAATGAGCATCCACTAAAAATGTATGAAAATGTGTCAGATTAAAAATAAAATTTATTAATTCTTTAGTGATTCTTTGTCTATCCACTCAAAACCCTGAAAATTAAATCTATAAACGAAGCTTATCTATGTATGTTTGTGCATTTAAATATTGGACAAAAACATTGATATGTATTTATTTGCATATCCACCTTGTACAAATACAGTGGGGTTCCACCTCTTCATAGACCAAATGACAGAAATTGCTCCCCCTCACCTCAGCAATTCTCCTTCAGGCATGTCTCAGGGAATAACTCTAGAGTGAGAAAAAGCCTTAGGTGATTCATGAACTTAATAATAGAACCACAAATAAATGCAGTTTTATCATTTTCATCTTCTATCTTATATCATCTACGAATGAATTTGAATGTGAAGTTGTGTTTCTGTTAGATATCAAATGTGTGTCTTCAGTCACTCTGGGAAAGATATCCCCAAGCTGAGACCGAGTTCTGTATTGGTGTTGTTACTATTGTATACTGAAAAGAAAGAAGGAAGAAACATGAAGTGTGACATTTTCGAACTCTCAAAACAGTGTCACTTATGGCGTCTTGGCAAAACAATCCCATATGTCGTACTGAATTTCCCAAACAGCATCACCTATGGCGTCTTGGCAAAACAATCCCATATGTCATACTGAACTCTCCAAATAGCGTCACCCATGGCGTCTTGGCAAAACAATCCCATATGTCATACTGAACTCTCCAAACAGCGTCACCTATGGCGTCTTGGCAAAACAATCCCATATGTCAGACTGAACTCTCCAAACAGCGTCACCTATGGCGTCTTGGCAAAACAATCCCATATGTCAGACTGAACTCTCCAAACAGCGTCACCTATGGCGTCTTGGCAAAACAATCCCAAAACTGAATCCCAAACAGCAAACCTATGGCGTCTTGGCAAAAACAATTTCCTGAACTCTCCCAAACAGCGTCACCTATGGCGTTTTGGCAAAACAATCCCATATATCAGACTGAACTCTCCCAAACAGCGTCACCTATGGCGTTTTGGCAAAACAATTCCATATGTCAGACTGAACTTCCAAACAGTGTCACCTATGGCGTCTTGGCAAAACAATCCCATATGTCAGACTGAACTTCCCAAACAGTGTCACCTATGGCGTTTGGCAAAACAATCCCATATGTCAGACTGAACTCTCCAAACAGCGTCACCTATGGCGTCTTGGCAAAACAATCCCATATGTCGTACTGAATTTCCCAAACAGCGTCACCTATGGCGTTTTGGTAAAACAATTCCATATATCGTACTGAACTTCCCAAACAGTGTCACCTATGGCGTCTTGGCAAAACAATTCCATATATCGTACTGAACTTCCCAAACAGTGTCACCTATGGCGTCTTGGCAAAACAATTCCACATATCGTACTGAACTTCCCAAACAGTGTCACCTATGGCGTCTTGGCAAAAGAATTCCACATATCGTACTGAACTCCCCAAACAGTGTCACCCTGGCATCTTGGCAAAACAATTCCACATATCGTACTGAACTGCCCAAACAGCATCACCTATGGCGTCTTGGCAAAACAATTCCTCATATCATACTGAACTCCCCAAATAGCGTCACCTATGGCGTCTTGGCAAAACAATTCCTCATATCGTACTGAACTTCCCAAACAGCGTCACCTCTGGCGTCTTGGCAAAACAATTCCTCATATCGTACTGAACTCCCCAAACAGTGTCACCTATGGCATCTTGGCAAAACAATTCCTCATATTGTACTGAACTTCCCAAACAGCGTCACCTATGGCGTCTTGGCAAAACAATTCCTCATATCGTACTGAACTCCCCAAATAGCGTCACCTATGGCGTCTTGGCAAAACAATTCCTCATATCGTACTGAACTCCCCAAATAGCGTCACCTATGGCGTCTTGGCAAAACAATTCCTCATATCGTACTGAACTCGTCAAAATCTTTGGTGCTGGTGGTTTGTGAGTGCCTTTTTCTCGGGTTACAAGTCTCGATGAATTATTGATTAATCTATGTAAGGACAGAAAACTGTTGTTACTGGCTCAACAATATAAACCTGTAATAATTTATTTCTTTACTCCTTTCATCCACATACATAATACATGCTAATTACAAAAATTACTCTTTTGTAAAACATAAGCTGTGTTTGTATTGGCAATATTTTGGAATAATTCTATTTTCATCTACCAGCACGTGTCTTATCTTTTGTTCAGATTAAGAGTATAATGAGAATTCAGAAGATGACAAAAGATTAACAGGATTAAAGAAGACAGAATATGGTGATTGACATTGCATTTAAATTTTTGAAGATTTTAGTGATCAGGGAAATGAGTAAAAGGAAATGAGTTCCACAGGCAGGAAGTGTGAGAAAAGAAACTGTTGAAATAAAAGTGGTGGTGGCATTTAGCTATTTAAATAGTAAAAGGGTGGGACCTAAATGCCAATCTAGTAGCACACTTAAATTTATGTAATTTGAGCACCAAGAAAAAAATGCTTATCAGTGCAGTTGCCATGAAAATATTTATAGAAAAGACATAAGGAAGCCATGTCATATTGGTGAGAAAGTGAATGAAGTTGAGATGCTTGGTCAGGATCAACTCAATTACAAATTCTTTAGATTTTGTTAAGGATCTCAAAATGTATAACAGGAGTACCAGACCAAATATGGCAGCAGTATTCAATGCATGGATGAATGGTAGAATTTTAAATGTGCAAGATGGATTCTGATGAAAGATTTTCTGCCATAGCCCAACTTGCAGTTATTGATTCAATTTGCTTCTGATGAACATTCCATGAAGTGTTTCTATGCCTAAAATTATAGAAAAATTTTAAGGCAAAATAATTTATTTGTAGAATGAATCTTAGATGACATTTGCTTTGTTTTCTTTTAATATAAACACGCTGCCATTTTTCTCACTGAAACATGCTGCAATTCTTCTCATTTAAAGCCAGAAATTGTAGTGTAGATTGTAAGAATTTTTTGAGAGATAATAATGATTGACTAATAAAAGTCCTACTAATTAATCTGTAGCTGGTAGAAGAAAAGGTGGTTTTAAGGGTAATTACTCATAAGTAAATATAATGAACACAATTGGAATTGGAACTTGGCTCTTTGATTGATTTCCAATTTTGAGCTGTTGTCCATTACACCACCCACAGATCCATGTTGACAATACCTGGCATTGCCAAGCACTCATCCATCCAGGCTCTATGTTGCTTAATTTTGGTGATCATATGAGAAACTGTTTTTTTAATGTGATATGACTGTAAGCTTTTGCAGTATAGATGTAATTTTTTTCTATACAAAATGAATTTCAAAATCTTATCAATCAAAACTTTGCTTATATATGGCAGTTTTTAAAATTGGAATTACAAATGAATAACATAGTGGAAATATTTATAAAAATATTCTTTTAAAAATTGAATATTACCACTTGCATTGTAAATGCTAAATTGTTTATTAGAAATCAGAAAGGCTAATAGTTAATTGATAGTATGTTAATAGTACGTGCCCAGCTGTCTTGCTCTATTGAGGTAACGTTTGGACATTGACAAATTTAGCCTTACATAAATTTTTAAGACGAGATATCTTATTTTGAATAAAGAGGAATGTTAGCAGATCATTGTATGTTTTCAAAGGTTTTAAGAAGTTCTTTTCGAGCTACCAATTTTGTCTTTTTGATTACGACCAATGTTGAAATAGACATGATGCACTGGAATTCTTAGAAAAAACATGCCAGTTAGAATTGCAGCATAAAAGTTGACAGGAGGAAAAAAAAAATGGTATCTCATAAGATAGGGAAACATTTTTCTTGGGGCCATGTGTTTAGCTATTTTCCAAACAGCAAACACTTCTTCCACATGTTGTGTGCCTTCCAGATGTTTCTGAACATGGCTCTTCACAATTTTCTGTCCTTTGTAGCTCTTGGTAAAAATTTGTCTTTTTGCTATCTCTCCTAATCTCTGTTCCATTTTAGGGGGAAAAACACTATAACAAAATAGAAAAAAGCTTTTGTTTGACATGTTTCATCCTTTAGGACTTCAGATAAAAGTGATGATTATGTTGGTGTGATTACACATGAATGAAGGAAAGGGTACAATGTTTTTTCTTTATGAATTGCAATGATATCTTGGGAAAGATAGTGGAGTAGTTACTTGTTGCATTCTCTGTTTTTGTTTGTTTTGTGTTTTTGTATTTTTTTTGTTTTTAATCATTTTATCCCAAGTAAGGTAATAAAGCCACCATAATGCAAGGGGTTACAGGGAGGGAAATAAATGGAGAGAACAATAAAAGAACAGAATTCAAGGTAACAGAAGATGATGATTGACATTGTATTTCAATTTTTGAAGATCATAGTTGACAGGAAAGCAAGAAGCTGGAGGAGAATTCTATAAGAGAGAATTGCAGAAGAAGAAACTATTAGTATAGAACTTAGGGTTACAAGTAGCAATTAGAACAATAAAATTATGAGACCTATCTGCCAATCAAGTACTATGCTTAAATTTGTAAAGTCGAGGTGCCAAAGAGGATAGCATATCAGAACAATTACAATGAAAATATTCATAGAAAAGGTTCAAGGAAGCTATTTTTTATTATTTGAAGTCAGTGTTGTCTTTTCTTTTTAATCTGACATTTCTCATGGCTATAAATGTTATTTTTAGTGGATACATGCATTTCAGTTGACATTCTTGATTTTACTGTAGCTCATGTGCCTTTACCAGTTAGGCTATTTCTCTGATGGAAAAACTGTATACAGGTTCAATTCCAGTTGGAAGACAAGTTTACTTTAGTAGGACTTCTCGGTCTATGCTAGCCGACATTAGAATCAAATAATCAGAGATGTCAACTTGAACACTAAAAATAACATTTCTAGTAATAAATCTATTCCTCTAATGTAGAAAGAAGGTTTGGAAAATTTGATGCTCACAGGACAGACTGAAGGCATTAGAGTCAAAGTAAAACAACACATAACTTATCTAATGATAAATAGATGGCAGAAAAAGGTTTAGGAGATATAAAAAAAAATACTATTAAGAGCTACAAGAATAGAAAATTGTGGAGAGCCATGAATACCAGTGTCATGAATGGACATGGCACACAGAAGAAGAAACAAAGACATTCATTCTGAGCTTAGAAAACTTCTGTCTATTTCATATTATGTTTAAAAATATTTTAACTTAATCTCCTCCCCATCACTGGTATGCATGGAAGAATTATTGCTGGATCTTGATCGATGCAATGATCCTAACCTCTTATTTCATTCCCTTTTGTGCATTTGCACATTTATAAAATACATAGCATAATAGCCAGACTTGAAGTGCAAATATTCTACTGCAGGTGTCCACTTTGACGCCTATGTGCCATGTCCTTTCACAACATGTGCAATCATGGATCCCTACACCTTCCTATCTATTGTCATGGTTAGCAATATTTATCATTTTGTCACTTTTCCTCCTCTCTGTACACAAAGTAGCTTATTTCCTTTTTCCTTCTTCTTCCCCTCTTACTTTCAATATGTCTAATGAGTGTCAAATTTTCCAAGCCACGTTTTTTCATTTTGCTCCAGTGTAGCTTTCTAATTCTAAGTATGTTTGATTTTTGTTTCCATTTTCTGTAAAACTTTTTCATTGCTCATTATGGTATTCTCAGCATCCTTCTGTAGAACCCTGCTCTTTAAAGTCTCTACTTCATTTGTGAGGAAATTGTCCAGTATTCATTGCGGCACCAATTTAATTTTTAAAGTTTTTGAGAAATTAATCTTTGACAGGATCCATTAGCTGTATCATCAGTGAGAAGTGAAAATGGTTTAATTTGCATATTTGGTGAGGGCTTTTATTTTTTGTGGGTGTTGTTATTTTGTCTTATGGTGGTGATGATTAGCATTGTCTATCTCATTTCTTTTTGCACATTCAGTTACAGTAACACAGAAAAAATAGTACATCATAGCAAGATTTTTGTTAGAGCAATACCATATTTCAAAAGCCAATACGAAGTTATTTAGATGGAATATGTCTAGTTGACTGTATTTTCTTTTATATTCATTTTGAGAGCTTATTAAAAAAACAAAAATAGACAAATTTAATTTCCAGATTTTGTGTCTTTCAGATTGGTTAAGTGTGATTCTACTTAACGAACCTCGAACCTTTTATTTGTAATTATGAATTTTCTGAATATTTAACAGTTGACTCTAGGCAAAAAACCCAGTTGATTTTAGATTTGAATAAAATATTATCAACACTGTATCTCTAGTCAAGGATATGTTTTTGTTTTTTAGCTCATCAATAAGTTTAATGCATATAAATTTGTTGGGTAGACATATTGTCTTCATCTTTGACTGCTGATTTTGCTTATCATACATGGGCTTATAGGTAATTGAAATGACAGAACAGATATCTGGTTTCTAAAAAGGACTTTCAGACTTTAAAAAATGGGGTTTGAGAATGATGATGAAATGCCTTGTACAGGTTGATATGGTTGTAATGGTTTGTGCTGAGTCACAGCAACCCTCTCTTCCTACTCCCTACAATTTCAGGGCACACAAGTGTTTGAAGTCTCATGAGAGAAAGCAGACCGTAGGGGATGCTAGACAATACTAGATAGTAATGAGTTATTAACTGCCTTAAGGTCTCTTTGCTCCCTCCAGATTTTCCAGGATGGTTTGAATTCAGTTTTCCTTCTCTTAGACTGGTTGCCACCCAACGCAATAGAACCCAGTCTGTCCTGCTACTTAACCATAGCTGGGGGAGAGAAGAGATAGATTTATATTTTCCCAAGGGTATTAGCACATGTGAACGTAATGAACTCGACTGGAATTCAAACCCAGCTCTCCAGTTCCTGCAACCCATTACTCCACTGTGTCTCTTTCAGACTAATAATGCTTTTTATAGATAGAACCTATTTTTGGGTAAAATAAACTACGTCCAATCAGGAGGTTTTGAATAACCACCTTTAATTGCTGATGTTCCCAGGTCCACCCCTGACCTGGGGGTACATTTAGGGTAAAAAATGAAAATATTAAAAGAATATGAAAGTAAAACATTTTAAAAAACCAAAATACTTTGTAAAAAATTATTACCTGCAATTAATTTTTGAAGAAAAAAAGTGCAATACATTTTTGAAAAAAAATTACCAACAATGTTTTTAAAAAAAAAATATTGCTAGCAATACATTTTTAAAAAAAGAAATATTGCTAGCAATACATTTTTAAAAAAAGAAATATTGCTTGCAATACATTTTTAAAAAAAGAAATATTGCTTGCAATACATTTAAAAAAAAAAAATATTGCTAGCAATAAAAAAAATATTACCAGTAATAAAAATTTTTGTAGGTATTAAATAGCCCACTGAGGTTGATGTAAAACAAACCAAACCTATAGAAATATTTGGGTGGGGGAGATGAAATACAACTCATGCTGAAGATACAGGGACTCTTATGTTAAAATTTTGGCATCTGATTTATCTAGATGCATAAGCTGACTTTATTCTGCTTTCTACTGATTTTGTTTTTGTTTATAAATATCTCATATTGTAATAGCAGTATTTTTTTTTTTTTTTTTTGAAAGTATAAATTTATCATGAAAAATTCTGAAATTAGTCCAGATTCATTACTTTTTTGCTTTAATTACAACTGCATTCTTTAAGTCAAAATTATGTTCATACCTATTTAAAATGAATGACTAATGCATTGCATATATTACATTGCATCCATATAATCATTTATTTAAATTCCTAAAAGTTTCACCTATTTTTCTTGTTATATTTATTATAATCTATATTGTAAATTCCTGCTTCAGGTTTCAAGTTATAATCAGTTTTTGTATTAATTAAATCACTTAATGGACGATAGCCAAGTGATTAGATAGTTCACCTACTGGCATGAGACACAGGTTCAGTTCTCATCTTTCTCTTAGACTGAGTCTGACAGCAATGGTTGGTGACAAGTTTATACTGCTATTTATCCATAACTGGGGGGGGGAGAAGAGAGGGATATAAAACTTTCCCAAGATTATTAGCATGTGAATGAATGTAACGAACTCAACTCTCTGATTCTGCAATCTCAGCCACTATTTATTACTTATTCCCCCCTCTAAAAATGGTATGCATTACAATAAATATGGTAATATTAAAACACAATTTACCAAAAATCTACTAAACTGATTCATTGGTCCTCTCTCACGGAAGCCTTCTTAAGGACTAGAAATGTGCACAATGGTGAAAATTAAAAACACCAAAGGCTAATTATATATAAGCCTAGCAACCATTCCTATGGCTGGCAGGGCTTAATATAAATTAACTCTAAAACCTTGTGGTGAACATCTATGAGATCTGAGAACATGTCTTGGTTATAGGACTGGACACAATGATGATTGTTTAATAAATGTTCTGTTATCACTGAAACCGTTATTTTAACACATCTATACAAATTATCCATATTGCCCTTTTGAATATTAGCTGTGAGGCTTTGACTAATCTTTTGATGTTTATTACATCTGGTCATTGGTGTTTTTTATTTTGGTCACTGGGCAAATTTCTCATCCTCTATTGGATAAGAGACGGTGGATAATCTGCTCAAGCTGCATTTTCGTTGGGCTTTTGTATTTCAATATTTTATATTACCATAAAGTAGTAATATAAACCTTTTTTTTGTTGTTATCTCCCTTTTTGAAATCTTTTTTTTAACATGTTCATTTTAATCACTATTATTAAATTTTGTTTGCTTTTTAAGATAGTCAAATTTTTATTAAAAATTATAAAAAAATTATAAAAAAATTATTAAAAATTATAAAAGTGTTCTAATTAAAGTAATAGCTGCAATAGTTTTTTTGGTCAAATAAATAGCCCTTCTGAGAAAGTACTTGTTTGGTCTGATTACAGGAGGTCAGTTTGGATAAGAATTTTTCAGCACCCCCTTATGATCATAATGCTATCATTTTGAAAATTGAGTTAAGAATTACATTAAATTCAAATACTTTGTGACTAATTTCACATGTTTGAAAACATCACTTCAATGTCTTTAAGTTTTTTATTTAAATTTTCAATTCTGACATTTTATGTTGCTGAACTGGCTTTGTGTTTGATCAACAGACTGTGGATGACAGCTATGTTTGTGATATAAAGAACTTTCAAAGTTTAAAAAACTTTGTCTTGCTACTTGGTTTTCAAGATTTGTTTAGACTTTATTAATGTGATACTATTGTGAAATTCTTTTCTCTCATTGTCTCACTTCAGTCATTGACATCAATTACAAACACTTGAAATGTCCACCCGAATTACAGCTGGTGATTTGATTCTTTTAAATCCAAGGGCAACATAATCTTACCCTATTTTTTTTCTAAATACACTTGCTTCAGTTTTATTACTTCACAATTCCTTGCTGTTATCAGATATCACAGAGAGTTAGTGAGGTATGGAAAATTAGCATAAGCTGGCAGATTTAAGCAAATTTATGTAAATAACTATGAACAAGCTTAGATAGACTGACATATGAGAGGTAGGTCATGGTTATGTTAGCTGTTTCCTTATAAGGAAATATTTGGCATTCATTGATGGAGCAGCCAGTAGTATTATTGGATGAAATTTATAAAATCGTTCTCAATCTGTTTCTCAAGTCCAGTAACTGTTATTGTTCTTTCCGGAACTGATGGCAGTTTCCTTCCTAAACTTTTATTTAAAGTAGTGTGGGATTTCAACATAATGATTATATTATTATTTTATCTTTGATTTACATGTGATATTTGTTTTAGTATCTGTCTATATTTCTGAGATGAGGTATTATATACACTATTTACATTATTCGGACTATTGTCCTCATCTTTGTCGCCATATTTATTACAATGTTTCGGCCAGCCTTCTTCAGATGGTTGGAATATTGAACTGAACCCTTTATTTCGCTCACTGGGGTAGACTGTTTTACTTCCATGTGCAATGTTTAATGGATGTCAGTTATATACTGCCTTAGCCGGGTATTGAACTCACACTCTTTAGGTCCTGTCACTGGATCTAACAATTGCCTTTATCCACTGTGCCATGTGTGAGGATATCTGTGTATGAATTTCTGGGTATTATAAACCTAATGTCTTCAGCAACAATTTTTTAACAGTGCTCATATTGCAATTTTTGTTATAGTTGTTGTTGCTGTTGAAAGTTTTCAAGTGATGTGGTTACTGTCATCTGATACAGTTCTTTGTTTTTGATTCTGCAGCATCTGCAAGGCTTGAAAATGTTTGGTCTTAACCAAAACACACTGGCTCCATTAAATGAAGGTCTTTTTTTTTTTTTACTATTGATCTTAGGAATTGTATACAGCTGACAGTTTAGATATTTCTGAACAGGTTTGACGCCATGTGTGACATCCATATGAAAGGATCAATCTGACAAGGCTATTTCAGCTTAATGTTTTTGTTTTTTATCTTAAAAAAAAAAGCTGAAACGTGAAATTTTTGCTGGTGGCCTTTTTTTCAGCATCACAATTCTGAAGATGCTTTATCATCTTTTCTGGCTTTCAAAGATCGAGAAATTTATTGAAAAAGTATACTGTTATCTCATTCTTTAGGTAACATTCACAAAAATAATTGTCAAGGTAAACCAAAAGTTTTGTTTACCTGTGTGTGTATACATACATACATACATACATACATACATGCATACATACATACATTTTATATATATATATATATATATATAAACTGTTCCCCAAAATTGAATAAATAGCTTTATCTTCCCAAACCTAAACAAAACTATTAAATAAGTGATAGAAACAAATTTTTACTAAGTTAATAAAAACACCGATTAAAATAAAAAAAAAAAATACATAAGATAAAAAATAAAAATAATGACACGCAACATAATTTAACGCAAATGAATAAAATAAACAAATGACTTCCGGTAAAATAAATGCCAAAATAGACTACCCACAATGCACCACTGACCCTTATATATAAATAGCTGAGAAAAATAACAGCACTCATGGCCTGACGATTGCGTCTAGCACGAAACAGCTTGTCGCCTCTAAGTGTTGACTTCAATGTTCTCTTTTATATTTACACACACTCTCTCTGATATTGAGCACTTTATCCCATAAATATAGCACACCATAAAACTATATTTCTTCATATATATATATATATATATATATATGATGTCATCCACATACAGACCTGTTTTGCTGTATCACAGCTCATCAATGCTGCTAGACATCTAATTGCTTCAAACCAGGATTGAAACCCTACTGATCTGGCATCACTGAGTTTCTACCTTTGAGCTATCAGGGCACAGCAGAGGGAAAGGGAAATTCAAGCATATTATTTTTATGAATATTGTTATATTCCTTGCTAATAGGAATATATATATATATATATATATATATATATATATATATATATATATATATTTATTTAGCAGGGTGGATAAATAAGTAAAGGTTTATTGTAAAAAAAAAACAGTATAATAAGAATAAAAGTAAGTTATGCACAAAGTCGTCGTAAGTCAATCCAGTAGTGAGTGCTACTATTGGAAGATCAGTAGTTCTTGCGTAAGTCTGAGTCATACTCAACAGATTCCAGCTAGTATATTTAGCTTGACGTGCTCTTAAGCGATCAAGCCACAGAGGATTGTTCGATTAGTAAGTTTGAATTTACTGCCTTTAAACTTTTTTTAAAAGCAGTATATTCGACCTTGCTAATCGAACGATTCACTGTGGCTCAATTGGTTAAGAGCACATCAGGCTATATGACTGTTCCGTATAGGATACAGGTTCAATTCCTGTCGGAGAATGAATATTTTCTATGAAAATTTCTCAGTCAGGCCGGTAAATGTTATAAATACTGTTTATTATAAAACGGAGCATTTACTTAAATATTTGCATCTATAAAAGAATGTATAAACATAAAAATGTCTTAAAATAATTGTCGGACTTTGTCCATTTCATAATATATATATATATATATATATATATATATATATATATATACACACACAAACACACACACACACACATATATATATATATATATATATATATATATATATATATATAAATATAAATATGACAAAAACATTTAACAAAGTGGAAAAAAGTTTTCATGTGACATATTTCATCCTTTAGAATTTCATCGAACTAAGTTTGTTTATACAGATGTAACTACACATGCAAATGAATGAAAGTGATGCTGAGAATTTTAGAATTTAAAGGCTAAACAATAATAAAGCCTAACTTATAAATTAAGCACTTTAGAGAATACAGACAATAAACAAATGAACAATTATAACAATAGTCTAATAAGTCATGTGATGAATAGAAGATCCATTTCAACTGTAGGACTTATGAGTCATAATAAAAGATTAAGAACATGCCTAATAAAATAAAGCAATTATAACAATATAATGTAATAAAAGTTACGTAATGGGTAGAAGATTTGTTCTTTCTGTAGATATTAGCAACTCCTGCATGTGACTTTTCCCTTTCTTTATTAAGTGCAGAAGTTTCTCTTTTTCACTTCCAGGAAGCACTTTATGGCTTCTGTTTGGTATAATCGAATTTTCAGCATACACCCTTGTGCTTTGCAGCGATTATTGAATAAACCTTATGAATTGTTTATCTATTGGGTTGACCTCAGGTAAACTGAAGCCACAAAAAGTTAAACTGTAGATAAGGAGGGACCACAACAAATTTGAAGACAATGTCTTGAATGTTTTCTAAGCATAAAACTCTGGCATATGGCCAACATTTAGGGCTGGACAAAATGTTTTTTCATGATCTTGACTTTAACTGAGCTAGTCAAATTTACTGTCCCAAACTTTTTTTTTCACGCTTTCACTGCAAAATTACCTTTGTCTATATTTCTGAGATGAAGTATTATGTACACTATTTACATTATTTGCACTATTGTTCAAATCTTTGTTGCCATATTTATTACAATGTTTTGGCTCTTCAGTATCTGTCTATATTTCTGAGATGAAGTATTATGTACACTATTTACATTATTCGGACTATTGTCCTCATCTTTGTTGCCATATTTATCACATTTTGGTTTGAAAATTATAATATGAGTTCTGGTAAAAAAACATGCAATAATAACAGCAAAAATTGCAATATGAGCACTGGTAAAAATAGATGCTGTTAAATGTACTGAAAACTGACAGCCGCCTTCGTCATTGTATAGCGTGACGTCACTAAGTAGTTGTCACATGACCTACATGAGAAAGGGAGATAAGCAACTACAAGATTTTCCCTTTTTTTCTGTTAGAGATTCTTCTTGGGTAATAGATCTCCACAAGCTCTCATTGCCTATACTTGGACCGCATATCAAGTTGTGTGAGCATAGTACCTAAGGAAAAAAAAATTCTTTAGTAGAATAAATCAGAAAAAATTTTGAGCAACATTCAAGAACACAAATTCAGGGATTTAATTGTTTCAGTAATGGTAGCAAAGATTCATAATCTGGCTTCCATCTTCAAAATCCATCCAAGAACCATCAAGAGAACCATCAAGAGAATGGTGATTAAGTTTAAAAAGAGGGAACAGTAGAGAGGAAAACTGGATCAGGAAGTCACAACAGCAATAGGGATCATCATTTCAACTTAGAGCTAAATGCATTCATAATGCTCAAAGTAGAGTCCAAGAGTGTTATAAAAACCTCGGAGAATTCCAGTAAAATATATTTAATCATTTCTAAGATACAATGATTCAAAACTTAATCTAACAATTGGACAATTTTGCTGTTACTGGATTTGGACAATTTTGCTGTTACACCCAGTAGTGTCATGTTATTAAAGACAGAACAAAACTTTAAATAGGAAATAAAACAATCATTTATGCTTCTAAACAAGATTTTCATTGTTTCATGCAATACAAAGGCTAAAAAAAATCTTAAATCAAAAAATAATAAATACTTACTTTCCTGGATGGGTAAAATATGCAGCTATATAGTGTGTGATGGATAAATTGTCATCAAAATTACACAAAAATGAAACTAACACTGATATATCATTTTAAGAAATATATTTAACAAAATTACACAAAAATATCTCGAAATACTAAAGAGTAAATGTATTCAATAAAATCACCATTGGCTTCAACCTTCCGTGCCTGTTGCGATAGTGTCCATTTGATCAGAATGAAAGATAAGATCCCCAAAGACCAGTGCACAAACTGAAAATGAGTTATAAAGATTGCTTCAAGAGCAAACTGAAGTGGCTTTCTTCTAAGTTGTCCATCTTAGAGTAAAGCCATCTAAGTGAATACTGCCATAATCATTGCCTTCAGGTCATCTTTGGTGTTGCTCTCTTGCTCAACTGTGCTCTACATATAATAATCAAGGGGGGTTGCCGTTTGGGGTGTTAGGTGGCCAGATGTAAGGGGGTGATGTAGTCACAGAAATTGTCTGACAGCCAAAACTGGGTTCTCAAAAACCAAATAGAATAAATAAAAATATACAAAATAAAAATAATTAAACAAAAAACTAATAAAAGTTAATTCAAATAAATAAACAAATGAACAAATTAACAAATCACCCCCACTAAAATAACCGTTAGAACTAATAAAAATAAGCATAAATATGCAAAAACAAGTAAAAATATTCAAATCAAATAAATAAATTAAAAACTGTCCACCCGCCAAAATAACAGAATAGACTACGGCAAGCAATCTAAACATTGGATGAATAAATGCCTTTAATTATCTTCCCAGACCAAAACAAACTATTAAATAAGCAACCTAAGCAAATTTCCCCACCAAATGTTTTACTACATTAATAAAACATCAAAAAAAAAAAACTAAAAAAATAGATAATACAAAATGAAAAACAAGTAAAATAAATTAACCCAAACAAGGAAATAAATAAACAAAGAAGTCACTCCCACAAAAATAACCGCCAGAATAGATTACCCACAAAGCACAACTGACCCATATATATAAATAGCCGAGGAAAAAATCCAGCATTCGTGGCCTGACAATTACATCCAGCATGAAACAGCTTGTTGCCTCTGAGTGTTGACTTCAATGTTCGCTTATATATATATATATATATATATATATATATATATCCCTTTATCTTTAGAGTTTTATATTATATCTGGTTGTTTTATATTAAGAGTGCCCTGTATCAGAGTTAGAGCTAATCTTGTTAAATATCTGTATATATACATGGCACAATGGATAAATTGTTGCTGTTTTATATTTTTAATTTTGCATATAAACATTGTTTTTGACTTTGTCAAAGGCTCACTATACCAGGGTCAGTTGGGCATGTCTTTAAGAAAAAGACCACCATTACAGAATTCACTTTGGCAGAAGTTTGGGAATGGCATGCTGTACTGCTTGGCATTCGTGTTGGAAGCTCCAATGTGAACATTTCAGTGTTTGAGTGTCAATCTGAGGACAGTGAAGAGGATGCTGTGTCCCCAAAAGATGCACCGAGAGTGATAAAACCTAAATATCCAGTCAACATCATGGTATTTGAAGTGATGGTGATATGCCTCCATCCATACTAAACACAAACAAGTTCCTTGAGGTGGTAGTGTTGCTCTGAGTAAAGAGGGTGGCTGCTGGAAGACCCCATGTTTAGTAACAGGACTCTGCACCATGCCACACAAGCAGGAAAACCTAGTCATGGCTGTCAGACAAAATATGTGACCAAATCACCCCTTACACCTGGCCACTTAACACCCCAAATTGCAAACCTCTGAAATATACATAATTTTCTAATAATTACTGGACAACATTCCTTATGATTTCCAGCAAATGTCTGTACAGTGTGCAGTGGATAAATTGTGGCCGTTTTATAGTTTTAATTTTGTGCATGCACATTTTTGATTTTGTTGACTTTATGGTCAGTTGGGAACTATCTGTGAGAAAAGGAACACCATGACACAATTCACTCTGCCAGAAGTTTGGAAATGGCATTTTCTATTGCATGGCATTCATGTCAGAAGCTCCAATACAGACATTTCAAAGTGTTTGGGTGTCAATCTGAGGACATTGCAGAGGATTCGGAAAGAGTTGGATGATATATCCAGTTAAAATCATGGTGTATGGAGTGATAACTAGTGATGGTGACAATTTGCCTCCATTCATCTTCCCACATGGCCTCAGACTCAGCATTGAGCCCTACGTCAAGTGCCTTGAGGAGGTAGTGCTGCTCTGGGTCAATACGGTGACTGCTGGAAGACCCTGTCTGGCAAATGGACTCTGCACCATGTCACACTTGCAGGAGAACCCAATCATGGCTGTCAGACAATTTCTGTGACCACATCACCCCCTTACATCTGGCCACCTAATTACTCAAACTGCAATCACCTTAATTACTATGTGTGGGACGCAGTTGATCGAGGGACCAACAAAACTCCTTGTAGCACCAAAGATGGACTGAAGGCAAGGATTATGGCAGCATTTATCAACTTAAACAAGGAGACCATCCAGAAGAGTTGCAGTAGATTCTGAAGTTATCTGTAGACTGTGGTTGCAGCCAATGGTGATTTTATTGAATGAATTTATTCTTTAATACTTCAAGATATTTTTGTGTAATTGTTATAAATATTTGTTAAAATGATGTCAGTGTTATTTTCATTTTTGCATTTTGATGACAATTCATCCATTGCACCCTTTATAAATGTTATAATAAATACCACTAATGTAGTTTTTATTAAGAGTGCTCAGCATCAGTTAGAACTAATAAAGTTAAATGGCTGTATATATACATACAAATAAATTTTAGTCCTGTTATTTCATATTGAGTCCTGTTCCAGTACTCACAATGCACTATTGTATATATATATATATATATATATATATATATATATATATATAGACGAAAAAAAAACAAACAAAAATCCTAATATGCAATTATGCTGTTTTAATGTTAATATAATGTCAACGTCGGACGTTTTGGTCTAATAGACCATCTTCAGGACATATTCATAAAACATAATTAACATTAGACCATATTCGATTAAACATGAAAACGATGGATGGACATTTTAACGGGCAGATAATGATCTTATTTCAGTTATCTGTTTGGATTGGTCTTGCTTTTATGTCCATCATCTTTTCATGTTTAATTGAATTATATTCTAATTCTATGTTTTATGAATATGTCTAATATGTACAAAACATCTGACGTTGACATTATACATTAAAACAGTTAAATTTTTATATTAAATTTTTTTAAACAGGGATTTACATATATTTTCTTCAAACTGTCAGATCTATATCCATATATTTGCTTACATATATATATATATATATATATATGTATAGAGAAAATAGATATAAACCTAGTTAGAGCCAGACAAACCTACCCAGGTTTCACTTAAGCGAATCGTCAGGGAAAGCTGGCTTTGGGCTTTAAACCTGTATCTGTGCGATTTTTTCCAACAGCCTAAACAAAATACAATAAAGACAGATGCACACCTATGCACAAACCTAAAGTGCTCAATGCCTTTAGAAATTAATCTAAGACAGAACAGTAACACTAATGATTCAAACAGCACTAAGGGTCTCATGTCCTAATTGAGTTTCATGTTAAGTAACTTTCAGACAACACTTCATCCTAAATACTGCATGAAACTCAAAGTAACAATATAGTCCGAGTTTTTTTGTTCCTTATATATATGAGGATAGATAACAAGTCTAAAACCTGACCCAGTTATTAGATAAGTTTTCAAACAAAGAAATATTTATGTTGAAAAATAAGTAAATGTTGTTTACAATAAATTATCTTTCCCTTGTCAGACTGCAGACTTATTGATTTGTATTTGTATGTGTGTGTGACTTTCTGAACAAAATCCAAAATTGATCTGAGTAAGAGTTTTTAAATGCAAATCAAAATTTAGCAAAAAATATTTAACTTTAGCAAAAATCATAAAAATTCTGAAGTTGGTTTTATTTAAGAATGAAATGGATTCAGATTTAACTGACATGAGGGAAAGTCAGTTGGTTGGGTGTCTAAAAATAAACAAATAAAAGATATCTTGAAATAAATAAATTAGATGGCAATGGTTTATAAAGCATTGCACTTTCAGTCAGAAAGTTTGTTTTTTTTTATTTTTATTTTTAATCAAATATCAGCATAACAATTCATAACAGGCAATTATGATAAGACAAAATAATTCACCAAAATAAAATGTTGCAGATATTGAATAGATTACAATGATGATGTTTAAAAAATATATATATATATATATATATATATATATATATATATATATTATATAGTTGTAGAGTGGATAAATGAAATGACCAAATATAAGCAGGGTGTGATGGGGGAATTGTTGCTATTTTATATTTTTAATTACATGCGTGCATGTTGTCTGTTTTTTATTTTGTCAACTGCATAGTATGTTACGGTCAGTTGGGCACCATCTGTAAGTAAGAGTGCACCATAACGCAATTCACACCACCAGAAATTTGGAAATGGCATGCTGTTCTGCTTGGCATTTGTACTGGAAGCTCCAATACAAAGATTTCAGAGTGTTTGGATGTCAATCTGAGGACAGTGCAGAGGATCTGGAAAGAGTTGGATGAGTCTCATGGTGAATATGAAGGTGTTTGGTGTGGTCACTAGTGATGGTGATGCTATGCCTCCATTCGTCTTCCCACAGGGACTCAGACTCAACACTGAGGATTACATCAAGTGACTTGAGGAGAGAATGCTGCCCTGGGTGAAGAGGGTGACTGCTGGAAGACCCTATCTCTGGCAATGGGACTCTGTGCCATGCCACACAAGCAGGAGAACCCAGTCATGGTTGTAAAACAATTTCTGTGACCACTTCACCACTTACATCTGGCCACCTAACTTCCCAGACTGTAAACCCTTGATATGTGGGACAAAGTTGAGTAAGAGACCAACAAAACTCCTAACACCAAAGATGAACTGAAGGTAAGGATTATGGCAGCATTCACCAACTTAAACAAGGAGACTGTCCAGAAGAGTTGTAGGAGTTGTTTAGAGGCCATGGTTGAAGCTGATGGCAATTTTATTGAATAAATTTACTTTTTAGTATTTCAAGGCATTTTTGTATAATTTTGGTAAATATGTTATTTTCATTTTTGAATAATTTTGATGATAATTTATCCATTGCATCCTGTATATATAGAAATTTACCCATATAGAATCTGGCACTTCCGTGCCTGTTGCGATAGTGTCCATTTGATCAGAATGAAAGATAAGATCCCCAAAGACCAGTGCACAAACTGAAAATGAGTTATAAAGATTGCTTCAAGAGCAAACTGAAGTGGCTTTCTTCTCAGTTGTCCATCTTAGAGTAAAGCCATCTAAGTGATTTTGAACAGAATTGTACTGAGCATTAAAAACTCTTAGACTTGATTTTAATTTCCCTGAAAATATTGGGACATAATTTGATCTGTTGTGTAATGAATGTGATCATGTCTAAGTTGTGTAGGCCTCCAATATTATCAAAGATGCTACACGTGCACACAAGTCATTCTTTACCCATTGTAGCATTTTATTGAACAACTGCTGCAAAAGACTTAATGTTGCTACATCTGCACAGGACAGTGTAACACCCTAGCAAGATTAAAAGTGCCACATTTGTGTTGTCCATATTTGAGGATGGATCAAGCAATGGCATTGCATGAAATAGTCATAGCTATCATCTACCTATCTATTATTTTTTTCTGACAATAATCTTCACCCTATTCATGGCCCAAGAAGTAGACAGTTACAGAGTAAGAGGTAAGAGGCAGAGTTTGAGGATGTGTGGGGAAGATAACAGATAACCCTAGTATTGAACAGGTTAAGATTGTAATGATTGGGGAAGCATCCTCTTGGGAGTTGAATCCATAAAGTCGTGGCTTGAGTAGAATTTACATCTCACCATGTGAATATAAAAGGAATGAGGGTGGTTCGCAACTATGGGTGTGACAGGGCGGGTCTTAGCTGTGAAGGTTAGAACTGGTGAAACTTGGCAATTAAGCTCGTCTGAACACTTTTCATGGAAATAGCAATAGACTAGCAATGTTTCGTTTGTGGGGAAAGGGTTTGGAAGGTGGAAAATATTCATTACCCACAAGGATGTAGAGATGCCTTTGGACTCTATTGAGACTGGAAAGTAAAGACTTTTTTGCTCATCATATTCATTGTGATATATTTAAATTCAGGGTTTACTCTTTGAAAATGACCAGTCATTTTTTCCCCCAGGGAGCTGTTAAAGATCAGTCAGAGGAGAGATCAACTATCAGGCTTTGATCATCTAGAATTTGAAGGTGTACCCTGATACAGTTGTATCATTGTAATAGATGTCCATAAAAGATCAGTATCAATGTAAAGTAGAGAGTTTGACCCAGAAGCAAGCTGGATCAAGCCTGCATTGATCATTTGGGCCTCTCAGAACTTACCATTAACTACTAACTTCAGAGACCTCCTTATTAGGTATGACTTGATAATTGAGAAGACTCTTTCAGTGATTCCATAGCAGGAGTGCTTGTTATGGCAACTCTCTATGCCACACCTTGTTAAAGGTCTTTGAAATATCTGATGTGATCATCCTTGAAATGTATTTATCACTGATTTTGTGAGTAAATGTAGTGTAGAGCAGATTGACATTCATACTACTTGTTGTTTAAGAGGTTGTTCTCACTGAGCTGATCAATCAATCAATCTTGTTGATTATAGCTTTAAAATCTTTGCTAATGACACACACACACTCTCACTCTCTCTCACACTCTCTCACTCTCTCAATCTCTCTCTCTCAATCTCTCTCTCTCTCTCACACTCTCAATTTCTCAAAACAAAAAGACACTCTCTCTCACAAAATCAATCTCTCTCACACTCTCTCAATCTCTCTCACACTCTCTCACACTCTCTCAATCTCTCTCACACTCTCTCAATCTCTCACACTCTCTCACCCTCTCACACTCTCTCTCTCTCTCTCTCTATATATATATATATATATATATATATACACATATATATACACACACACACACACACACACACACACATATATATATATATATATATATATATATACACACACACAACAACCTTATATATATATATATAAAACAAATGTGACACATCATTCAATTTATATTACAATGAATCATTCATACAAAAGGTAAATTAGTAAAGTTAATGATATAAAATGGCAAAATCCCTTCACTAACAAATTTGTTAGCGAAGGGATTTAACCCATCTTATATATATATATATATATATATATATATATATATATATATATGTGTGTGTGTGCACATCACTACCAAATGTACCACAAGGTCAAAATTTAGAGTGGATTGACCAGCAATAATGTAGAAAAATTGCCTAACCTTGTTGGCACGTCTCCTTTTGGGGACACCTCAAGTACCAGGCAATACATACAGCCCCTTCTCGAAGGAGTAGTACTGCCTGATGGGGAAGGTCTTCTGGGGCTTTTGACCTTCTCTGACCTCTGAAAAGGGTTGTTTTTAGCTAACAATAAGCAAAAGGTGTGACGTGTTAAATTAACAATGGGATATCTCATTCATAAGTTGAGGAGCTGAAGCTGCAGAAACAATACTTTTTTTTATTTTTTTTTTATTTCTTTTGTTTCATGTTATTTTTGTTTGGTTGTTTATCCTTTCAATGATTTAAAAAGCAGAATCATTTGTCATGTGATAATCAAGTTGATTATATCGGTAAAAATCCTAGATGACTAAAGGAAAATGTATAACTAATGCAGTTGCAGAATTGGTTAAATAATAATGCAGACGTTTTTTTTTTTTTTGACAGATAAACACACACACATATATATATATATATATATATATATATATATATATATATATGTGTGCATGTATGTGTTGATTAACTAAGTTATATGTGAAAAAGATGAGAAAAAAAAGACATTTTAGTTCATATATCAGAATGACATTGCCTGATTGTGAAATAATTTTGAGTTGGTAATTCTTTTTTATCTCTGCATGAAAGAGAGAAATGTGATGAGATGTTTGGTCAGTCTGAGAGAATATATTGACCGAGATGTTTTTGCCTGATCCATACCAGCTTATATAATCCCAGCCATTCGAGGCAAGTGGATGGAACTGAATAATTCAGTGTGGTGATTGCTGACAAGGACAACAAGAGTTGGTCCATTGGCGGTGGTGGCGGCGGCAGATATAATTCTAGCAACAAGTCGAATGCAACAAGTTGGAATTCTATTAGGGACACCAGAAAGGAATTTTGAATGTTTTACACTTACTCATTTTTAATACTTCCTTCATCTTTCTTTTCCTGAGAATTATGCATCATGGTTGCAGAGTTTGAACGTAGTGCAAGCATGACAGATTTTACAAGTACAATGTATTCTTTGTATAGAATATATAAATAAATCTTAGTCATGGAAATTTTACTCACTGAATTATGCATAATAGCCAAATCTATAGTTATTTATATCAGTAGGGACTCCAGGTCATCAATGTTTGTCAGGCTCATTACAGTCTTTAACAAAATGTACTATTGGTATAAGTTATACCAAAATGTTAAAATGATTCTAACTAAAATATATAATTTTTTTAAATCTCTGTGCATGAAATTAAAAAAAAAAACACATTTTGCTATTTTCATATTAATTGTAATAATTCTATAAAAATAAACATTTATTTCAAAATTTTTTCACAGTCATGTAAGAAAAAAGTCTTTGATATGATTTTTATCCTTTTATAGCCTGGTTATCAAGTCACTGATGGTAGAGATAAGAATAGTTGACTGATATATTTCCTCAACACTATCCCATTCACACTCCTCAGGCCAACCCTCCAGTCAATGAGTTAAGGCTGCCACTTTCTGTGATTTTCATCAACCTTAAATTGGGCTAAATTTAATTTGCCCCCTTTCAATCGATACATTCAGCTAAAAAAACCTGTACAGAATAAATTATTTAAAATGAACTTTTGAAAACAATAAGTTGAAATAAAAATGCATTCTTTGAAAAACAGGGCATGTAAGTCATTATGGATTTTTAAAAGATTATTTATTAAATTAAAGCAAGAAATACATTGCCTATTAAGTATGATAGGGCTCAGACTAGCCACGTTAATTTTATTTCATTCTTTTTTTTTTTTTTACTTATTTTCTTTTTTTCTTTATTATGAACAATATCAACAAAATGTATTTTAGTCAATGTTTTGAGTCAGAGTTAAAACAATTAATTTTGGATTCAGCTGAAGTCAAGAATGAAAATGATGCACTATGAAAAATTTTTGTTACTTTGAAATAGATATACTTGAATAGGGATTCATTTGGGCTAAGCCCGACAAGCCTGAACCCATTGTTGTCACAAATTTATGCATACAATGGTGTACATGTCGTAATTGTTTTAATTTCTGTCAATACTGAAAATAGTTACAAAAGCCATATTGCTGCTATTGTATCAATCCTGATGGTTTATGTCCTTAATGATTTTAAAGATTATTTGAATTCGTTTATTTACAAACTGTCATCTGATGAAATTACTCTTAAAAAGGATGCGGTGTTATTCACAAATTGAAAGTTTCAAATTGTTTTCAAATTTTAATTTTTTTATTTAATCAACTCGCCCCAAGCAAGGCAGTAATGCCACTAAGATACAATGAGCTACTCGGAATGAAATAATGGAAAAATGCTGTCTGTCTATATTTCTGAGATGAGGTATTGTAACTACACTATTTGGAATATTGTCCTCATCTTTATTGTCATATTCATTATGTTTCGTTTGTTGTATGCTCAATGGATAAAAGCATTGATTAAAGTAATCCAGTGTCTTGACCCAAAATTTGTGAGTTCAATACCTGGCCACAGCAGAGGTGAACAAAATCTTGGAGAGTTGAGTTAGTAAAGGGAAATAACTGAAATCGAAACGTCATGAATTTGGCAATAAAGATGAGTTCAACAGTCTGGACAATTTTAGAAGGAACTGGAAACCTACTCCTGAACAAAGAACAAAAGTTAAACCTCTGCCCCTGTTCAAAGGACTGGGGAGATGTGTGATCTGGGTGATAGGCAAATCTGTCTACTCTGAAATTGCATTCTCTCTAAATTTGAGAAATGTCATTATTTTATGACATTGTGCAGGTGCTCGAATATCTTCTTCGTAAAGTTTCTCTTGTTAACAGTTTCTGTCTGAATTCTTCCTCAGCCGTCATCAGGCATAATTCATGAAAATGATGGAAATTTCTTTTACAGGGGTCATATTTTTTTTTTTTTTTTTTTTTTTTAAAAAAGTTTTTAATGTTTTTAATAAGTGTTCATTGACATTTACTAGGCTTAATTTATTTTTGCTTTTTTTATGATATCCAGGCTTTTACCTAGTTTCAATTTCAACCTATTGTTTTCCCCACCCAGCAAGTTGAAAATACCCAACTATCTTAGCCACAAATTAATTTCAGCTAAATCTTTGATTCCAAAACCATTTTGATCCATTTTCATCATTTGATCTGTTGTAAGAATCTGACAGTTTATTTTGACTTGAGAAATTTTATTTTCAACATTATGCTTCAACCAATAATTTTCAAGCCATCTTCAGGAAAATTTTTCAGTATAGCTACTTTATATATTTAAAATAGTATGGTGGTGATAACAGATGTTTTTTTTAAAATCTGCAAACATTTCTTTTGAATTGGAATTGCTAATTTATATCCATAGTAAACAAACTATTTTTTTTTTTTTTTACTAAATGTCATTTGGCCCTGGCCCAAAAGCCACTGAAAGTAAAGATTAATGATGTGATAAAATGTAAATGGGGAATATTAATCATATGGCCCTAGACTTAAAGAGATTAAGATTGTAATGATTGGGGAGCAACCAAGTGGGAGTTTATCCCACAAATAGGTAGTTCTTGAAGATTTTTTAGAGTGGAATGCTCTTCTTACCACAGGAATATATTCAGAATGATAGTAGTGATGGAAGAGCTTTAGTATTTAGTCATTCAACACTGGATATAGCATTTGGTTCATATAGAGTCCTAGAACAGGTGAGGATCACTATCATTAAAGCAGTGCTGTTGATAATGCAGCTACTCTGGGTAGATATACCTCCAGGATAGTTGCCATGGTAGCCTTTTTCTTTTTTTAAAATTACATTTTTTCTGTGATAATCTTTTGTTTTACTTAGATTTTTCCGTCTTGAGAAGGGTGTTACTAAATGAAACTTTGACAACAAAAAAAAAAAATGTAAACATCCAACTAAATTTCATAAATTCCATCTTATGTATATCCATCCATAAAGAGTCGGTACATTTGCAGAGTTTGACTAATTTTTAATTCTGTTGAGTTAGGCTTCCAATCAACAGAAACCAGCTTGATCCATCATCTTGGTTTTTGTCTTGAGCCATCATCCTGGTTTTCGTCTTGAGCCATCATCCTGGTTTTCGTCTTGAGCCATCATCCTGGTTTTCGTCTTGAGCCATCATCCTGGTTTTCGTCTTGAGCCATTATCCTGGTTTTCGTCTTGAGCCATCATCCTGGTTTTCGTCTTGAGCCATCATCCTGGTTTTCGTCTTGAGCCATCATCCTGGTTTTCGTCTTGAGCCATCATCCCGGTTTTCAGTTTTTGAATTTTTTGGCTTTCATTATATATCTTCAGGCAATTTTGAATCAAATCCTTTATTTCTTTCATGAAGTACATCATTATCTTTTGATTTATATTACTTTGATATCCTCCCTCAGGATTTGAACTCCTAACTCTATATTCATGACAATAACCAGAAGTTCTCTGTTAGTTTCTTCTATCACACTTCTCCTTTGTGGAACTCTATTCTGGCTTTTTGCTTCCCAGTCAATTTTGATCTTCAAAAATTTAAATGCAATGTCAATCATTATCTTTGGTCTTCTTAATTCTTGTCCTTTTATTGTTCTCTTTCCTTAACAGTATTTTTCTCATGTTTTCTAACACTCAGTAACCTCTTGCATCTTAGTGGCTTTATTGCACTATTTCTATACAAAACTACACTACCAAGTCCAGAGATTGAACTCATAACTCTAGATTACGAGAGGCCAGAAGCAACCAGTATTTTTATCCAATAGATAATTTTCATGTGGGTTCTATTCAGAATTGCCTGC
>CAHIKZ030001288.1:550000-562898 GCA_903632075.3 Acanthosepion pharaonis | reverse complement strand
TTACCTATCTACTCAAATATTTTACCTATAGATTCAAACATAATAAAAAAAAAACATATTTTCCTTATTAAATAAACCAACAAGGTTTCATATATCATAAAATCCATCAACCTAAGCAGTATTTATAAGAATGATGTAGTCATTGCAAGAATTTCTTGGGAATGGTTTGCAAAGTTTACAAAAGTAGATTTTAGCCATCAAGTACAAAGAAAAATGTACTGGAAGACATCAGAACTTAAAAACTACTGAAGTGGAGAAAATTTTGAAGGAAGATGCAGTCAAAACAAATAAATCAGTTTAATTAAATGATGTTGTCTATGCAACACTCCTTGTCTGGTAAGAAGTTCCTGTAATTTCAAGATGTTGGAAACTTCCTTGAAGAAATCATGTGATAAAATCTAAAAGTCTTCTTTCCTAATGAAAAACACTGTTTATATGAAATATAATGTAAAGTATGGTGTAAAGTTAGAGGTAAAATAAATGAATGCTTGAAGAATAACACTAAAGAATCTATATGAATAAAAAATATTGTCAAACAATACAAGAAACTTTTCTGTGTACATATTTTATTAAGATGAAAGAAATGCAAATAAATAGTTATGTGGTCAAAAGAAGTTAGCAACTCTGTTTTGGGACAAATTTCAGATTGGGCGTTTCTTCCTTCTACACTGGTTTCATGGTATTTAATGTTGTTCTCTTACTTATATCTGCTTTGTCATTCATTTCTCCTATCACAACTGTATGTATAGTACGATGTACCCTGATAGAAGACCTCCCTCACCTCCATGATGGTTTACTTATAATGGGGAATCACCAATCACTCACCTGATATGATAGACATACTAGTCATATGGGCAGCTCAGAATGGAGGTACAAACACACCCAGATGTACCTCCTCGATTCTGTTCAACCACACTAATATTACACATAGTTGCTAATGAACCAATTTCTTGTGGGACAACAAAGAAGAAGGGTCTCTTTTGATGGAATGACATACTTGCCTTCTCTCAAATCAAAGTCCTACATACCAGACAAAGACAGACTCTCTTTCATCAAGAATAAGGCAAGTCCTGTTCACCATTTCTGCCATTCGGGTTCTGGTTCATTATGTCTGCCACAAATTAATCGTAACTGACAACACTTTGTCTAATCATAAAATAATAATATAATGGCAGTTTGAATATTTTCACAATTTACATTTGGACTATTGTCTTCACCTTTGTTATTATCACAATGTTTGGGTATTGTGTTCTCTAGCCTTCATTGATCCAAGTAACCTACAGGGAATTCTGAGCTGAACTCTTTATTTAATCTATGGTGTCCTTGTCTAGGGATATCTCTTCTAGTTTTAATTTTTTAGTGCTGCTCAGTTATTGCTCACCATTTCCACTGAGTCAAGGTACACATTGCTTGGCCCAGGGATTGAACACACAATTACTGTCACAAATTTATGATTAGAGCATGAATTAATCACTGGTTTGGGAATTTGAAAAACATAGTTTACATGAAAGATGGTGTAAAATCAGAGAAAACAAGGGAAAATAGTTTGATGGCTGAAGAATAATACTAAAGAACTTTATGAATAAAATATTTTATCAAAAAATGCTGGAGATTTTTGTATCTGCTCAATATATGCAAGCCAGCTTTGCATCTTTGTGCCAACAGCATCAACTGTGTGCAACATCTTCTCAGAATTTATCGAAGCCAAGTGAGGGCTGTACAGTAAATGTTGTATAACAGGTTTCAGTTTGCAGTAGTGCATTCACAGAGGTGCATACTGTAGTATATCAGGGAATAACAGAGGTATGAATTTAATAACAATAAAGAATCTTGATTTAAGAAGATTTGGGGTTGATTGTTTTCGTTCAGTGGTATATCAACCATTATGGGTTATTTAATGCTGAAATCTGAATATTTTGTATGCAGTTTTATTTTGATTTTTTTTGTGGGGGGAGATAATAATGGTTTATTGATACAAGTCTTATTAATTAACCCATAGCTGAAGGGAGAAGTAGTGGATTTGTACCTTTTTCAAAAGTATTCGTGTGTAAGTGAATATAACGAACTTAGCAGGAATTAGAAGTCGGCTCTCTGATTAATAATTCCAAGCTGTTATCCATTATACCACCTACACATCCAAGATTACAGCACCTGGTATTCCCAATTAGTCACCCACCCAAGTACTGACCAAGCTTGATGTCGCTTAATTAGTGATTGTAGAGGAACCAATGTTTCAACATAATATGACCGTAAGCCTATTTAAGAAAAATTGATCTGTGGAAATCCTCATATGTACTAAGATATACCAAAGTAAATTTTTTATTTGGTTTCACCTTTGAATGGCAGAAGATCTAGGTATCTCAAGGGTTAACTCAGAAAGTGACCTCAAAACAACCAACTGCAGAACAGTGCCAGAAAATGTTGAGGGGTGCACCAGCATAAGTAGAAAGTGAACTCAGCTGAACATTAGATATACATACGCACAGAAGACAAAAAAGAGATAACAGGAAGTTAATATATATATATATATATATATATATATATATAACTTCATGTTATATATATTATTTGTTATCTGGTTGTCTTCTGTGTGTATGTATATCTAAAGTTCATGTTCAATTCTTTATATATATATATATATATATATATATATATATATATATATATATATAAGTAATATAAGCGTGCAGATATGCAGAAAATGAAAAGAACATATTGGGTACATAATCCGGATATCTAAGTATTTTTGTTTTATTTTTAATAACTATTTGGATATTTTTCGTGCTCTCATTTTTTTTAAACATGAGAACTCTTATGTAACGAAGGAATCATATTTCTAAAAAAAAATAATTATTATATATATATATATATATATATATATATATATATATATATATATATTATATATATATATAAATAAAAGTATAAGGTGATGAGGCCATATTCGAAAAATTTTTTTTACACGTTTCATTCTTATTTTAATTTTTTGGCGTATATTTAATTAGATAAATAGATATTTATGGCCGAAGAAGGCTAATGCAATGCTTTGAGACCATGAGATCCAGGTTTTTAATAGTTAATGGTTGATTTGTCCGAAAAGACTTCTTGATGCTATTGGTTTACATTTTATTTCCAGTCTGCAAATTTGGAAAGTTCCAAAAAACCATATATGGGTATACATAAATATTTATGTATATAATTAAAAGATTTCCAAATGGGAGCCCTGAGATAGTAGTTCAAATCCACGGTCCCATTACATTACCAAGGGTTTGAGGAATGCTGGCCTTATTTAGATTGTTGATCATGCTAGATAACAGCTCTCTCCAGAAATATATATATATATATAACTGCTCAATTTAGTTGCAGTATAAACCACAGGTTGGATCTGTGGATTATTGAACAAACAAAAATATGCCTGAATGAGACTTTCAAAAAGGGATTGGCTAGCCCATATGTAGATATACTCCATGAATACTAGTTGCCAGCTATTACATATATATATATATATATATATATATATATATGCCTATGCATGTGTGTACACAGGTATATATCAATGTTTATGTACATGAATGCGTAAGTATGAAAAATAAAAAAAATGCTCCAATGCATGTACATACCTGGGTGGTTTGTTTGTGTGTGTATAAAAATAAAAAGTTCCTGAATTAAAATACTACAATACCAAATGTCTCTAATACAGATATTGATAACACAAACAAGCACAGAGACATGCAGATTCTATTCAAGTCTCATGCCAGGAAGTGATAAGCTAGAGTAATTAATGGGATTTATGACAACCATCTTTATCCTCAGAGATCCCAAGACACTCTCCTAACGTATAAAAATTTTTTTATTCAAAATGTTGACATCAAAGTGAACATGAGTTTTCTCTGGCAAAATGTGTCTTTGATAAAAATTTTCCACTTTGTCTCATATTCTTCACTGATATAACATTACAATAATTGAATCTGTTAACAACGGCAGATTTTGTTCCATTTTCCTTAAAAATAAAATTAGGTTAAAGATTTTATGGTGGATTTTATAATATATCAGCCATTGTTTGGTTATTTAATGTATAAAGTTCTATTTTAATTATATCAAGTTTATATCTTGGCTTTATACTTGAGTTTGCAGGTAAACACTGTTTAAGTTTGTATTTGAATCTATATAAAAATTTAAACATATTTATATTTACGCTCTGTGGATAAATATTGAATTTTGAATCATTGAATTAATGATAAATGTTAAACCTTTTAAAAAGCTGTTTTACTTGAAATTTCAAATGATGATCCCTGTAATTATCGATAAGAAGTTGAAATATTCAAAAGTGTCATCTTATTTAATATAAAATATATTTTATGAAGAATAAACAAGGCATTTCTATAAATTGGGATAGTTAGAGGAGTAAATAAAATATTTTTGGATGGTAAAGGTCTGAAGGAAAAACCAAAAATTCCATGAAATGGAAGTATTTTAAACATCAATATAAAATGAAAAAATGGTGAAATTCATGGATAATAGTTTCTGACGTTATATTCTTGGTATTTATTGTTTGTCGAAGGTAATACATTATTTATATATAAATACAGGGCTGGTACAAGGGTCTTGTGCCCCCCTGAATTTTTGAACTACATGCATCCCATTTATATTCCATATCCATTTTATACATAATTTAAGCATCATATAAAATACAAATTTTATTCTAACTTAATTATGTACCATAACAGATCATATGCAATATAGGTGAACAATTCAACTAAAAATTTTTTTAAATAAATACAATGTATCCAAGTACAAATTATTCTGAAGTTCCACCATAACATTGTAAGTGCTATTTTCACCATGTGGGGAGGTGGAACTTGCGTCGTCAAGGTTCCTAGTTCTGTCTTTTTGAGAAAAAAGTTCTTTTCATCACTTGCTGAATAGTGTCAAACTAGTTTCAGATCAAAGAGCAAGGCAGATGGATGGTGGGGCTCAGAAGACTAATGTTGTTTTTAAATTATTGTAAAAAAAATACAAATTCATGGATTTTGATTAAAAAAAAAATGTACTCGGAATGGCATCAAGATACGTGAAAATTTTTCATCCTTTAACAGTCACTTGTACTTAGTTTAATTTGTAACATATATAAATGTAGGTTTTTGAAAGCAAATTGATATTCACAAAATTTTACTTGGGTCCAAATGATTTTTGTTCTCCCCAGTCATTAGAAGTACGTTATGACTCTCTCTCTCTCCATATATATATAGTAATAATAGTAAGTAAAATATCATTGAAATAGCATTGAATTTTGACTGAAGATTTGTTATTTTAAATAGGACATGTCTAAACATCTAAAGAATTTATCATAGATCAATTCACACTGTTATTATTTTTCTTTTCAGGGGTTACTTTTACAGCCATAAATACAGTCAGGTGAATAATTTAAAGACAAAGGAATATAGAAGGCAAGTTTTAAGTTGGTGAGTTGCTATTATTATTATCATTATTATTATTATTATTATTATTATTATTATTATTATGAAAATATGTAACATTTTTATCTCACCACCAAATTATTACTAAGCATTATTATAAAATTACATATTTTTAATAAGCAAATAGATCTTAAGCAACTCCACTACTGACATCGGTGTCACTTAAGTAACTCAAAAGAAAAGAAAATTCTACTAGTTTAGTTACATATCTATATATCAGTCACAAGTATAAAAGGTTTAAGTAACCATTTAAGCAACAAATACTAAACGTTGCACAAAAAATTAACCTAAAGTATGGAGTCAAAAAATATAATAAATTGCAAAAAAAAAAAATGTATTTTTAATATAATTATAATAGCAAAAAAATGAATGTTTATTCATATATTATTACATACATTTTGTAAAAAATAAATAATAATAATAATAATTTAAATAATCTATATTTTGTAACCCTTTCTATTTTATTATTTGAAGATGAACAAACATGGCATGATGAAACCGAATCCACTCAACCACCCAGAAATTTTGGTCTTGCTAAAAATAGCAACTAAATGTACAAAAGTAATTTTATCATTTTACTCCTTATTGTCCAAAAAAATTCTCCCCGTTTTGTCTTTATCAGTTAATTCATTTTGGGAGAAACAGAGGGATGTGAGGACAGTGAGGTGATGGATCATTGTTTCAAAGAGTGGTGACTTTTGTCATGTGATCATTTTTCTATTTTTTTTTGGGGCTAATATCTATCTCAGAACTGTTAGGTGGACAGTCTTTTCTTGACTTTATTATGTGAAAATATCCTAAAATTTTTCAATGATTTTATCTATTATTTTTTTAAATGTATCTTGTGTTCAGTGTTCTATCTATGTATGTTTATATGTGTATGTGTTTGTGTGTGTAAACATATATATATGCTAATATATATATATATATATATATATATATATATATTAAAATGATATCTATCTCCAAACATTTTTTCTATATAATGTATTATTTTTAAAAATATATATTATTTTTTTTATTAATTCATTCAATTTTTTAAATGGGTTTCCAGTCTTCTATCTTCTTCAAAATTAAATACAATTTTTAAATAATAAAATTCCTCATGTTTTTTTAATATTTCAATGTTCATTTTTTTATTTGTATTGAGCTTAATTTTTTCGATTTGTTGTCAAAAGTGACTTTCTGCCTAAAGTTACGTAAAAAATATTAAATGTTTGACATCTAGTAATGGTGAAATTTAATGTTTTGATGATAGATTTGTAGTATTGATACATCACATTTATGTGCATTTTACTCCCAGATCTACAAATACAGGAAAAAAACTTTATAGACAAATTAAACCCGAACTGAATTCAATCATAACCCCCCGGCCTTGTGAAAAAAATGAAAAATGCACAAAATGTAAGAAGTCATATATAGGCATCAGCCAACAACTGAACAACAGGGGTCTCCCTACACAAAAAGCAATATAAAATTGACAAACAACAGAAAACTTTTTGTATCAATGTTACATTTTCAAATGTAACCAGGGTAAGTTTAATATCATGCTTATATATCAAACAGACAATTACTCGTATCTACAAATACAGGAAAAAAACTTTATAGACAAAATTCAAACCCGAACTGAATAGATTGTAACCCCCCCAAAAAAAAAAAAAAACATAGATAAAGGGTGACCAAATACAATGATCGCTTTTATACATGGACGCATTTATTCATATATGGAAGACACGAGGAGAGATATATATATGTGTATGTACACATATGCCATACATTTTATGTATGTATATGCGGATGTTGACAACTTAAGCCCACGTGTGTGTGTGTGTGTGTGTGTGTGTGTGTGTGTGTTTGTATGTGTGTGTGTGTATGTGTGTGTACTGGTTCCATGTAGCTTAGGAAATATGTGTGTATATGTGTGTGTAAACTGACTACTTGTGGTGGGATAGTGTGATGGTGCGTATGTGTGTGTATGCGGATAAGTACAAAATAAGTTTACTAATTCCTCGTATTAAACCAATATACGCACGCATATATACACGCATGCTGACAGGAACACGCCAAAATAGAAACAGATCCAAGAGCACATAGAGGTCACTAAAACATTAAAAGATTAAATGCCGATAACTACTCGCTGGACAAACCTTAATTGTTTTATGACCCTTCACGCAGAACTCTTCATTGACAATTCTAGAAAGAAAATTCGATTGCCAACACACAAACAGAATGTCTCATATCGAGAATATTCCACATTGAACATGAAGAAAAAATTAATTATTTTTAATAATATGTAAAAAATTCCACTTTCACCTGAAGAGACAGTTGCGAGACCAGACCAGAAACACGTGTCGTGAAATTATGTAAAACAAAGTATAATATTTTTCTCAATAAATCCACATTACAACCAAAAACGTTTTGCGGCACCCCTCTTCTTTTAATATATATATATATATATATATATATAAACACACACACACATATATATATCTATATTAATAAATATACATATTATTCATCATTGCTAGAACAACTGAGTTGTTTTAGTAAAGATGAATAATATGTATTTTATTAATATATATAATAACTCTGTTATATTACATTGAGCACTGTTTTATTAATACCAGCATATATTGTGATATATTATAATTCTATATATATATATATATATATATATATATATATATATATATAGGTAATTACTAAACATTATTGGATACACATGTTTGATTAGATTTAATATTTGATTTGAACAGTGTATTATGTCTACTGGCCTGCATATTCAAGATACAATAAAGAAAATGTGTTCTCTGGCAGGGTTTGAACCTCTGCTCCACTTTAAGAAAAACCAGTGTCCAATCTAGTGTGCTCTTGTCTGATCCACCACAGACAAGTTCTCCCTACAAAGGGGATACAAATATGTCTATCCACTAAAATAATACAAGTAAATTAAATAAATTTATCAAGGAATTTAGATACAAGATTATATCAACACAAAACGGCTCTTCTGCAAAACAATATGTACAATGCATTAATTACTCACCTTAATGAACCTGATGATAATTTCAATTTAAAAAACGCAGCTTTAATTAAAAGAGAAATTTACTCATACAAAAATGTATAGAAAATGCTTTAATCACTATGTCATCCACAGTAAACTTGTGTCCAGGTTCTTAGATTTCCCCTTTCTTGACAGATCTTTTATTATCAAACTGTAGGATACTAAATAATAAAAGTGATAAAAAAATGCATAAAGAAACTGAATCAAATTGACGAGACTTTATATCCAGACATGTCTATAAAAAAAAAAATTTAAATCAAAAAAATTCCAGGGTTTCCTACCTATCAGTTAGTCAGTTATGATGCTTAGGCGATCATGTATCTTTAGATACATGACTGATGAGGCAGTTTTTTCCTGCAGTAGGTTGCTATTTCTTTCTGCGATAGACCAGTTGCCATCCAAGGCTATAGAACCCAGTCTGTCCTGCTATTTTACCCATAGCTGGAGGGAGAGGAAGAGGATTCATACCTTTCCCAAGGGTATTAGCATGTAAGTGAATGTAATGGATTCCAGTGGAATTCAAACTCAGCTCTCCGATTCCTCATTCCAAGCCGCTACTCTATGCCCCCTCCTATGCATAATTATGATCAATATTTGTGTTTTATGTTCCTCCTCCTTACACATATATAATTATATCAATAAAAACATTATTTTCTTCTGATAAAAGTCATAATTGACTAAATGTGTCACACAATTTTTTTCCACTTTGTCATTAATTTTCCTAAAAATAGTATACAATGTAATATTAATATATACTATTGCTCTATTGTTAGTGCAATATTGTAACATTATGTTATAGTTAATATAATTTTATTGATATATTTTATTAGTATGCAAGATATTTTAAATAATTACATGATTCAGTTAATTCTGTTATTGTGCTATGGGTTATATATTTATGTTGGCTGTACAGTCACTTATGAAGAGAATCGTCTCTGCACCATAGCTACACATCTGCTGCTGCTGATGATGCCAAATGATGCTTAAAACCAGAAAAGGCTTTTAAAAGTTCTATTAATGTGCTGTAAAACAATTTCAAATTTGAATATTTTTTTTATTTACATCATTTATATTCAAACTATTGTCGTCATCTTTGTTGTTATCACAATGTTTTGGCCAGTGTGCGTGCCAGCCTTTCTCAGGTGTACATTGATCTATATAACCTACAGGGAATTCTGAACTGATTCCTTTATTCAGTCTATAGGGATAGACTGTTCTCATTCCACTGCCTATATATATAGACATATACTACTTAGTTATTGCTCACCCATCTCCACGGAGTCCAAGTAAACACTGCCCCACCTAAGGATTGGAATCACAACTACTATGTTACCAAATTCGCAGAACAATGGCCTAGTGGACTGGTTCATGAATTTGGTGACCTAGTGGTTTTGAGTTCAGTCCCTAGGTCAGGCAGTGTGTACTTGGACTCAGTGGAACTGGGTGGACAATAACTGATCAGTACTATAAATAATCCCTAGACATGGGCAGTGGAATAGGAACAATCTACTCCCATAGATTAAATAAAAGGTTCAGTAAAGTAACTAGTATTGACTTTTCTTGAAAATGGTAATACAATCTCTCTTTATAGTTACATATTTGGCTTAGTTGATGCATTCTTTAGTATCAAGAACAGCTTCAGAATGTAGAACATTTCTCCTTTCTGTTTTTGTCTATTTATCTCCCATGATTCTCAATATATACAAAACAGACATATGTATATTTCATTATAGAGGACAGTATTTTAAAATGTGCATAAAATATTTAATAATATATTAATTTTCTGGCATTGTCAAGCTCTTTAAAACTGTTCTATATATGACAATAAAATTAATAAATTAATGATGAAATTATGTAACCATAAGTTCTATTCTAATAGTTTATTTTATTGCATTTCTCACCTATGGAATAATTTTCCAATTTCTTGCTTCCCTGCTACCTTCAAAAATTTAAATGCAATGTCAGTTGGCATCTTCAGTCTTCTTGAATCTTGTTCTTTTATTGTGCTTTCTTCTCACTAAAGTCTTCTCATTCACTTTCACTCCTCTCGCATCTTAGTGGCAGTATCACCTTGCTTGGGATGAAATGATTAGAAAAAAATATTTAAAAAATGGTGAAGTAAAAATAGTCTTCAGATCCCATTGATAAATGGTTTGAACAAATACTATTGAAAATGTAAATTTCAAGATGTTCAGTTCTAAAGAGATGAAAGTTATCCCAGGATATTCTAAGTAGTAGTTAATTTTCTTGGGATGAGGGCACAGTATATCAGACGACTGCTCACCATTGTCGCAATAAAAACCATAATGCAGAAAAAAGGTCTTTATCCAGACCTCAGAGATATCAAAATGAGTCTTTATCATGAAGGTAAAGGCTACAGAGCCATTAGTAAAGAACTACAACTTCATCTATGACAAAGTAAGAAAAACTTTCCATATGATGCGTTTTGCCTTTTTGAACTTCATCAGACTAAAGTGATGTTTACATTGATGTAATTACACTTTTGCACAAAGGAGAGAGGTTGCTGAAATCGTGAATTTAAGTTTTGGATTTTTTTTTTTTAATTTGTTGAACTACAGTGTAACCTGGATATAAGAGAGTTGTCGGGACCAGAGAAGAAGTCTCTTATATCCGGGTTTGGTCTATTTTGTTTACATTAACACAGGCTCTAATTTGAGACCAAAGAAAATCTCTCTTATATCCGGGTTTCTCTTATATCCGGGTTACACTGTATATATTCTAGCTGATGTCAATTACCTTCTTTTTCTTTATATTTTTATCACTACAAAGATTCACCATGAAATTTCTGTGCATACCAACAATAATAATGATAATAATAATAATAATTAAAAGAATATCCTGGATTGATAGCTTAGTGAATAGTGTTCTGCAATTGAATCCATAATGTCTTTTGTTCAAAACATTAATTACCTCTATTTATCGACAGGCTTCATTAAGCGGAACAGATGCATTGGGATAAAACTTTTACTTATTTGATCTTTATTATCTAGTATAATTATGTTTTCTATTGCTTCTTGGGAAATATAATCCCTTCATTCATCTGCAAAATAAATATGAAATGATAATTTTCAGTTAGTTAGCTGCAGTCGTCTTGAGGGCTTATTTCAAATACTTATACATAGATGCATGGAATAAGACTCACAAAAATCAGCTCAGCATCTTGGGTAGGTCAATAACAGTATTTACTGGACTCATCATTATCAGTCCCATGACTGGATATGGTCACTGAGTTGCTGCACAGTTGAGCACTTAACCATGATTAATTGGTTTATTTTCTACAGCTTATCAACCCTTTGCAGGTTATTTAAAGCCAAAAAGATGTTTAAATTGTACATTTTTTTTAATATAATAATGGTTTAGTGATACATGTCTTGCTAATTAATCAATAGCTGAGGTGAAAAGAGGTGAATTAATACCTTTCTCAAGTTTATTTCCAAAGAAGTGAATATAACAAATGCAATGGAAATTGGTACTCTACTCTCTGATTAACAATTCCAAGCCGTTTTCCATTACACTACCCGCACATCAAAGCTTGTATCACCTGGTATTCCCAAGTAGTTACCCATTCAGGTAGTGGCCAGGCTTGACATTGCTTAACTTTGCTGACCATAGGGGTGAACAATCAAGAGTGTGAGACTCACAAGGAGGTTTCCAACTAGCATCCAGTTGGCTGACAAAAATAAACTGGGTTGTAATTGAATACAGTCACAGTACTGTTGGATATTTATTGAGCACAATATCTACACTGGAATCATCAGCCAATCAGAACTTACAGAATAGGCTGGCCTGGGTAACAGAATGGAATCTCCCAGGCAGTTATATAAACCACCTACCAATTTGCCCAGCGGATGAACTTGGTCAGTCAGACTCAACTTATATTACAGTCAAGTACTTTCTGTTGGTATTACCAAATTCTACAAGGAGAACCAGCACTTGACCAGTTCCCTCTATATATCAGGATTGAAAGCTGGAGAAGTATTCATTCATGAGTGACATATCTTCGGCAAGTAGCCCTTGTGGAGTCCATCCTTCTTGGCCTCCAACTTGAAAGATCCTAGATAGTCCTAGTTATTTACCTCATTCATATGGACTGTGTAGTGGATATCAACATGAGAAAATGGAATCATTGTGCCATGTTCAAATCCCAAGTTAGTCTTTTGTGCTCACTTTCAAACAAATGCTCTTGCGAAAAACATGAATCCATTTCTCCCTTGCTAGCTATGGGTTATACAGGAGGGAAAACTGGTCTTTAAAGCTATGTCTTCACTAAACTGGCTGTGTATATAGCTATAGATCCCAGTTTAGCCTATTGTGCTAGATATCTGTTGACCGTACAAGA
>CAHIKZ030001288.1:505000-545000 GCA_903632075.3 Acanthosepion pharaonis | reverse complement strand
TACATTAAGAGCCAAAAATTCTCTCTGAAAAATTTTGGAGGAAGAAACTCCTTTTACAAGGAAATCCCTTCACACTAATTGCTAATTTGCTAATCCATAGTTAAATGAGAAAGCACAACATCCTTGCTCTTCTTTTTTTTTTGTGATGGCTGATCCTATTCACAACGTTTCAGCCATTGTATGCTCAGTGAACCACCCTGATTGGAATTTTAAACCTTTATTTTGTCCAATGTGGAAGATTTTTTATCTAGTTCCAAATGCCATGCCTCAAGAACACTAAATTGTATTTTCATCACATTTTCAAAAGTCACTGGATCTAAAAAACATCTTTATCCACTACATAATGAATGTAGCAAGAAAAAGATGAGGATAACAGTCTGAATAATGTAAATAATTGTAGTACCTCATCTCATGAAATATAGACAGAAAACGAATTAAACGTTGTTGATTATTCTAAATGCTGGAAATCTTTCATCAATCTCTAAAAAGTGTCAAAAAAGTATAAAATGTCAAGAAAAAGTCAAAACATGAATTGAAAAAGTTTATTAATTTATATGAATAAAAGAATTTGTTAATAAAATGCTAGAAAATTCTGCATCAACTTAATAAGATGGAATGCAAAATCTTACTGAAAGTTTGTGGGTGAACAGAGAAAAATATCTTTCGTCTCATTTGACAACTGAACTTGAGATGAAAATGAATTTAAATAAGAAATATTTTGTTAATAAAATGTTGGAAACTTTTTTCTTCAACATAATAAAATTATCTGCACAATTTGGTGTAAGAGGTGACATAAAGTCATAAGAAAGCCAAGGAAAATTCTGATTAATGATGAAATGAATTTACTTTGTAAAAAATTGGTTGTCAAAAAAAAATTTTAGATGAAAAAATTTGAATTAAAGAAAAAAATATAAGGAAAAATGTATATTTGAAAAGTATCTATGAGGAAAGTTCACTGTATCCAGTTTTCTGCTGTCGATAAACATATATGTCTATTAATCAATACCCTAGAATATCTGAAATCTAAAAAACACAAAATTTCAAGGGATTCCATCTCATCAGATCCATATTTCATCAAAAAAAAAAAACAGCTTTATTCCAGGTTAAGAGATGAAAATAAAGCCCCAGATCAATAAATAAATCTTCTATAGATTATGGCGTTTTTGACAAAAGATGCTGAATTCTATGCAATGCTGACTCTGATTTAAATTGATTGTGGACTTGTTGAATTGAGGTGACAGTCAGATTGATTACAACGCTAAAAGCTAAAAATCTGAGAAATTTGTTCTTATTCATACTAGAAGAAAGCAAGCAGGTGAGAGAGCAGATGTTTAGATAAATCACTCAGTTACCCAATATCTATCTGATTTGGTCTGTCTTTATCTATCACAGACTCTTTCTATCTGTTTCAGTTTGTTCATATCTGTTCAGATGCAGCTCATATTCTGTTCATGGATATGAATTTATTTCAGCTTATTAATTTCTATCTATTTATCTATTTCAGACTATTGATTATCTATCTATCAGTCTGTTCATTATCTTTTTCATATCTATATATCTGTCTGTTCATCCGCTATTTATCTATTTGTCTGTCAGTCTATTCATATCTATCTCAGGGGCAGATGGAAACAGAATAGGGAAGGAGAAACATTACTATAAACTACAAAGGGTAGAATGTTGTGGAGAGCCATAAACGCCCATATTGTGATGGAATATGGCACATAAAAGAAGATCTCAGTGTGTTCAAAATCTAGGGGGCCTACAGCAAAGGTGTATATTTTTGACACTTTCATAGGCCTTTCTTATACATGCTGTCATAATGCATTTTAGACTCTAAACAACCTTTCAGTAATTTTCCTTACATTCCATTTCAGAATAATACTGTCTTAAGCCGATAACTTGATGCTAGCATTGATTTCTTGATAGATTTTTTAAAAATTTTAACATTCATGCAGCTTTTCAGTCACATACTGTGTTTAGCAATAACATTCATGTCCTTTAGAGAAGAAATTGTCAACTGTAGAATTTTAAATACTCGTCATCATCCTCGGCTTTACAAAAATGGCTTAATTTAACAGTCCTCTATTTTCCTGTCCTCGTAAGAATCAGGGATTTGGAGGCATCTCACAAGTAAAATAGCCTAGTACCTCTCTTCATCTAAATCCAGCTCTGCATACTGATCGTATTTTTTCCCTATCTATTCCAATCTATTCATATCTATTTATCTATCTATTTAGGTCAGCATAGAGAGTTAGGGTGGCTGGCTGGCTAATCCCTTTTGCAGACACCTCTTCAGGTACATTTATTATGCTATTCAGAGTAGATCTTAATTAGCGTTTCTGGAGAGAGTACATGTTGTCATGATCATTACTTGAAAAAGGCCAGTACATATGAACCTCAAGTCCTGATGACTTCTGACCTCATGCTAGCACAGCAATCACTTCTTAACAGTTTTGTCAACCAGATCTCTGTCTAACTTTTCAAATCTAGTGTAAACCACACCTATGTCTACCTTTTTTACTCTAGTACAAACCAAAACATATCTACCTTTTTCATTCCAGTGTAAACCTGACTTGCTACTCTTTTTTTACTGAGATGTATCAGGACCTATGTCTATTTTTTTAACTCTAGTATGAACCCAACTTATGTACACCCTCTTGAATTCAGTGTCAACCAAATCTTTTTGACTCTTGTGTAGATTGAACATGTGTCTACCATTCTGCTACTTGTGTGAATCAAAACTGTGTCTATCTTTTGAGACTAGCATACACAAGACCTATGTTTACCTTTCTTAATATTGTGTAAGCCAGATGTATGTCTACTTTTTTACTCTTTTTTAACCTTTAGCACTCTACATTATTAATATTACTTGCCTGTCCACTGCATTCTTTTTCAAGGCCTCTCAATTGCAATAAGTTTATTGGTAATTTCACTTAAAGAAGTATAGCAGGATATGGCAACAACTGTGAAATTCAAACAATTTCAAATTCAGGTATCACAGTGACATTCAGTGGCAGGATAAACTTTTTGCACAGCAAATGAAGTCACAGAGTGATAAAGGTCAAACCAGACCAATGTCTACATTTTGACAAGTATAAACTGAACCTATCTATTAAGTCATTATGATTTTTGTTCTATAAAATTAAATAACCCAACAAGTCAAGATAGGTCATAAAATTAACCAATGTGGCTTAATAATAATTGTTCTTAGTGATATTTTAAAGGACTGAGAATAATAGGCATTTCTAGCTTTGTGGCCCAGATGAGTTTTCATTTTTAGAGTTGCAGTAGTAATTGTCTCAAATATTTGAATAGACAACTTGAAATCATAGTTATATTTTGAACTTATGTTTATTCAACAACAAGAAAGAAATATCTTTGAAAATTCACAGAAAATACATTCAGAAGTATGGCCTCAAATTCATCCCATTAAATCAGTGATTATTAATGTCTCCTTGAGGGCAATATGTTCAGAGATAGTGGGTGCTATAATTTTAACAGGGCTGTCAAATGATTTTACCCTTTGAATCTTGAAGTAGCCAAGTCAGAACATTTTTAGATATGAATTTGCTTATCTTTTCCCATATACCTTTCATATTTTAACATTCAGTGGCAATTGCAATATTATGCATGGAATGAAAACCTGCAAGCCAAAAAGAGGCAGCTTCTATATTGTGATCTGGTGATTGTTGCCTGGTAGTTCTCACCAAAATTGCTAGTGATTGGCACTTCTGTGATATAACACAACATGCTGATCTCCAAGAGTGTGACTCGTTGTGCCTTCTTGGACTATCGTTCTCAACTGGCATGAAGTGGAAAGACTATATTGAATCTATTGCTAGGTTAGCTGCCAGGAAGATTGGTTCACGGTATCATGCTAGATGGTTTTTCTCCCCAGAATGTTTCTTATATATCTGTAACCATCAGGTTAATACAATAAATCTTACTACTTGGAATGCACCATTAACCAGCATATATAAATAGTTGAGCCAAAACACAGGACATATGGCCTGTAGATTGCATTGAAGCTTGAAACAGAACTCAGGGTTCACTTTTATATTTAGCCTATATTCCCCATATGAGGTTAAAGGATTTGTTTCTTAATTATTGAGTATTGAACTTGCACTCTTTGGGTCCTGTCACTGGATCTAACCAACGCCTTTATCCACTGTGCCATGTGTCTTTCACAGGTGGTTAAGGCAGTGGAGAACTTGGAGAGGGGAATTAACAGGAGATAACTGATAACTGACAGCCATTAAAATGGAACATGGAACTAGAACAGTCTACTCCAGTGAGTGAAATAAAGGGTTCAGTTCAACATTCCAACCACCTGAAGAAGGCTGGAGCGCACAACGGCCAAAACGTTGTAATAAATATGGTGACAAAGATGTGGACAATAGTCCGAATAATGTAAATAGTGTACATAATATCTTATCTCAGAAATATAGACAGATACAAGAATCCACTTGAATGATATACCAACAGATTTTTTACCTAAATTCTTTCTTTTTGGATTTTATATATATATATATATATATATAATTTTGAATGTTATTTTAACGTATACTCATATTTGAAGTAGATGCATCATTTTTATTTTAAATGGTGTGTATTACATCTGTTGGACTGCATATTTAAGTAATCTTCATAAAGAAAATTTACTCTCAAGCAGGGATTGAATCTTTGTCTCCCTTTTCTTTATTAAGATTTCTTGAATGAGCATGCTCACAAACTGTTTAAAATAAAAATAAAAATAAACCTCCATTACAAATACGAAATGTCTACTTTAATGACACTTGAAGTAATATAAATGTTGAAATAAAATAAATCCATTAAAGCTTTAAATATATATATATATATATATATATATATATATATATATATATATATATAATTTGATTCAAGTTGTAGGAGGCACATTTAAAAATAGTATGAACATCTTTAAACTCTAGGTTGGTATGCATTAATTTTCACTATTTAAAAAGAAAATAGGATATACACCTAAGCACATGTACCTACTAAATGTAACATTTATAGCAATAATACACACACATATATATATATATAGGTAACTATACTCGTTTTGAAAAACCTTCAAATTTTTGATTTGCCAATAATCAAATCAACCATGAAGGAAAAAAAGGTTTTAAAAAAAGAAAGAGCTAGAAACATGAAAGTCTGTCGAAAAAAATTGCACAGATACAGGTTTAAAGCCCAAAGAAAAAAACCCAACACGAGTAAACAACTAACTAACAAAAGAGCTCAATACAACCGTAGAGCAGACCTAGATAAACCTAATGAGCCAGATAAACCTACCTAGGTTTCGCCTAAGCGGATTGTCAGGGAAAGTTGGCTAAAGAGGCAAAAGAGAAACAGTATATTTATGATCCGCTTAAGTGAAACCTGGGTAGGTTTGTCTGGCTCACTAGGTTTATCTTTATATATATATATAACCAATTTGTGACTGGTAGGGATAATTCCAAGGAGGATATTAATCCAGAGAGAGCTCAATGTAAACTACACAGCTTTATAATAATAATAATAATAAATCAAGAAATATAGAAATATTCACAAAATAAATCAGAACTGAAACGATCTTTAAATTTTTTTTTTTTTTATTATATATATATATATATATATATATATATATATATATATATATATATATATATATATAAATAGATATGGGGTACTAGGTAACTGAATCCCAATATAAAGCAAAAAGATAGTTGAAAAAACTCAGTATATTTTCCATAATAAGTTAACAAATGTTAAACTTAAAAAAGCAAAAGAAATAAAACCACACTTTATAATGAAGATTCACCACGCTACATCCACAGCATTGAATCACCCACATTTCCTCAGTATTTCATTTTTTAGGAGGATGTTCCTCTCAAACAGTTTCTACATAGATGCTTCCTTGAACACTGCAATCTTAACTCCTTCATGTCAAGTGTTAATCACCATCTATCCTCCCTGTTGTCATAATATTCACTTCCTTCTATCATCTGTTACATTCATATCACACACTTCATTCAGTAACTCTCTACCATTTATTGGATGAACTTTAGTATGAAAAAAAAACACTCAGTCTTGAAGACAGCCTCAATGTAAGCCCAGAAGTGGCTGTGTGCTTGCTTCTGGTGGTCTTTCTTGTGAACAATGGTAGCTTTCATTGTGTCCTTGGTATTGTAGGACAGCTACAATGACACCCTGGATGTGGGAGTTCAAAGGATTCAAATTAAGAAAGCTATGTTGGAAATGATTTGATGATAAAAAATTCTCAGCCAGCCAATCCTTGATCAAGTGTACCTTGTGGGAAGAATGTTATTTCTGTTGACATTTCTATTGATAAACCCTTGAAAGAAAATTTTTATCATCAAATCTTATGTTATTATTATGAATAGTGGCATTGATTTCATCAATTTTTTATTGTTTTTAAAATATGATATCCAGGACCTACTGAATGAATTTTTATTCTTTATTTTCGAATAGTAATGTTTAACTGTTTAGAATATTGCTTTCTTTCGGCTACACATGATGTATCATTGTTGACAGCCTCCGGCTCATTCCTGACTTTGAACATGAAGGACTTGGCCATTTTCCAGAAGGTGGCTATCTCTGAGTTGCTATGGCTTGAACTTATTTTTTTCAAAAGATATGAAATTTTTTAGATTTTTTCAGACTGATTTAAATTGCCATTTTAATTCTCTAAATCCGTCTGAAAGGGAAATGACAATTTAAAAATTTGGCACTTACCATATAATATTACATTAGGTCATCATCTATTTAAGACTTGCCGAAGGCAATATCCCATATAGTTAAAGTACTCTGTGTGTGTGTGTGTGTGTGTGTGTGTGTGTGTGTGTGTGTGTGTGTGTGTACATACATAGGGGTTACTTGTATAAAAAGTTGTATCAGTATGCCAAATTCAAATTCCAGCTAAGTTTGTTGCATTCACTTTCACAAACGCCATTGTGAAAAGCATGAATCCAGCTCTTCTCCCCCAGCTAAGGTTTAAGTGGCATTACAGATTGGGCTCTCTAGCATTACTTGGCAGCCAGTCTAGGAGAAGGAAAACTCTAAATTTAAACATGATCAGGGCTGTTTGGAAACTTACTGATGTTTGTTTTAATTTTTCTGTTATCAGATCTTCTATTCTGATAGTGTAACTGATCTTAGAAAAACTGAGCACTATAAACAAATGTCAAATTAAACCCCAGAAATAAAGCGTCAGTTAACCATACTTACTATCATATATTTGGTATGACAAAATGAGGTTTATTTTTTAATATACCTCCCCTTGTGGTTCACACATTTCTTCCATCAGTGTTGAAGTGCTTGGGGAAAAAGCTTTCATCCTGTTGATCAAAAAAGTCATTAACAGCAGATATAACATCATCTTCATTGCAATACTGGTTCCCAGCCAAGTGTTTTTTCATGTTGGGGAACAGATGATAGTCAAATGGGGCTAAATCAGGAGAACAGAGAGAGTGATCAATCAGTTCAAGGCACAGTTATGCACAGTAACAATTGAAACCAAGTGCATTGTCCTGATGAAAGAAAAAAAAAGCTTCATCAGTTTTCCTTTAAAAAAATTTGTTTCATAAAAATTCTTTTGTAACTGCAAGCAAGCAAGTTGACATAGTATTTTCCATTGATGGTATGGACTTTTTGAAGATAGTCAATAAACACAATGCTTTTTTGCATCCCAGAAAACTGAGTCCATCATCTTCCTTGCAGATGAAACAGCCTTGGAACTCTTTGGAGCAGATTAGGAGAGGTGTTTCTACTCTATGGGTTGTCTCATTGTCTCTGGCACAATGTGATGAACCCAACAAATCATGGGTTAGCAAAAATTTAAGGAAACCAGTTGGATCTACCTCAAACAATGTCAGATTTTCCTGTGATATGATCAGTCTGGTGCAACATTGATCAGGTGAAAGATGTGGCACTCACCATGCAGAAATCTTTGTCATGCCAAGTTCATTGAGCAAAGTATTCTCAATACTCTCACTGATATGCTAAAAGCATTTTCTATTTAATTTATAGTCAATAACCTGTCTTCCATCACCATGTGGTGAACACGATCAATGTTTTCCTCAGTGGTGGCAGTTGCAGGACATCCAGAACTTGGATCATCTTTTCAGACATTGCCATTTTGTCCTAAATTCAGCTGCCCACAAGACCAGCCTGTTGATAAAGCTGGAAACCTCTCCCCTCATGTAGCAACTATGTCAGCATGAATTTCTTTGAGGGCTAAACCCTTTCTCTACAGGCACTTGATAGCACCATGAACCCAAATTCTGAACATTTTCAAGAGAAATCACTACTAGTTAGTTTAGAAGACTTCTTTGAACAGTCAGATGTCAGTTTACCTGAAAAGAAACAATGCAGTTATTAATAACATTAGTTGAATTTAATGCATGCAAGATTTCACAGCCCTAGAATCATTTCTTAATAGCCATTGTATGAACTTTTCAGCCTACCCTTGAATGTGGGGTAGTCTGGTGGTTCAGTTGTAAATGGAACTCTTACACATTCATACATCAAAATACAACAGGAGTGTCTACCATATATATAAAGAAATATAGTTTTAAGGTGTGCTATATTTATGGGATAAAGAGCTCAATATCAGAGATAGAGGATATTTGGACATAAAATGAATTTGAAATCAAACACTTCCAGAGGCAAATGAGACTGTTTTTTTACTAAACGCAATCATCAGTAAACATTTGTTGTGTTAATCAACAATTTATATATATCTATGGGTCAGTGGTAATTAGCCATAATATGTTAATTCTAACAGTTATTTTGGCAGGAATGACTTGTTTATTTATTGTTAATTTATTTAATTATTTGGATTAATTTATTTTAATTGTTTTTTATTTATTTTATATATATTTTATTCTTTTTGGTCTATCAATTTTTTGTATTAATATTAAAAAAATTGAAATTCCAGTTCTGATTGTTTATTTAATAAATACAACACCGATGGCCTGATGATTGGATTTAGCAGGAAACAGTCTGTGGCCTCTGAGTGTTGACATCAATGTTCATTTTTATATTTACATATATATATATATATATATATATATATATGCATGTATATGTGTGTGTGTATATATATATATATATATATATATATATATATATATATATATATATATATATTCAGGCATATATAGAGACAAGTATTTAGACATATTTAGCAATGACGACTTATTTATAATGAAAAATGATTAATGGGTTTTATTATATTGTTCATACAATTGCATGCAAAATGATATTGAATGAAAATTTTCAAACATGTATTTGTATGTTTCATAGGTGTTAATAGAAATGATGAAGTGGCCAAAATATAGTCCATACATTTATAACTATTTACCAAGTGTGGCTTAGATGTTGCACAAGGCTGTGAGTTGGGAGGACCCAGTGAGGATTGCACTATTCAGTTGTAAATAATTAAGAGATGTCTACTAACCATTACACCATGTCAAAGTGGCAGTTCATACATTTATATATACAAAAATAAAATAATGTGTGTGCATGCATGTATATATATATATATATATATATATATATATATATATATATATATATAAATATATATATTTTCGACGGATTTGCACCAAAATTTACATGCACATGCTCCAAGTTAGTGGGAAGGCCAAGACCAACTTTGCATTTCCCAATTCCCATCGATAGTGGAAATAATCAATGTTTTCATGCTTCTACGGCAGTTTTCATGTAGTTTGCGGCCATTTTGTACTGGCCAGAGTGAGAACTTATAGCTGGCCGCCATAAATAGGCAGGAAGATTCTATTGGCCAGCATGAGAGCCAACAGCTGACTGACATGAATGTTAACTAGCATGCTAGCATGCAAAAAAAAAAATCGATAGCTGCATTCATCACAAATGGGAAAAATTTAAATCTGCATGGCACTTTACTCCAATTGGCTCATTCGCTTGCTTAAACTCAACGTTGATTCTGATTCCGCAGAACTGGGTTGGGTGTGAAAAAATTTGTTGTTAACATTCTTTTTTCATTTGGTTTTTCCAGTTACGAGTCCTTTTTAAAGCTGATCGTTTTGTGCTCATTTTGTTTAGTTCTTTTTTTCGTAACAGATTTAATGTTTAGTATAGAGCTTAGAAAAAATTTGCAGTGTGAGATAGGCAAGAAGTAAGGCATGTAGCAGCATCAGCACAGCAAAGGGCATTCCTTTAAAGGCAATGAAGAACAAAAATATTTTAAGTCAAGTGATAGCAATTGCTGTATGAGTCGTACAATTTTTGAATCAAGCATGGGCAACACTGGGCCATGCTGCTAGTATATATATATGTATATATATTTCCCAAGTAGGCATCTATGCAGATGACACTACTATTTACTCCTGCGTCAAAAACAAATCTAGTGTCACTAATAAAATTAACCTGGGTGTTTGTCTCGAAAAGGACCTTCAATCAGTTGTGGACTGGGGCAGGAATTGTCTGGTTAGCTTTAATGCCTCAAAAACAAAACTGCTCTCTATTATTCACCACAGAGAACCATCCCTGCCTCTCATTAGAATGTTTGACGCTCAACTCCACGAGAGCACCTCTTTGCAACTGCTCGGTCTCACATTGTCTGCTGACCTGAGATGGAACAAATACATTGAGTCAATAGTTTTGTCCACCACAAGGAAATTTGGCTCTCTATGCCGAGCCAGGAAGTTTTTCTCACCAGAGTCAATCCTTCAAATCTACAAATCAACCATTTGTACTTGCATGAAGTATTGCTGCCATATATGGTCTGGAGCACCTACAGTTTGTCTCAAAGTCCTTGATAAAATCCAGAGACAGATATGCAATGTAATTGACCCTGATCTGTCATCTCACCCGTAGTTGCACTCTCATTGTCTTTTTTACAAATACTTTCACAGTAACTGCTCCAATGAGCAGCTTTTTGCTGGTTCCCAGATTGAATGAATTTAAATTTGTTCAAAAAGGTGGCATCTTGGTCTCACCCTTTCACTAGTGAAACTGTTAAATGTAGCTAATCTTCTAACTCCAATAGCTTCATGTTTTACACTTCTCGCCTGTGGAATTTGTAAAAATTTTATTGTTTCCCTGATTTTCCATAAATGTAATGTCAATTTCAACATCTCCAGATGCCTTTGATAATCCTTTTTTCATCCTTTTCCTCTATTACACCCTTTACTTTTGCTTGCTAACTCTCTGTAACCCCTTGCATGTTAGTGGCTTCCTGCCTTGCTTGGGGTGAAATGCTTTTTTGAAAATTTTTTATATATATATATATATATATATATATATATATATATATATATATATAATATATATATATATATATATATATATATATATATATAACTTTAGAAATAAAGACACAAAGAGAGGAATTGAGTTAAACAAATATATTAACAGAAACAGTAATACAAACATATAAAAATGAGAGTGTTACAGGAAGGATGTTCGGTCCGACTGTCAGAGCTGACTGCTGGAAACTTCCCTCTCCAAAATCTAAATTTTTATCTAAATTACACAAAAATGAAAATAATACTGATATCTCATTTTAAAAAATATATTTACCAAAATTACACTAAAATATTTTGAAATACTAAAAAGTAAATTTATTCAGTCAAATTGCCATTGGCTTCAACCATGACCTCCAGATGACTTTGGAATCTCCTGCAGCTCTTCTGGGTGATCTCCTTATTTAAGTTGATGAATGCTGTCATAATCCTTGCCTTCAGTTTATCTTTGGTGTTACAAGGAGTTTTGTTGGCCTCTCACTCAACTGTGCCCCATACATAATAATCAAAGGGGTTAGTGTCTAGGAAGTTAGGTGGCCAAATGTAAGAAGTGGCATGGGTGCAGAAATTGTCTAACAGCCATGACTAGGTTCTCCTGCTTGTGTGGCATGGTGCAGAGTTCTGTTACCAGACATAGGATCTTCCAGCAGACACCCTCTTGATCCATGGCAGCACTACCTTTTTAATTCAAGGCAATTGATGTAGACCCTGTGTTTTATTTGAGGCCCTGTAGGAAGATGGATGGAATATTTTAATGTTGCCATTTTAGTGGTCATTTTTTTTTTACCTAACGTTTGTAATCACCATTAAACTCATCCAACTTTTTCCAAATCCTCTGCATTGTCCTCAGATTGACAAAAGAAAAACACTCTAAAATGTTTAATTAGAGCTTTTATGGACATGAATTCCAAAATTGATGCCATAAAAAACATACCTGAAAAGTATAGCTTTTATCATATATATATATATATATATATTATATATATATATATATATTATAGATGTCTAACCACACCTGATGAGCTTTTGAAATAGTTTAAACAGTCTGTGAATGTTTTGACAAGATTATATATATATATAATATGAAAAAATAAATTTCTTCGAATAGTTTTCATACAAGAATCAAAAATAAAACAAAAACTAAAGGATTCCTTCATACCTATTTGATCTAATAAAAACTGTCACACTATTTTTAATTTTGTATGTCACATATCCTTCAAGACTTGCAAATCCTTTGCTGGGTTAAAGAGTCACCTTAGTGCCCATGCTCATCTGCAAATTGAAAATGAGTACAATTAATGTAATACAATCATCTATAAAGATGCATCAATATTGCAAACAGACAAAATGTGTATAAAATTTAACAGAAATGATTATAAATCAACCAAACAATAGATTTGGGATGAAAAGACTTCTTAGTTGGGCTCAGAACTTTTCAAAACACTTTTGTATACATTTATATTATATTTATTGATACGGATATATTTGAATGAAAAAAACTTGGGGCCAAAATGGCTGAGAACATTTTTCATTTATTCAAAAAAAATCTTTTGTTGAGACTAAATAATAATCTTATATATAGGAGGAGGGAACGAAACACAAACAAATGTCTGTTATAATTATATGCCAAGGGAAATGTTGAAAATACAGGGATGCTTAACTTTTAATTTAAATTGTAAATTTCTGGTATCCAATGTGTCTAGATGCACAACCTTACCGACCTCATTCCCAAGCAGATATACTGATGTTTACCAGCATCTATATCTGTATATAAAACTGTATGCATAAACACACATATACACAGAGTATTATATATTCATTAGCTCCAGATATATTCTCTTGTATGTAAATGAGAAAAGTCAACTTGAAAATTAAAAAACATTCCTCGTCTATCATCTTTAATCAAAAAGACATTTATGAGCAAGCATTGGGGAAAAAGGACATTACTGTTGGTAGAGACCATGTAATTATAGACGTTTTCTCCTTTATTGATTTATTTACGGTTTTACATTCTAGAACTATTCAGAAAATGTCTCCAATATTCTGGACTCAGCTTGTTATCTCCATGTGTATATTATATATATGTATATATATATATATATATATATATATATATATATATAAAGTGGTACAGAAATGCATCATGGGATTCCCTTATCTTGTCAGTAAGACAAGTAAAAGCCTAATGCACCTGCAACATTGTTTTCAGAGTTTGGCAAACAAACTTAGCTTTCTTATCTATGCACTTCATTTCGTTCTTGCTGATCGCAGAAAGATTAAGACATTGTTACTGCTGCAAGATTGCTTTGGTGCTTAAAAGTCAGTCCTTTGCAGAAAGTGTTCCTGTTGTCACTTGTCAGACAGTTGATTGACTGATTCAATTACCACAGCAAGCCAAGAACAAAGACACAGATACATAAATAATTTTTAAAAAAATGGAAAAATGGTACTTTTTTACATCCTCTTTCTGAGCTTCTCTATCTAATGAATGTGTAGTAATATTCAAATATTAACAATTAAAATAGCTAGCTCATAAAGATCTCTGAGGTATTGTAAAAATGAATATATATATATGTGTGTGTGCAAATATAAAGAAAAATAGGAAAGGACCATTAGGTTAATAATCCAAAGTTCTTTTGTATTTTTGTTTTTATTTTAAAAAAAACAGTGCTCAATACATAAGTAGAGCCTAAACTATAATTATGTTTCAAAAATAGATGATAAAAAATGAAATAGAGCTGTTTTTTTAGCTCCTATTTTTGAAACCTGAGAAATCTTTCCTACGCCATGGAAAAATATTTTAAAAAATAATTATATTATTTATTTTACTACACACACACACATTGTATATATGTATATATTTATATATATATATATATATATATATATATATATATATATATGTATATGTATGTATGTGTATATATATATATATATATATATATATATATATATAAAAAAAACCAACCTTCCTGATTATTTCTTGAAAAAAATGACTGTTAGATGTATTTGATTCAATGTGAATCTCTGAAATTTAAAAAATATATATATATGTGTGTGTGTTTGTATGTGTATCTTTTTTTTTACTCATTTCACCCCAATCAAGGCAATAATGCCACTAGTATGCAGGAGGTTACAGGGAGTGAAAATTAAAGAAAAGACTAAGTATAGGGATTGAGGAAAGGACAAAAGATGATTGGGATTCAAGATGACAGAAGATGACGACTGACGTTACATTTAAATTGTAATTATCAGGGAAGCAAGTAAACCGAAGGGAGTTTTGCAGGCGTGAAGTGCAAGAAAAGAAACTATTGGAGTAAAAGTTGTGGTTGTATTTAGTTATTTCAACAGTAAATGGCTGGGACCTACATGCCAGTCTAGTAGCACACTTAAATTCATGTAGTTGAGGCATCAGGGAAAAAAGCTTGTCAGAGCAGTTGCCATGAAAATATTGGAAGAAAAAACAGAGGGCAGTCATGTTGGTAGGAAAGTAACTGAAAGTGAGATGACAAGTCAGGATTGGTTACATTACAGATCCTTCTTTGGATTTTGTCAAGTACCTTGAGATGAATAGCATAAGCACCAGACCAGATATGGCAGCAGTATTCAATGCATGGATAAATGATAGATTTTTAAATGGCTTCTGACAAGAAAAATTTTCTGGCACAACACAGTGACCCAACTTTCCTTGAAGTAGATGCAGCTATTGATTCAATGTAGGTGCTCCACTTCAAATCATTTGAAAATGTGAGGCTAAGAAAGCACAGTGTGTTGCTCTCCAGGAATCTAGTGTAAGCCATGCTGATAGCAGGCAAGAAAGGTTCTCTATAGTTGTTAAATGAAAGCTTATATAGATATACATGGTGAGTTGGGTAAATTGTTGCCATTTTTCTTTTTGAATAACAATGATTTTTTCCATGTTAATTTCAGTTGGCTCATTGTAACCGTAACTTCTATGCTATCTGTGTCTTTTCTCACTTGTGGAACTCTTTTGGCTTCTTGCTTTCCAGTCAAAATTAAATTTTTTGACTGGAAAGCATTTAAATATGCAATGTCAATAACTATCTACAATTTTCCTGATTACACTTTTGTTCATGTTCCTTAGTAATGTTTCTTTTTTCTAATTCTTCCACACTCAGTAACTGCTTGTATCTTAGTGGCTTTAAAAGCCTTTAAGGGTTAGTATTTTTTTCGATATATTTGTATAATTTTTCGTAAATATATCTATTAAAATGAGATTTCAGTGCTATATTAATTTTTGTGTAATTTTGATAACAATTTATCCATCGCAACCTTTATATGCATATCTGATTTTGAGTAAAATTAGACAAGAATATAAGAGAAGAATCAATACTGAAAAACTTCTATTTTGACATATTTGATGAATGAAGCCTCATCATCAGTGAAAGAATTTTTATTTCACTCAGTAACTAAATCTCCTTTAACAAGATATAACCCAATTCATATTAATCATCTGAACATTTGTTTGTTTTTTTCACTGTATCATTATAGAAATTAGATTTTAAACAATTTCAATTCGGTTTTTGTTTTTAATTATTTATCATTTTATTTTTGTCACAAGTTAACAAGGCTATATAAGAACATGACTTTTAGGTTTTGTACGAACTTGCAGTGTTGGGCAAAACTACTCCTAGCATAACCTATTCTGTGTTTAATTCCTTTAACTCCTATACTAAATTAGTTATAACTATGCCAGACTGTTTATCTATCTCAGTCTGTTCATGTCTATGTCAGTCTGATGTCTCAGTATGGAGTTATGATTAGCGAGGCTAGTCTGGTTGTTTACTGAGTAGTGAGTTCAGTCTTCACTGGTTGACCGATGCCAAATACAGCATTAAATAGGCCAACAAAGGTTAATATTTAAAATCCACAAACAAATCAATATTCTGAAGATGATGTGAATACTCTCCTATATTCTAAAAGTTGTAGGGTGGGTATAACCAATAAATAGGGGGTTAGAAATTTATTGCAAATTCTTAGTTTAATGGCAGCTGCAAATTAAGTTAGTACTGTCAGTGCCATTTGTTTTAACATATAAGACAGTGGGGTAAGCATGATGCATAAAAAAATTTAGAGTTGGTGAGGTCATAATCTCTATCTATAAAAGGTAGGCTGTGTGTGTGTGTGTGTGTGTGTGTTGTGTGTGTGTGTGTGTGTGTAACGAATGCACGGCTGCAATTTGCACCAAAATTTACATGCACATGCTCCAAGTTAGTGAGAAGGCCAACACCAACGTTGCATTTCCCAACTCCCATTGATAGTGGAAATAATTTTTTCATGCTTCTATGGCAGTTTTCATGTAGTTTGCGGCCATTTTGTACTGGCCAGAGTGAGAGCCAATAGCTGGCTGCCACAATTAGGCAGGAAGATTCTATTGGCCAGCATGTGAGCCAACAGCTGACTGACATGAATGTTAACTTGCATGCTAGCATGCAAAAAAATCGATAGCTGCATTCATCACAAATGGGAAAAATTTAAATCTGCATGGCACTTTACTCCAATTGGCTCATTCGCTTGCTTAAACTCAACGTTGATTCTGATTCCACAGAACTGTGTTGGGTGTGAAAAAGTATTTGTTGTTAACATTCTTTTTCATTCGGTTTTTCAGTTACAAGTCCTTTTTTTTAAGCTGATCGTTTTGTGTTCATTTTGTTTAGTTCTTTTTTTCGTAACAGATTTAATGTTTAGTATAGAGCTTAGAAAAAATTTGCAGTGTGAGATAGGCAAAGAAGTAAGGCATGTAGCAACATCAGCATGGCAAAGGCACTCCTTTAAAAGGCAAGGAAGGGCAAAAATATCTTAAGTCAAGTGATAGCAATTGCTGTATGAGTCGTACAATTTTTCAATCAAGCACGGGCAACGCCGGGCCATGCTGCTAGTAATTAAATATAGTTAGTAAAAACTTGCTGAAAATTTATGTTGTTCCTGTCTCAGAAAAACAGTCAAAGTAATCAAATTTTATTGGAATGATCCAGGATTTTGAACTGGGTGGATCCCAAAGTGAAAATATGTGATGAGCACAGTTGGTGATCAATGTTTTTGTTTTTCTTGTTAATTTATAATTACTTAGGAGTATTTCAGGTTTTTATTCATTGAATTTGTCTTCATATCCAAAAAAAAAAAAATGTTCTTTTAATTGTGTCTTGCCTAAGCAGTTGATGAGGGTGTAGTCCTACAATACATTCCTTGGACCAACATATGGCTTTGTACTCCCGGCACGTTAAGATTTCTTAATGAGATAATCTGTCAGTATGTTGTTTTCAATTATTTATTTTTCTAATTATCTTAAATTTAGCTAATGAGCATAAATTTTTTAAGAATATGGAAATGTCCTTTCTTAGAATGTTTTATCTCATTAGCACATCTTCATTTCTGTCAGTCATATCATTACAGTATATGTGTATATAGATTCTCTCTTTCTCCTTCTCAGATAGATGCACATATACAAGAAATGATTTTACAAGTATATTTTTTTATATGTGTGTTACCATTAATATAATCTGACTTGAATTAAAATTTAATTTACTAGTTGAAAACAAATCAGAAATGAATTTCTCTCTTCCACTCACTCTCTCTATCTCTCAAAACCTCTACAAACATGAAACAGTTAAAATTAAAAACTCTTGTATGCTTACAAATGTTTTTTTTAAAATTTTCCAAACATGTGAGAGTATAAAGAACACATTGAAGATCAAGTTTAATAACTTAATAGCTATGGTCAGATATTTATGGGGAACAGCTGCCTGAGGCCATGCCCTTTTTGCACCAGAAGTTTATCAGTGCTCATATACTGAGGCCAAGCACAATTTACAGTTGCACAGGCTTCTGGTAAAAGGGTTTCTGGCCCTAGTGTACACGTTCGGGTCCCCAACTTAAAAACAGGCTTTGTGTCACAACTCATCTTAGTGGGGAAACAGAGTAATTTACCTAGTAGATATGGTCAACCAGACTAAACTAGATCCATATCCATTTGCACTGGAATTGGTTGAATTTTTTTCTTTCTTCCTCACTATCCTTCTTTTATTGTTAAACTGCCATTTTAACAATAAAATTAAATCAGAACCAAATTAACTGTCTTGTAAGAACAAAAGAGCTTTTATCTAATTTTCTTGCAAAAAGAACTTTGAATCTTTTCCTTTATTTTTGCTCACCTAAAAATGGTGTGATCTGATACAAAAGATGTCTTAATTTGTTTAACATCTCTGAATGTAAATACCAGGAAATAAAAGATGAAATTCTGAACTATTGTCTTGTACTCATCTTAATCCCAATATCTTCAGGGAACAGCAAAAACAAAGGAATTAGCCTTGCCATTCCACTACTTTTGGAGGGGACTATCTATCTATCTATCTATCTATCTATCTATATATATATATATATATATATAGTCATCCACAGACAGTTTTGCTGTATTACAGCTCATCAGTGTGGCTAAACATGTGATTACTTCAAGCCGTGATTGAAACCCAACCGATTTGAAATCAGTCAGAGATTCTCACTGATAGGCCATCAATGCATGCTAGGAAGAGAGGGAATTTTAACACATTATATATAAGATATATACATTACCAGTTACCAGAGGGCTCAATTCATAGCAAAGAGATACTTGAAAAGTTAAGAGCTATACATTTTATTTATACTTTTATTTTATTTTTTCATGTATTGATCACTTTTTAATACTACTATTTTCTGGCTTCATTCAACTCTGATCATTATCCTTACATATATATATATATATATATATATATATATATATATAATTATAGTGGCTACTTATTTCAAATAGACACCCCATTTTTATTTCTTAAACACTGTGTACTACATCTATTGGTCTGTGCATTTGAGAAATCTTAATAAAGGAAATGCATTCCCTGTCATCTACCTTTGTATGGAAAACACCACCATTTGATTCAGTGTGTGTTGTAACCTAGAAAGGGTTACTGAATGAGGAATTACCAAAACAGAGGTTGGAAATGAAACGGTAATCTTTATAACATCAACAGAATACAATACTCACCAATAGCATGAAGTAGGTAAACCACTGTTAGCAGCGGACTACTTAGGGAGCATATCACCCCCACTTACAATAGTGTCCAACGTATTTATGAGGAGTGGGACATACCCAGTAGTGTTCATAGGTATGGTATATAAAATCTTACTGGGTTTTTTTGTTTGACCATGAAGAACATCACAGCAAGCAAGGTTATATTTTCCCTTTTGAAGGAAAGCATATCCTTTTCATTCAGGTTCAATCTCTCCTGGAAACACATTTTCTTTACTAAGATTTCTTGAAGGCACAGACTGATAGATGTAATGCACACTGTTTCGCAAATAGAAATGGGGGTGTCTATTTCAAATCTGAAGTACCCTCTATAATAACATGTAAAGTAATAAAAATGTTGGATTAAAAATAAATTCATTAATTCTTTCCAAATTGCTTTGTTTACATGTCAGGTATGAAGCTGAGCAGATATAATAATCTGAGTAAAGAGGTTGTGCTTCCCTTAAAAAAGGAAAATTGAAGAACCTTGCTTGCTGTTAAACTCTTCGTGGTCAAGCAGTAAAGTGCACATGATCAAATGGTGGTGTCTCCTAGAGATGTCGAATTAAAATTAAATCCATTAATTCTTTAAAAATAGATATTTAATTATGCATTTGCACAGCATTCCTTCTTTAATACATGTTTCATTGAAATTCCAAAACATCTCACATTATTCTCAGAAATCACATCTCACCAACAAAATCAAAACAATACATTACTTATGAATTGCCACAGAGGGAACTGTATTCCCAGTGAAACAAACACATAAATAATTTTGTTGAACACCAGCTTGTCAGGATGACTGATGCTAGATAATCTCCCCTGACCAGAGCTTAATTTTTTTTTTCATGGAATATTATGAACCTTGATATGCATCATGTATGTTGAGAACATTAATGTGATACTTCTCACTGTAAAATGCATTTAATAGTGACTTGTAATGAAAAATGGACCTTTATGACACTCATAAATTATTGGCTCAATGGCTTGATTATAGTGAAGGGCTCAAACACTTTCCAAAACTGACATTGCACCAACAGAAGATTATCATGATTGCATGGTAATTCACCATTGCTGTTATCCATTACAGATTTCTGAAATCTAACTAGACCATCACTGGTTTACTGCCAGCAATTGGATGAAATGCACATTTTGTTAAGTAAAATGTGACTGGTACTGGTTAATTGGCAAGGTCCAATTTTGCTTCATGACAATGCTCTGCCACATGTTGCCAAGATGACACTGCAGAAGTTTAATGACTTGCGATATAAGACTTTACCACACCCTCTATATTCCCCTGGTATCCTTTAATGCAGTGTTCTGGGCATCATTTACCAATTTTAATATAAATACAATCATATAACTTAAGTGTTTCTCTTCTATAGTCATTTTCGGTTTGGTTCTAAACAAAGCTATTCATCTCAGACAATTCAGCATAATTCTTTGTAATAAATTCTTTAATTAAAGTACTGATGAGATTTGTTGTCACTTAATCTCTGCTGTAAACTACTAGTTATTACTGGTATGAATACTCAAAGTACAAATAATAATAACTCAAACTATATGTGAAAATTCCAGGATTTTGTTACTTGCGTTTTCTAATGAATCATAATTCTTATGTTAATGATTGAATAATCTTCTTGCAAGTTCCACAACTATTATTTGTGTATTTTTTAATTGTTAAATTAAAGAAAATTCTCCTATTGCATCATTAAATATTTGAGCTTAGCAACTTCATCAAAATATTGCAATTCTTCTATGTTTTGTGTCTCTTTAAGGCATAGACCTCTATCGCTCTCCACAATTTCCTGTCATTTGTAGCCCTTAGTAAGGTTTGTGTTTTTGCTATCTGCCAAACATTTACACAATCCTGTAAGATAGGTTATTTGCTGCTTTTCTTTTTCCCTCTTGCCTTCAATAAGACTTGTGAGTGCCAAATTTTCCAAACCTTCTTTTCTGATTATATACCATATAAATTTCTACTGTCTATTTTTAATTCTAATTATTTTTTGTTCCCATTTTTTCTAAAATTTTGTCATTGCCCACATGTTCAATCCATGGTATACTCAGCATGCTTCTGTAGAACCACATTTCTGTTGCCCCAAGTCTCTTCTTCATCTGTGAGGAGATTGTCCAGCATTCACTGCCATATAAGACGACTAATATTATATAATAGTTCAGTACACTTTTTCTTTGCTTCAAAGGACATTTTCCTGTTTCTTAGCAATCGTAAATATGAATGCAGGTCATCAGTTAAAGAAGGAAGGGGGTACAACTGAAAAGATTTGAGATTGACATGTTTTTTCCATTTCACTAAAACCGACATTAAACACACGAGTGCATTATCACTTCCTCTGTCTTAACTTTCTTTCTTTCATTCACTCCTTGCTCACTGAAATCAAACAGCCCATTTCACACCACAATCAAAATGGAATAGTTCTTTATACATGAGGCATTAGCAGGGTGTAGAATATGTGCTAAGGAGCTAAGGAACAAGCAGAATTATAATAATAATGGTGGTTTTGGATGTTGTGTTGGTGGAAGAAAAGGAGGAGTAAATGATATTAAATGGTATAACAAAAAGGATAGGCATAATTATAATGAAGGTAAAAGAAGTAGAAAGAACTACAATAGTTTCATATGAAAGAAGAAGCCAAGACAGAAAAAGTGTGAGCTAACCAGTTATTGCTCCACTTTCATCAGAACTTGGTCGAGAAAAATATAAGGTTTCTGTGCGCAACTGACTAAAAGACTAGAAGTGTGTTTCAGCTTACCAAGAGGAAACGTTCTCAGTTTTATGCAGACCACATTCAATTTATCATTTAATGGTCCAAGAAATTATTTTTATTAAGTCAAGGCAACTTTCCTTATGTAAATAAAAGAAATGGTTTGCTGGGACACAATGTAATTTTCCATTAAAATATTGCCATTTCAGTATATTATTGATAGGATGTATTTTTATTCCATGTTTTGTTTTAGTCCCTTGTACACAAAAATGTTATTTTTCTGATGAGTAAGAAGTGATAACCGAATAGCTTACATTTTTTTCTTGATATTCTTTTCTTTCTTTCTCTCATATTAAACAACTGAAGTTGTTTTGCCCCTTTACATTCATTTTAATAATGACCATCCTTTTTGAAATTTTCTACCTCCAAAAAGTTCTTCAAATATTAGAATATTATTGATTTTCCTCTCTTTTTCTTTGTGTCATGTTCTTTCAGAATGTTGACCATCATGCATCTCCACAACTTCCTGTCTTTTATTGTTCAAAATATGTTTTGCTCCCTTACCATCTCACTTTGTCCCTTTTTCTAACACTCATTTCCCCAGACTTATGAAGTAAGCTTCATTTGCCTTCATTATGCTCTATGAGTGCTAAACTCTTTTGACCCACTTTGTGTTCCAGAAATTTTTGTCATCTCTTTCTGAGTGTAATTATCAGTTTCCTTGTTGTTTCTATTTGACTCAAAATTTCCTGATTATTCCCTGATTTAGTCCATGGTATTGTCAGAATTCACTGGTGGAACTACATTTGTATCATTTCAAGTCTTTTCCTCATCAGTTAGGAAATTGTCCAGCATTCATTGCCATATCAGATATTACTTATCAGTTCAGTGCTCTTTTCATTGTTTCTAAATATTGTGAGGGAGAATATTTTCCAACAAGTCTGGACTCTGCCTGCCAGAGAAAGACATAAAAATACTCCTACATTGAAAGGAGTAGCAGGAGGAGCAGTAGCTTTTGCTGAAAACAGTTAATCATTTACGGCTAAATATTCCCGTCACTAGTTTCTATTCTACATTATGTTTCCCTCTACCAAAAGGTAATAAACTTATTGTTAAACCAATTCTGGTTTTCTACTGTTGTTTGTGATAACTCAGTTACAACACTAACAATATTTTTTCTATATCTTAATACTAAAAGTTATTTTTCCACTACTGATATATGACTTTGAATATCAGCATCAAACTTTCTACCATTTGTTACTACACTCCCTAGATAGTTAAATGCAAATACCTGTTTGAGTTTGACATCCTGAATATGTAACTTATGCCTTAATTTGCATATTTGTGAAAACTATGACTGCTGTCTTCTTGGAGTTAATGGCTGTTAAACCCCTCAGCAGGACTGCCAAAAAAAAATACATTTTAGACTATTTTATTTCTCATTATATTCAAAATGTTAGTTGGAGTGAAAAGAAGATAAATTTCTTCTTCAATCAAAGAAGAAACTCATTTTGTTTGACCAGTTCTAACCATAAGAATAGCTGGTGGATGGAACTAGAATCTTCTATTTGCCTGACTTACACTAGTTTCCTGCCATGGTAATTATATTTTATACATTTTCATGGTTCAAACCATGTAATTTTTATGTATACTTAAATCACATGACCAGATTACATGCTGTTTCCTTTGTTCAGCTTATCTGTAATATATTATGTCCCATCATGACTGGCTCTAGTCGTGCTGCATTGTTGAATATATATAATAGGTTTTTTGAATTTAAAAAAAAATCATAATGAAGATTTAATGAACAATCATGATTTTTTTTTAATTTAAAAAATGCTTGTTATTAACCTGTCTTAATTCTTTGGTTTGGTTTTAGAATAGGTGTGTAGTGATGGGAGGTTTTGCAGATTTTGATCTTCTTTAATTACAGCAACAACAAAAACAAAAATCTAACTTCTGTTCTCTTTTCAAAACATTGAATCAAATTGTAAAGAAATAGGGAAAAAGATCAAAAAAAAAAAAGAAAAGAAAAACCCAAAACTAAAAAAATTTCAAAAAAAAAAAAATTAAAAAATTTTATTCAGATAATTTTACCGTTTTATCTTCTTTATTCCAATTTGCACCAGGGTGGGGTCAAGTTTAATAATTTTTTTTTTTTAATTTATTTTTTAAAATTTTTATTACCACCCACATCACTTCTACTCTTCACATCTTGTCTGGTGCATTTTTTTTTTCTTGTATCATGCCATTTTACTGTCTTAATTTTATTTTTCTTTAGCTAAACACTCTATCCCTATTCATCTCTAACCGACCACACCAAAGGGCGTTTGGCTCTTGACTCCAGTTCAATAATACACGACTGATTGATGATCTAATACTATTATTATCATAATAATTTTGTCGTCAACATGTGGTGAATGTTCTCCATCATTTTTAGTGTTGAAGGAAACACTCTTTTCATTAAAATCACTACTTCAACATTTTCCTCCTTTTTAAATATGACTTTTCCTGTGCATTTTTTTTTCTTAAATTTTAAATAATATTTCTGCTTGTTTTCCAAATTTATTTTTTTCTTTAAATTTGTTTTCATCTGATGATAGGGTTGCCACCATGTTATTTGGGTTTTGAAACAGAGAATTAAAGATGAAAACAAACTGGTGTCTGTGTTTTTAAACTTTATTTAAATATTTTCCCTTGGATTTGAAAATTCAACCCAGGCAGTTCGTTAAATACAAAGAATAGTAATTACAGGATGTTGAGTTGGGGAATTATCGTAGAGATGTTGTTGAATTGGTCAGTTGAGTTCCTCCTTGGACTCATGTGATCAAAGTAGCAATTATTAGGTGTTCTGTATAATGCTTCTTCAGCAGTGGTTTTCAAGTCTTGTTGGGGGTTATTACTTATTCATGATTTTCAGCTGTTTCTTCTATAATGGATGCAAGAGTTAATTGACCCAGAAAGCAATAGAAATAAGATTGAGTAAAACTAGTGGTAAAATACTTGTAATTCTGTTTTATAATAAATCATATCCAATGCATTTTAAAAGTCAATCATTTGCAATACATTTCAATATATTTTTGAAGTCAATCATAAGCAATATATTTCTATTGTGAATCCAACCATTGATTGTTGTGATAAAAAACAACAATAATAAGATGGAGTAAAACCAGCAATGCGCACCATTGTCCCTCTAAACAAACTAGACAACATATTCAAAATTAAAGAATTACAGTTAAAGCCATTGATTGCAGGCAAAAAATAAAAAGTTGCCAACAGAAGCATCAATAAAATAATATGGAAAAATATATTAAAAAAAAATTATAAAAAAAAAATGTTTTTAATAAATAATAATTTTTAGGATAAAATGTTATTATGTTAACAATATAGGCATTATGAAAAAAAATCACCTGATAGAAACTGAGGCATAGTGTAGCTTTTAAAAGTAAATGTCTTTTGCATTACTTAACCAGAAAGTGAATTTAGATAAAAATGGCACAACTAATTTTGCATGCTATTTCATTATGTTAATTCACCTAAATGCCATCCCCCAAAACTTGCTGCTCTGACCAACGTCTAGGCCCACCAATGTTTACCCCATTTTGGATTATGAACATTTTCATTGGAATTCTCTTGCAAGAAGACAAACATATCAGCAATAGCAGTATAAGGACAAAAGTATACAGGTATAGGCTTTAAGAAAGCCTTATTTAACTGAGAATACAAGGTTCATGTATAATGTCCTTTTATAGTCTCAGTAAACAGAAATAGCTCTCTCAAAGAGGAGAGGGATAAAACAAGGGGAGACCACTCTTGATTATTCATAACAAGCAACTTACAGTTTCCTACCAAAAAGTTGTCATGTTAGTTCAAAAAATCTGTTAGTTGAAGACATGGCAGCATTCAAGTAACATATGTATAAGACCTAACGAGATTTTACTAACTCTAAATTTCAAAAATGTATTTATATACAATTTTAGCCTCCATAATTACATTATTGTAGCAAGGAAGAAATTAATGCAACAGAATCATGCTTAGTAATACATACAACTTATTTTGCTTTGTATATATTGTTTATTTCCGACATTTTGTTGGCTATGTTAAAAAAAATGTTTATTTGTGGAAACCTGTGTTTATGTCTCATTCATACTCTATTCTGTGTGTTTTCTTGTTGGGTACACTTGCTAGGGTGTCAAGTGAAACGTAATCCAACAAACTGTTTTTAGATAGCAAAAGAAATCTAAAAGACAAAAAAATTATTTTTTTTGTTAAACTGGATATTTTTTGTACAGTGTAAAAGAATAACTATTTTTAATTTATTTTGAGATATAATCATCATCACGAAAGAAATATTTAATTTGTATCTTAGTCATTGTTGAATGAATTACATCTGATACAATGATTAAATAAGGAATCAGTAGAAAAGCCCTTATAAACAGCAAAACAGGTTAAATTTATAAAGGACTTCCTGGTGGTCCTTATTTAATTATACACATCTAGTACTTTTGACATTACGTTTTATGTCATGATGATGATATACATGAACTGTGATGAGTAACAATTAGTAATCAGAGCAAATCAAATGAACACATGTTAATTCAACAATTCAAGGACACGTGGCACAGTGGATAAAGGCGTTGGTTAGATCCACTGACAGGACCCAAAGAGTGTAAGTTCAATACCCGGTTAAGGCAGTGGAGAACTTTCAGAGAGAAATTAACAGGAGATAACTGATAACTGACATCCATCAAACATGGCACGTGGAACTAGAACAGTCTACTCCAGTGATCGAAATAAAGGGTTCAGTTCAACATTCCAACCACTTGAAGAAGGCTGGAGCGTACAACAGCTGAAACATTGTAATGAATATGGCGACAAAGATGAGGACAATAGTCTGAATAATGTAAATAATGTAATATATATATATATATATATATATATATATATATATATATATATGATCTTTATTTAGTCTGAAGAAGTCATTTGGAGGGACAAAACATGTCACATAGGATTTTTCAATTTTGTCATTTATTTACTTACCATATATATATATTCAAACATGCTTAAGTGTTTTAGCTATCTGAGGATTTTTTTAAACATTTCATCCCCAAGCAAGGAAATACAGTCGCTAAGATACAAGGGGTTATTGAGTTCAAAAGGATATAAGAAAGAACACAAAAAGAATAGAAATTAAGAAGACAGAAGATAACAATTAGCATTGCATTTAAATTTTTGAAGATCAAACTTGACTGGAAAGCAACAAGCCAGAACAGAGTTCCACAAGCGAGAAATGTAAGAACACATACTTGTCTGCATTGCTCATCATGAAATGAAAGTTTATCAAAAGGGAAATGAACAAAATAATTTTGCCATCTGAACATCCAATACCTGTGGTTGATAAATGTATGATATCTGTCTGTAATGCATTCAACAAGATAACCTACCTAGGCAGTAGTACCTGAGTCCTTTCTATAATACTTTCCTTGGAAACTAACACACTTGCCTCTTTCCTCCTTTAACATTTCAAAACAAAATCCTCTCAAGATCCCCATCAGCTGTTTCATCATGCACTCTGTCAGTGGAGGCATAGAATAAGCCAACTTCAAAAGAGTTAACTCCCATTAAAATATGACACCTACCAGGTGGATTTTTGTTGACTCAACAATGAACTTGTCGAATGTTTAAGTATAGACTCGTGTATAAACCCAATCAAAGTTTACTCATAGGTTCGTGTATAAACCCAATCTAAGTTTAACCATAGGCTTGTGCATAAATCCAATCAAAGTTTACCCATAGACTTGTGTATAAATCCAATCAATATTTGCCCATAGACTCATGTATAAACCCAATCAATATTTACCCATAGTCTTGTGTATAAATCCAATCAATGTTTACCCACAGCCCTGTGTATAAGCCCAATCAATATTTATTTAAAAACTCAAGTATTAACTCAGCCAATATTTATCTAGAAACTTGATTATAAACTCAGCCAATATATATCTATAGAGACTCAAATATAATAAAAACAGATTTCATCACATTCCCCATACTCTTGAACATGATCAGAAATATATCTGAGAAAGGCAGTTTTAGCTTTGAGAAAAGAAGTCATAAGCAACTGAGTCTGAAGGTAAAGTTGCTGACATACCAGGTTGATGCAAAATTTCACAAAAAAAAAAGCCTATAAAAGACATGAAATATTGAACAAGCATGTTGTGACAGTCACACTGTGCATGAGCTCACTAAGTGCCATATCACTGCCAACTGAGTAAGTATTATGAGCAGATGCAGTAATGTCCTTTCTGAGTGACCATCACTTGTTCTGAAGGAATTCAAAATGCCTATTTTATACCATGAGAAAAATTATATGTAACATAATTGCAAATATGATATCAAAATATGAGGAATATTGAAAAATTGAATCATTGTTATCAACAGAGAAAAAGGAGTTGGCAAATTAATTTTGAGTTCTTACCAAGGCTGTTTATGCTCACATTGCAATAAGTTCCTTGGGAGATTCATGAATCCATTTTTCTTAAGTTCTGTTGACTTCAAAATAGGACTTTGCATTCTCCCACACCTTTCCTCTTAATTAAGTGTGGCTTTTGCACAGATTAGATTAAACTAAGTAAATATCTACCCTCTCTTACCTCTGTAGTGATATAAGTAAAAAACTAAACTACTCTCTATTAATCACCATAGAGATCCTTCCCTGTCCCCCATTAGAATGTCTGATAGTCAACTTCTTGAGAGCAACTCCCTGCATCTGCTCGGTCTCACGTTGACTGCTGACCTGAGATGGAACAAGTACATTGAGTCAATTGCTTCTTCCACTGCGAGGAAAGTTGGCTCTCTGTGCCGTGCCAGGAAATTTTTCTCCCCAGAATCGATACTTCAAATATACAAATCAACCATTCACCCTTGCATGGAGTATTGCTGCCATATATGGTCTGGGGCACCTTCTGTTTTAAAACGGAGTTCTTGACAAGATCCAGAGACGGATATGTAATATAATTGGCCCTGATCTGGCGTCTCATCTACAGTCACTCTCTCACAGACGCACCGTCGCCTCTCTCTGTCTTTTCTACAAATACTTTCATGGTAATTGCTCCGATGAGCTGCTTTCACTGGTTCCCAGACTCCATGAATTCAAGCGCCCTACAAAGCTGGCATCCGGCTCCCACCCTTACACTGTAGAAACTTTTAAATGTAGCCGTCTCTTCTACTCCAGTAGCTTCATACCTCGCACCTCTCACCTGTGGAACACCCTTCCCAATTACTGTTTCCCTGAGAGCTATAATCTCCAACTATTCAAATGTAATGTCAATTGACATCTCCAGTTACCTTGATCTATCCACTATCCTTCTCCTCATCCTTTCTTCTATCTCTCCTATCTGCTCTCGCTCCAAATCTTCTGCAAACCCCTGCATCCTAGTGGCTTCACACCTTGCTCGGGGCATAATGCTTAAAAAAAAATTTTTAAAAAAGTAACAGCTGATATCTTATTAAATGGAAAACAGCTGACCTGTCTCAAAAATGGATTCTGACATTTATTCCTTCCCCTCTGATGATTATCAAATTTACTGACAATTTACTTTACAAAATATGACAAGTGGCATTTTACAAAGCTAGGAAATATTGATAATAAATTTATTTTAGTGTTCTCCAACAAGACAAATAACAATGTACTTCATAAAAACCAAATTTACAAAAAAGGTAAGAGATGGAAAAATTCTTATAAAATGACATAAAGGAAAAATGTCATAAAGATGCCTTAACAATATCCAGTCGTCTATAGCAATTATATTAATAAAGCTGAACATAAAAATCTGCTTGCTGCTACAAATTTCCATGGTCTTAATTCTGGTCAAAGGGTTATTTTGAAACATTTGCCTGGAAGAAGCTGCACCCTGAGAACAAATTTGGTGTCTGGTCCAGGCTGCAATTCTACACCTCCTTTCTCTTTGATTTCATTTATTTGTATTAAAAATATTGTGACCATTTCATTTGCAACAATATTAAATAATTTAAACCCTCTCCAAACTTTGCTGCCCTTTTCTCCATTTCTCTTAATAAATATGCTCAGCAATCATGGCCTTCTACACTTTAGGCTAAAGTTAATAAAATTCATTCATTCTCAATTCTTCCTCCTGAACTTACTTGTTTTTTAAAATTTAACCAAACAGCTTTACTTGGTAATTTTTTCAAAGTAAGGTTTTTTACAATTCCTTCCATGAGATCCCAAAATTCTCAATGGAATTTAAAATCAGTTATCTTGTTATTTTTTATCATGATACATTTACATTATAGTTTCTTTGAATTAAGCTTTAAAAAGTCCCTGGATCCCAACGATCTTGGAAAAATATAATATTTTATTTTAGTGTAAAAAATTTTTAAAATATATATTTAATAAGAATTTCACCAAAAAAAGTTTACCTCAAAATCACATCATATAAATGTTTTATCTTATGAATATATAAGAGCAAAAATTTCAAGCAATATATTTATAAACAAAAATTATAAGACAAATTTCAATAAGATGAAACAAAAAGATATTGAAATATATATTCATAAAATTGTAAATAATAAATACTAGAAATTAAATTTATTGGTTAATTCTAAACAGATGTTAAATATTTTTAGCTTTTAGTTAACATTCTTGGGATTATGGATTGTTTTGCATTTGACCTCTGACTATGAATGCAGTAGAAAAAATTATGCAAAAAACTTAATTCTATAGTATTCAAGATAACAAATTTCATTTTTTTTTTTTTTTTTTTTTAAAATCAAAATTTTTCAATTGAGTTTTTATTATTTTCCATTTTCCATTATCAAATAACTTTTTTACCATTTTGCCCTCTAATTTGTCTTTGAACCAAATGAATGTCAATCCAGGCAAAAAATTGAAATTTCCATAAATGAATATTTAATCTACAAACCTGATTGTTCTTGCTCCACTGTCCATGTCTATTATATCTCATCCTATTCTTTGTGGAATTGAACTGAGGGGCTCCCATCTATAGCAATCATTCTTTTATTTTTCTCTCTCCTTAATAGTGTTTTTTTTTCTCATATTTTCATTATTTGGTGTAAAATATTGTGCTTTAATGGCTTTATTGTTCTTTTTAACAATAGAAATATTAAAAAATCATTCTCTATTAAAATATAAATCAATCATGTACGATTTATAATAGTAACCATATTATCAAAAATTGAAATATAATATTATTACATCACATTGGAACACCAGTTCCTGGACAATCAGCAAAGTTAAGCAACATCAAGCCTGATCAGTACCTAGATTGGTAACCACTTGGGAATACCAGGTGCTGTAAGTTTGGATGTGCAGGTGATGTAATGGATAATATCTGAACATTTTTAATCAGAGAGCCAAGTTCCAATTCTATTTGGGTTCATTATATTTACTTATGTGCAAATACTCTTGGGAAAGGTATGAATCCACCTCTTCTCTCCCTAGTTATGGGTTAATTAGTAAGACTTGTGTCAATAAAATCATTATTATTCTTAAAAAAAAAAAAATATATTTTAGTGTATGAAAAATTTAGATTTCAGCATTAAGTAACCTCAAAATATGCCATCATGCTTGACATTGCTTAACTTCAGTGATTATACAGGAACCAGTGTTTTTGATGTATGAATAAGTCATTAAAAAAAAATCTATGTTTTTAATGCTAATATCTTTCAATAGATCCAAAAGTATTCATATTCGCCAAAATTAATCACTACACCTTAATTTGGCAAACAGACTTTTTAAAAGTTATATTAGATTGAATGTCATCTCGATTAGTATAATACATTATAAAATTTAAGTTGGCTCGTTAGAATAATTACGACTTAGTGTGAGTTTGATCCTCACTGGGTGCCCCCTTTTTCGGCTTTTGCCACATCTAAACTACAAAATAAATCAAATAATTTAGATTGAGTCATAAGTAATTTCCATTTTTGGTAACAAATTGTAATGATAAATGCATCATCTTAACTACTAATCATTTGTGTCAGTTAAAAATAAATTTGAAGTACACTAACATACAATAATGTTTAACACAAAAGCAGTGGATTGACAAGGATAAATCTCTTCGACTAATCCCAAAAACTGAGTTTTATGAAAGAAAGTTAATGTTGTTCATGTGGTGGAATCATTGGGATAATATTCATTAAGAATTCTTACAGGGCAAAAGAAAATTCACGTTTATACATCCAGTATCTACAAAATGTCAGTAAATGTTTGGTCAAAAAGCACCACCATTTGTCATTAGGATAAATGTTGTTCTCTGTGATAACAATGCTGCATGTGGCCAGCCAGAATAACATAGAATATTTTTTTATCTTGGTTGGTCTTTTCTACCCAACCTGCTATATTCATCTGACCTTTCACTAACACTGTAAAATGCTTAGCCGAGAACAGATTAAACAATTTGTTGAAAAAATTTTTCACCTCAAAACCTGCAGAATTTTACTCCAAAGCATCAAAGAACAGTGTGATAAGTGTCATCAAACCATTGTGAAAAATTTACAAATATTGCTCGTCTATGTTCACTCTCTCCATTGATTCATCTAATCGCCTCTCTCTGTCTTTTCTATTTTCATACTTTTATTTTTAATTGCTCCTGATGAGCTGATTTCACTGGTTCCCAGACTCCATGAATTCAAGCGCCCATAAGGCTGGCATCCCAAGCATCCCCCTTCACTGTAGAAACTTTTAAATGTAGCCGTCTCTTCTACTCCAATAGCTTCATACCTCCACCTCTTGCCTGTGGAACACCCTTCCCAATTACTGTTTCCTGAGAGCTATAATCTCCAACTATTCAAATGTAATGTCAATCGACATCTCCAGTTACCTTGATCTATCCACTATCCCTCTCCTCATCCTTTTCTTCTATCATCCTATCTGCTCTCATATATCCAAATCTTCTTCATTCTTTTGATGAAACATCCTAGTGGCTTCACGTTTTGCTCAATGTAATGCTTAAAAAAAAAAAACAGTTGAATAAAATGTAACTGTACTTTATTTTTTGAGAAAGAAAATTGATTAACAACCTGAAAATTATTTCTGACATTACCTAATATATAAATATTATGTGTATGTATTTGTGTGTGTCCATATATTTACCTAATGTTAAACCTATTTTTTCATAACCTTATAAATGACTAATTGCTATTCATCTTTTTCAGACTTGCACACTTTCCAATAGTCTAAACCTCACAAATCACTGACTGACCAACCAAACACACCACAAGTTAATCAATCTACTAAAACCAACAATTTGTCTGGACCCTGACCATCAAATGTATAAGAATGGTCAAGAAAAATTGAACTTTGGTTCCAACACTTCATAATCATGAACACTGTTTGAATCAACCATGAAACCCTCAAACTGGACAAATGACTTCCAGAAGTCCTCAAAAGTACTTTACATTCAACATTCCAGATTCTTCCAATTGGTGTCCTGAGAAAAACATGGAAAAAAATGTGATTTAAGATAATTTTTTTAAAATCCTGCATTGCATAGGTTTATAGCAATTCAGATGACATGTCAAATGAAGTATTTTATTTTTTTCTGCATGTTGAAAAAAAAAAAAAGAAAATAAAAGTCTGTGACCAAAATTTTTCTAATTTCAAGAAAAAAATCCTTGCAAAATTTTATCAAATTCATATCTACAACAAATGAAAAAAGAAACAAAAACAAAAAATGAAAATTTTATAAAATGCAAAAAACAAAAATCACACTTCATATATATTGATATCTCATTTTTTTTGTTTGATATCAAAATTCTTGACAAGATATTCATGATCTCAAGCAAACAAAAAAAAATAATTAAAAAATGTTATCATCCTTCTCATCAAAAAACATAAAAAATAGATTTACAAAATATACTCACCCATACATACCTACACATACTTACTAACATATGTTAAAACATTTTTTGACAAAAAAATCAATGATCTTGAGGAAAAAATATTACCAAATTTTATTAAAAACCTAGCTACCTACTAAGAATGAAAAAAAAGGATTTATATTGAAAAATTTCTATTTCTCTCTCTTGCACATACACACACGTTAAAGGATTTTTATGACACAAAAGTGTTCAAAAATTTTATCTCATTCCTACCTACTAAAAAAAAAATGGATCTCTATTGAAAAAAACATCAACCCAGACATCCTAATATATTAAAGATTTTCTGACAAAAACTTCAATGATCTCAAGAAAAAAATGTTCCCAAAAAGTCCTATTCACTAAAGAATAAAATAAAAAGATTTAAGAAAAAAGATACAGACATATAAATGTTATACTCTGCTTATACATATTTACATAAAATACTCTCTTTTTTTTTTTTTGCTGATTCTACAATTCTGACAGAAAAGACATTGATCTCAAAAAGAAAATATAAAGAAAATTTGATTAAAAATTTTGTTAAAGTCTTATAAAAAAAAAGAAAAGATAAAGATAATGATGACCTCAACTCACAAAAAAACAAAGAACAGCATTCCAAAAGAATATTTTCAACAAAGATTTATTAAATGCTGTGCTGATATGAAAGTACATTGTTCCATTATTTTTTTTTATTTTGAGGTACAAAACATCGAAAAAAAATAGACAAACAAAAACCAGTGGAAACTGATGGACTCTTAAACTAAGTAAAAAATTACAAAAATATTTGCAAAATTAATGGTTAAAAAAAATGCAAAATATTTACCAAGGTTTGATGATCACACGATGAACAATTTGACCAAAACATATTTGAAAAAAGATGTTGATCTATATAAATTTACCTACATGCTTACATCTGCAAAGATTACAGTTTTTTGAAAGTTATAAAGGAAATTTTATTAAAATTTTAAAAATATGTAAGAGAATTTTGTTCTCAAGAAATTATTGGAACAAAAATATAATTTGTTTCCTTTAGAAAATCACAAAGATTTTATATACAGAAATATTTACTAAAAAAAAGGATTAATTTAAAAAGAAAAAGGTCATTTATATCTCAAATTAATTTGGCTTTTAGACCATCCAGTTTCTAGATAAGATTTTTTTAAATTTCAGATATGATAAGCAAAAAAAAAAAAATTAGATATTGAACAGTGTCATATCTATAGAAACAGTCTAAAAGACTAAAGAAATTATTATATAAGTGAAGAATTCTGAAGAATTATCTTACATTTGGGGGAGAGAATAAAAATAATGAATAACAAAAAGTATGAAAAACTACAAACAAATGTGACCAAATTGAAAATATTCACATATTTGTCTTCACATCTCACAAATTCATATTTCAGCCATATTTCTGTAAAAAAAATTATAACATGAAAAATTGTTTTAATTATGGTTTCTCTTTGCTGTGAAAGGATTTTTTTCTTCTTCTTTTGTGGATATTTCCCTGATAAAAATGTTGTTTTTCTTTGTATTTTTCTGTTGTATCTTCCTTTCGAATTTTAGTTTTCAAGACAAACATGCACATTATTAAATTTTTTATACTACTTTTTCTTTCATTTTGTTTTTTTTCTTCTTGTTGCATTTTATTGCAATGCTCATGCTGTTTTACATTCTATAACCATAAAGCAAACAGTAAAAATAATATTTAAAATGCTTTCCTGATCAAACAGTTATCTGGCCATCAAAGATACATATTCAATAGTTTATAATAAGACAAAATAAATACTAGAGATATATTTTACAAAAGAAAGTAAAATTTTCTTTTGTAAAACAAAGATATACCAACAAAGTATAAAAATATACCACATGCCTTCTCTCTGAGTCTAAAAAACAGAAAAAGAAAGTGAACTTTGCAAAAGGGATGTTTTTACACACAAGTTGGTATAATACCATATTGAAAAGTATTATCTCTACTCTCATTTGGTAGCACATAATGTTGCCAATAGTATGTTTCTACTCAAAGATCAGGAGCCCATAATGCCACAAACTGCTGTCTTACTGCTTACAAGATGGGAGCATGACACGTTGCAAAGACTTCTAAGCTTGCCAGGAGCTTATTCTTTATATGTTCTCTTTGCTTTAAGGTTTTAGAATAAAAAACAATGTGTGCATCATGAAGACAATCAAAAGAAAAAAAAAGACATGAAAGAAAAGAGCATCCCATAATAACCAAATAAATGACAAGATGGATTATTTATTAGTGACAAATTTTGTTTTAAAAAGGAACTTTTTCCATATTGCATTACTAATATCTGTCTACTCACAAGTCAGGAGCACATGTTGCAAAGGGTTGTCTTTATTCATTAGACACGTGTATACCACATAGCAAATGGTTGTTTCTATTCACAGTTCAGAAGCACATCATGTCGCAAAGGACTATCTCTACTCTCAAGTCAAGAACACATCATGTTGTCAATGGTTATTTATTCACAAGTCAGGGGCACATCTTGCCTGTCCAATGTCTGCAAAAATGTTACTCAAGAGCATGCCTCACCTCTCCAGTGTCTTCAAAACTACTACTTATAAGTCAAGAGCATATCTTTCCTCTGTGGAAATTTTGAAAATGCTACACATTGGTGAAGTGCAAGTCTTTCCTCTCTTGTCTCTGTGAAAACACAACCCACAAGTCAAAAGTTTCATCTTTCTCTCTGACATCTACAAAGCACTAAATCAAAATTCAAATTTGCTTTCCTCTCATTCTGCAAATGCTACTCCCCAAGTCAAACATCTTTCTCCTCTGGTGTCTGCAAAAGTTATGTTTCTTTGTAAATGCAGGGCTTTAGTGATTGGCCATTATCTAAGTACAGTACATGCTACTGGGAAAAGTAAAAAGAAAGTTATCCAAACACTGGCTTCTCATCTTGTCAGGAGCTTATTCTTTATTATATGATGTTTTTGATTTATGGTTGAAGAATGGAAAGTAATTTGAGCATCATGAGGAAAATAAAAGCCAACAAGGAAGAAAAGAGATGAAAAGAAACTAAAAGAAAAAATGACAATGGTTCATGGTAAGCAAATGAATGACAAAATGGAATATTTATTAGTGACTGATTTTGTCCTCTGTCTATATTTTTGAGATGAGGTATTATGTACAGTATTTACATTAGTGGACTATTGTCCTCATCTTTGTTAAGCCATTTTGTCACAACGTTTCCAAAGTTAGGTGAGTTCAATTTGGTTAAGGCAGTGGAGAACTTTCAGAGGAAAATTATTATAAATAACTGATAACTGACATCCATCAAACATGGCATGGAACTAGAACAGTCTACCCCAGTGATCGAAATAAAGGGTTCAGTTCGAAATTCCAACCACCTGAAGAAGGCCGGAGCGTACAACGGCCGAAACGTTGTGACAAATATAGCGACAAAGATGAGTACAATAGTCCGACTAATGTAAATACTGATTTTGTCCTGAAAAGAACTTCTTCCAAAAGATTGGTTTTATTGACAGAATTAATCTTATATTTAAGCAATTAATGGAATTTCTAACATTATTTCCTATTACTATAAACGTTATATTTAATGGATTCACTTGTTTGATTAGCCATCCCTATTTTTAATTTTAAAATGGTGAAACTAATGTCACCTGGCCTATAGAGAAATGTATACCTTTTTTAAATTATGAAAATCATCTTTAAATGACTTGCCATACCAATTTTGGCCTCAAGAAGGAATATGACAAAAGCAGAACAAATTAATTTTTTAAAAATTACATATCTTGTGATCTCTGATATTAATTAAAAAAAATTGTTGAACCATTCCTGTGTTTTAAGATCGTCAAATATAGCACACTTGGTGTAAAAGTGGTTCACTTCCTGTCGGGATTTATAAATTTTCTGGAGTAGGACTTCTTGATTTCCAGGCTGACGGACATTAATTTCATTATTTAAATAGACATGGAATATTTATAGTAAGAGAAATATATATATATATATATATATATATATATATATATATATATATATATATTTATGCTATCACATACATATTTATAGATATATATAAATATACATATATATAAACATAAAATATATTTATACATATATATATATTTTTATATATATATATATATACATATATATATATATATATATATATATATATATATATAATTTATATATATATACATATATATATATATATATATATATATATATATATATATATATATATATGTATATATATATATATATATATATATATATATATATATATATATATATATATTATATATTTATATATATATATATATATTTATATATTTTTTATATTTTATATATTATATATATATAATGTTTATATCTGTTTATATAAAATATTAAATATTTACATTTTATTTATCGATAAATTTTCATTCTTGATATTCATTCTTTTCAATATCTATATATATATATATATATATGAATATATATATATATATATATATGTATATATATATATATATATATATATGATATATATATATATATATATATATATATCAATATATATATATATGCATATATATATATATTTATATATATATATATATATGCATATATATATTTCTATATATAGGATCATATATATATATGATATATATATATATATATATATTGATATAGTATATATATGGGCTAAATTTAATATATTTTTTTTTTATGTTTATATATTATATATATATATCGTAAAATAAAAAAATCAATTCATTTATAATCTTTATCAGGTATTTTTAAAAATTCAAGTATCTTTTTAAATTGTACATATTTTCTATATTCCGTTTTATTAGATATATATATAAATATTTAGAGTGAAGTTTATTCATGTATCAAATATATATTTTTGAAGTTATTAAATATTTATGTATATATTTTTTTATATTTCAGGGATCGAAGTAAATATAAATATAAAACGCGTGGAGATATGTACAATTTATGAAATTTCTCATAAAAGAATATATATATATCAACCTGAACATATATAAAATTCAATTGATATATATAAAAACATTTATTATAAGGACATATACATATATATGATATATGCTCCAAATTATATAAAACTGATTTATTCTTTCTTCGCAGATCAGATGGACCATAATGTGTGCCAAAAACCCTTTTGTTTAAAATTAGTATATAAATATCATATACTAATTCATTAGATTGGTGTATATCATTACCAATATTTAATGTATATAAAATATCATTGTTGTGTATATAGAAATAAAAAAATATATTTTTTATGTGATAACAGGTCAATAACAAAAATAAAATCCTATATTTATATATTAATTACCTTTTGTTTAACAAATTATATAAATTTTTTTAACAATATGTATATTAATATATAAATGAATTAAGTGGTTATACATAGTTTCCATGTTAAAAATATAGCATTTATATAATTCAATACTTTAGATATATTTTATAAAAACACCTATATTTGGAATCTTATTATATTTTTATAACTAAGTTAACAGATAAAAACTAGTATGGGGACATTTATAGGTTAACTTTTTATTTTTGATTTTAAATAAACATAATAATCTAATAATACATATTTTGTTTTTAAAGGATGTATTGAATGAGTGAAAAAGACAGAATAAATTATTATATATGATACATTATATGAACATTTGTCCACATATACACTAACCTACATAAAAAAATATGATAAAACACAGATGAAACAAGCACATATATTATAATGATAATTTATTTATTTCTTAATTCCTATACAATGCATACTGAAATTACTAAATATATACCAGATGCACATAACACACAAAAAATATAAATTATAATGTATATATATATATATATATATATATATATATATATATATATATATATATCACACACACACACACACACACAACTCTGTCAGATGAAACAAACACACATAGCATTGAATGAAGAAATGTAGTGATGTTTAAAATACATTTAAAATTGTCAGCATGCTGCA
>CAHIKZ030001288.1:442500-500000 GCA_903632075.3 Acanthosepion pharaonis | reverse complement strand
TGGATATGAGGGGAAGATAAGGGTTGAACAGGCTAAGATTCTAGTAATTGAGGAAACATCCTCTAAGGAGTCTGTCCTATAGAGTAGGGGTTCATGGGAAGAAACTGTTTGAGTGAAACTTACTTCTCACCGATGGAGTACAGCAGGAATGTGGGTGGTTTGCTACTAAGTGGCATGGTCAGTCCTAGCCGTGAAAGTCTAACTTGGTGGAACCAGGAGATGAAGTTTGTCAAAGCACTTTCCATGGTAGTAGCAATAGACCAGTGAAAGTCTCACCACATCCCACCTGTGAGGGAGAGACTGGAGTGTGAACAGTAATTAATCTGCCACAAGAGGACTCAGAGATGCTTTAGAACTCTATCTAAGACTGGAAAGTGAGGTCTGGCAACAGTACTTTATTTTCGGCCTGATCTGGCTCTTGTAATGGTAGAAAGTGGCATGAGGAATCGGGTACTTACTGGAGCAGTACAGGGAGTCAAACATTTTACTTTTGGTGAGGGATCTTATATAGGAATTCCACTTGATGTCAGGCATGAGTTTGAGGTCTAATATCATCTCAAAACACGGGGCCTCCTCAAGGGGTCATCCATTCATCATGACTGGCAGTAGTTTGGGGTCTGATCAGTGGTAATGGAATGTAACCAGTTTGTTTTTAGAGGCACTGTATGTAACCAGGCAGTTTTTTTCCCCACTGGGAAGTTAGTGTTAGATCAGAAGAGAGATCATTTACCAATTTCTGATCATCAAGACTTTTAGAGATGCGCCTGTATATTGTTGCATCATCAGCATAGACATTTACAAATGATCAGAGTATATTCTTAAGTAGATTATTTATGTTAATCTAAAAGAGGGTTGGTTGATCTGAGAAATGACCCCTGGGAGACACCTGTGTTAATAACTAGGACCTCAGAAAACTGGCCGTTAATAACTATATAAATGATTGTATCCAATATATTTTCCAATATGTTTAAATGTAAATAAACAACTCACCTGGAATCATGGCTTGCCAACCATTGTTACTGTATTGATTCTAATGAAGTGCTCTAACCAGTTGACCTTGTGCCATGCTAAGCTAAACTCTAGAATTATGGGCATATTAACAAGGTGTAGTGATGGTCATACTAGTTTTGAAGATTATTATTACAATAAGGAATTTGAGTCTAATGAAGTGCTATAACCTAAGGGTGACTTTCGAGATATGGTATCTTATCAAGAAATAGGAATGAGCATATTATTTTTAAAGATAATTAATACAGCATTGATTTTGGTTCAAAAGTGCTCTAGACTCTTGACATTTTACCTTACTAAGCTAAACTTTGGAAATATGCATTAGAATACTAGCTTTGCAGAACTGTGATTATAAATTTGATTCTGATGAAATACACAACTTTGGTGACTTTGTGCCATAGTAAACTAGAATTTGGAAAAAACAAACATTTAACCAGTGTAGTGGACAACACGATAATTTTGCAAATCATTACTACATTAATGGATTTGACAGTGATGATGTGCTCCTTTTTTGTAGCCTTGTGCCATACTAAACCATGTTTTGCAAATATGGAAATAGTGGGAGTCATGTCAAGTATGCTTTTATCTAAAATATAATCTTATTAAATTTGGTTACTCACTATGAAATAGTGGTGAGTAAGTGACTTTTGCATGTTATTATCTCCCTTAGATAACCAAGCATTGACGTAAAATAAAAATCACCCAATCATTTTTTTGCAATGCATTTTCATAGAAAATTTTTAAAATTTGTTCATAGTAAAAGTGTTTTCAGGTGTCTCAGCATGGGATAATGGTTAGCAAGGCCAGTCTGATTGGTCATTACTACTGAATACTGAGTTCAATCCTCATTGAGGTTCCCCAAACAAAATTTAAACATTAATAATAGTAGCATGATAAACAAATTTAAACATTAATAATAATAGCATAATAATAGGTTTACATGTTGTACAATGAACCAACATAATCCACTCCCATCCTGCTGCTCTACTGTCATATTTTACTTTTATTGGATGTTGGGAAAGAAAAGAATGTAGTGGTATGGCTTATTTATGTAATGTCTAATGGTAAAGTCATTGTAGCAAAATTTGTAAGGCAATCATCCAAAGATACAATATGCAAGTTCAAATTATACTGGAGGCATATTCTTTCCAATACATGTTACTTAATGCAATACATGGTACCTATTCTGACAGAATAGGGTTTGTTATTTTTTAATTTTATTTTTTACAGTGAGGTTCACCCTGTATAAGACCTAGGCCCACTTGATGTAGAGTGTTACAGAGTAAGGGGCAGTTTATGCTGATAGGAGATAAAGATAATGGTAAAAATCTAGACTTGAACAGATTGTAGTGGTTGGGGAAACATTCTCTTGAGTGTCAGTTACACAGAGCAGTGGTTCGTGGTAAGAAGCTGGTCGAGTGGAACTTACTTCTGACTAATGGAGCACAGAAGGAATGAGGTTGGTTTGTTGCAGTATGAGTGACATGGTGGGTCTTAGCCATGTAGGGTAGAACTGACAGAACCTAGGAATGCAGTTCGTTTGAGCACTTTCCATGGAAGTAGTAATAGAGCAGTGAGAGGTTTGCCACATGTGAGAAAGGGGATGGAGGGTGGAAAATAATTTGTCGCCTACAAGGACTCAGAGATTATTTTTGACGGGAGTCTTGATAGAGTTGAAAAGCAGCTCCTGTCCAAATATAACAGTAGTACTCTATTTTAGGCCTAATCTGGCTGTTGTAAAGGTAGATAATAGCATGAGAAGTCAGCTACTTATTGGTGTGGTACAGGGAACAGAACATTTATCCTGCATCTTTAGTGACAGATTACATGTATGAGTTCTACATGATGTCAGAAGTGAGTTTAAGGCCCAGTAGTTTCTCAAGGTGCAATACCTCCCTGAGAGGAGATCCATTCATCATGACTGATAATAGTTTGGGGTCTGATCAGCAATGATGGAATGTAACTGGTTTGAATGTAAGAAGCCAGTCCCCCCACACACACACACACTGAGATTTTAAAACCAGATCAAATAAAAGATCAGCTGCTGACCTCTGGTCATCACAAGTTTTGGAGATGAACTCATATATCGTTGTATGATCAGCATAGATATTCACAAATAATCTGTGTATACTCTTAGACAGATCATTTATGTAAAGCTAAAAGAGGATTGGTCTGAGAAGTGACCCCTGGGGGATGCTTAAAAACAGAATGTTTACTCATTGGCAAGAAGGAAAGCCCAAAGTGTGAGTCATGAATTGGGGACATCAGAATCAAGTTTAACTATTTGAGTGATGTCATAAAGGAAATTGAAAAATGTGATGCAGAGATCCAAAGGCATATTGAGACAGGAAAGCATGCCTTCAAGAGGCTCAACCAATTATTAAGAGTTACAAAATTGTAGTTAGAAACTAAGAAAAGTACTGAACTGCTATATAATCTTTGATAAATGTTGGACAATTTCTTTGCAGATGAAGAAAAGACTAGAAACAACAGAGATGTTGTGGTGCTACAGACAGATGCTAAGAATACCATCGACTGAACATGTGAGTAATTGGAAAGTTTTAAGATAAATAGGAACTAAAAGATGAATCAGTTGGATTTTTTAAAAATTCATAATGAGGAAAGTGTGCTTATAGCATTTAACACTCAAAGGATAAAATGAAGGCAAGTGAAGCAAAGGGAAACAGTGAAGTCACCAACCTAACAAATTTGTGTGTGACAGAACATGAACAAAAAAGGAATGGGATTGAGTCAAAGTTACTTTGAGCAACAAAAGATGTGGAGAACTATAACTACTCACATTTCAAAGAGACATGGTGCATAAAAGAAATAATTGATTGATGTATGAATGCTGAACTTCTGTGCATTATCTCATTTGCTATATGACGGCAAATTCTGGGCAATTTCTCGACAGATGAATAAGAGACTTGAAGCAATGCAGATGTGGTTCTATGGAAGAATTCTACAAATACCATAGATAGAATGCATAAATAACGAGAAAGTTTTAAGGAAAATGGAAACAAAATGACTTACACATAGTCAAAACTTCAGGGACTCATAATGAGGAAGGAGAGTTTGGAAAGTGACTGAAACTGAGATGCCAGATCGGGGCCAATAATATTACCGTTAAATGAGCCACCATCGGTCTAAAGAAAGTTCTGAGTGTCTCCTTGGGAAGTCACTGGTCTTGAGTGTGAGTGGGCAGGAGTTAGTGGAGGACCACAGAAAAGTGCTGACCAGGGAAAACCTCCAAACCCTTCAGCTGGATTAGTAACAAACAGCAGGTGAAGAAATAGTTTCAGAGGAGGAGGAGAAGAAGAAGGAGAATGCGCTTTCGTCAGTGATTTAGAACATTTTTATTTTTTTAGAGAATTTGACACTCATAGGACATACTGCTGAGGTGCTGGGAATCAGTAAATAACCTCCTATCTAATGAGTTCAACTCAGAGGGATGGTAAGAGGATAGATGGTGCTTCAAGCTACAAAAAGACAGGGAGCTGTGGCCTAAGTGCTACTTCAAGGTAGAGAGGTGCTGACTGAGATTGTTTTAATGATGTAAGAGGAGGAGGCAAGAAGTGCAGTTTATGAGGATATGTAGGAAGGATAATGGTTGACTCTGGAATTAAAGAGGTTAAGATTGAAGTGGTTAGGGAATCATCCTCTCAGGAGTCTGTTCCACAAAGCAGCAGTTCTTGGGAAGAAGTTGTTTGATTGGAAGTTCCCCCATATCAATGAAAGACAAAGATAATGAGGATGATTTTCCTCTATATGTGGGTCTTAGCTGGAAAAGGGCAAACTAAGGAATATAGCTTGTCAAAATGTTTCTATGGAAATAAAGTAACAAAAGTAGCAAGAGGCTTGCAATGTATCATGTGTAGAAACTTATCAGTGACTTGTAAAACCAACCAACCAACATTTCTCCTAAAATGACATTCTGAAATGTCATCCCTGCTCAAAATTACTGAAATTTTATTTTAACTATAATTGGAAGTTTTACATCTATTTTGTATACCAACAAGTTGTGTCTCAAGCCATAGAGCCATCCAAAGCTACCCCACTTTTCCCCACATAGGAATATGTAAGGTCACCTCAGTAAAGTTTTGCAGCTGGTATATTCCATTATATGTTTTCCCACTGGATTTGTTCAAACGTTACAGCAAGACTATCCAAAGAGAAGTAAATGTTCCACCAGGATTTATTATTGGTGGGCACAATCTTAATAACATAAGATATACAGATGACATTGTTGATAGCAGAAACAGAAACAAAGCTGCAGGAATTACTAAGCATAGATAATAAACAAAAGCAGGAAGAAAGGACTAACCATCAATTTTAAGAAGATAAGAGAAGATGTGAGCTACAATTTGGAGATATCAAAATAATACAAAGAAAGAAGTGTTAAAATAATAGAAAGTGTTTTAATAGATGACTGAATATGTGAGACTAAAGTATGAAAGCGCATCCTGAAAGAATTTGAACATAAACTGTCCAATGTCATCTGAGTGATTTCGGATTTCGTAAACCACTATCAAAGATATTTTTGTGTAAATTGAGACAATTGCATCCATACATACGCATTGTATTTCTTTGGTAGCTGATAACTGCCAACATATAAAAAACATGACACTTAAAAAACAATAATGAAACACAATGTATACAGAAAACACTCAAAAGAAAAAAAAGGGTCTGAACAGAAGAATATTAAATCAAAGAATCTTAAATAAAAAACTAGTGTTAGCCAAACTGTTCCTTTCTCCTGTAGGTTCTCATCCAGAGACTTCTTTGTGACATTATCATTTTCATAGGTTGTATCTGTTCTGGATGCCTAAACTTTTGCATTCTTATATTCTGGCTGATAGGATCCTGATTAGTTTTCTCCAACAATTTGGTGTTGGAAATTTTCTCAGGCAACCTGATTTTTAGGGTGTGTTGTAGGCATCACTGCAGGAGAGTCTTATCAATGAAAGCAAAATTTTCCCACACAAGTAATGCCATAAGATTGCCTGGATTTCAATAGTATTACTAGTATCTTGAATAAACTTTTGAAACTAGTTACCAGATAACATGATCTAAAAATTAGAAAATTGACCAATTAAAATGTGATAAAGGTAACCAAAGCTACAAACTGAAATAGACTATGACACCAAAATTTCTGATGTCAAGTTTTGACAATGATTAGAAATTCAAGATATTTCTATTAATATTCCATGAAGCAGTTTTCTAATTTAGTCATTTTTGAATGTTGTCAATAAATTAAAAAATTACAACCTGACATTTAATTCAAGAAAATTTAATAAGTTAACAAGCATTACCTTCACCATTGCAAAACTAAATTCAAGGGAGTTAACCAAAGTAATACCTAACTTTTAGTGCTTCCAATTTTGCAAATACAATCAATGTGTAAAGTTATCATGATATCATATGTAGTTGGATATGAGACATTATGTCTGGGGTTGTAACACAAACTTCTTTGTACATCTGGTGATTCCTGTATTGGCATGAAAAGGTGTTTGGTGACAGTTGTTCTTGTTCAAAAGTAAGCCAGATTAGTTGTATCATTATGTCCATTTCCACTGCTTTCTTGGAACCATTATACTAAATTTGGCCTGATTTTGCCTCTTGCTGAAAATCAAATAATATATTTCACCAGAAGAAGGGTTCATTCTGGTTTTAAAAAGCACAATGAATATAATGTAAATTAACTGCTTTTATTGCCTTTAGTGTGGAAATTTACCAATTCCTTGTCAGTGAAAGTGAGAGAAATCTGTGGTAGCTTATTTTAATTCACCAAGACAAAGCATGTACATGTTAACACCTTCAATCAACTAACATCAGAAACCATTAGAGCCATGAGTAATAGTATCAGGGCAATTATTATTATTATTGTTAATGTTGTAGTTATTGCCCTTGCTTTTGGTTGTTGTTTAGTGCCACCAGGTGGTGGCTTCTATAAAATACTGGCAGCCATATTGAAAATGTTTCAATTGTTCAGTTGTCAATATTCAGACTAACAGGAGGATTACCTTATTGCAGATGAAATTGATTCATTGAGAGTTAACAAATGGTAGCAGAGTGTAGTTGATCTACAACAAAAATTAAGTGAATTTCCTTTTCTATTTTTCTGTTACTTTTAAAGTTTTGTGACTCTAAGACTTATAATTTATGCAAGAATAGATAATTCTAATACATGTTCTTCCAAATAGCCTCTAAGGCTAGACAATGAATCTGCCTATGAACAATAGAAGAAAAGCCTAAATATTTGGCGTAGGTTGGCAGACCTTCCAAAACCAAAACAAGCTTTGGTCATTTACCTATATTTAAGTGGAAAAGCCAGAGCTGCCTCTTCTGATATAGACAGTGAAGATTTGCAAACAGAGACACATATGGATACTATCATCCAAAAACTGGATGAATTATTTCTGCCAAATAAAGGGGCACAGTAATTTGTTGTGTTGAATAATTTGTACAATTTGTGTAGTGCAGCAGAAACAGAAATAAAGGATTTTCTGATTGATTTTGACCACACCTACTTTAAGTTTACAAAGAAAAACATGGCTCTTCCAAACCAATGTTTAATAGCATTTATCTGTAAACTTTCACCTGTAAACCTTCCTGAGAAAGTCTTTCAAAAATATGAAGGAGACCATTAAACATATTTTGGGGCATTTAGTTACTCCTTCAGATATTGATAAATGTACTCCTCAGCCTGAGATAAAAAAAAAAATCTGGACACCCTTTTTACAGATAGATTCAGACATGGATGCGATCAACCATATACTTGTGCCACCCAGGATGGTGCACTTCACCCAGGCAACTTCCTATACAGTCACATGACTGTGAATTAAATCTTGTGTGTTACAGTGGGCAGGTTTCAGGATGTGTCATATGCAACACAAAAATTTCATTGGGCATATGAATGTCCCCATGCATGTGAGAAAAGTGATCAAAGGTCTGCAAAGGAATACATCAGAAAATGTTCTGTTGTCCTTGTTTGTGGGTTGTATTAATAGTACAATGTTGAAATCCCTGGCCTGTGAAAAGCTATTTTTAAACACAGTGTTTGACCACTGTCTGTAGTAATGGTTGGCTTTAAGAATATTTGAATTTATTCATCCTGAGAACCTCAGTCACTTAATTTAGGAAAAACCACTGTAGACAACCATTTTTTTTGGCTTAAATTCCCCAGATCATGAATGGTCAAATAGATTTCTGCCTTTTTGATTGGAAATTTTTATCAAAAATAACTACTTGTCTAATACTTTAATTTTTTCTTTCTTTTGAAAGCAACTAGATTCACATACAAAAAGAACAAATCTGGTCTGGTATGGGTGGCCAAATTTTTTTATCTGACCAATAAGGCTCTGGACATTAATATATTCAGACTCTCAAAGTTCTTCTTCATTATCTTTATTTTTATGGGTATGGATTTTAGAGAAAAAGTAGAGCCATTCCCACTAATTTATTTTGTTCATTGTAATTTGAAATGCCACTAGAATCAGAACAGGAATTATGACCCGTATTTGGATCTTTAACTAAGCAAAAAGTGTGAACTCTGATGTATGTACCACCATGAAGAACTAACACAAGTTTCCCATCATGTCCAATTCAAAATACTTGACCCATGCCATTCTTGGCTATCATTCCTTTTAAAATACTTGATCTCCATTTCTTAAATCTTTTATATTAGTATCTCGGATATTACTCAAAGTGCTCTTCTTATTCTTTTCATTAGATTCAAGCTTTTATTCCTGCCTAGCCAGGTGCAATGCATTCAAATTTTTCCTCACTATAGCAGATGTAGTGACAGCTTTCAATGCAGGAAGATTATTATGGAAGACATCTGGAACAGCTGGATTAAAACCAAAAACCAATTGTGTAGTGAAAGATAATCAGCTACCTCAAAAATGTAGTTGTGTTTTGTGCGCAATCTGCCAAAGAAAAATTCCCAAAAGTAGTTAGCAAAAATCTACTACTTTGAGTATCAGAATCTATGCTAATGTTCTTCCCTTCCCTGAATGGTGTGGCCAATCAGAAAAATTGCTTGGTGAATAAAAGCCATTGTTTTTTCACTTATTTTCTTGATTTTTCTGAGCTAATGAAAACACGGGATTTTTGCTGGTGAGAATTGAAGGTTGGATTTGTGAGCCCATTTTGTCATTTCTACATTGCTTGTTGGACTGTTATGACTGATTTTTTGTTTGAACTTTGATTTGGCTACAAGTGTTGCAGTCAAGAGAGAGAAGAAACTTGTTGCAAGCATTTATTGCTACTACAAGTTTAAAATTTTTTTTTTTTCCTTTCTTTACTGCAACAAACTGATTAGGAGAAAAACCAGAATAGTTGACAAGTGCATTGCAAGCTAAAATAGACCAAATCACACTAAGTATCTGTAATAATTTTATTTACCATGTTACCAATAACAGAATTAAGTCTCATGCATACACCATTGCTCCAAGGACTTTCTTCTGCTGTTGTTTTCACTGTCATGTTGAGGGCTTCACTCAACTCACGCATTTCACTGTTGTTGAATTCACACCCATTGCCAAATGCTATTTTTTTTTTGAGCACCGATAAAGGTCGTCCAACTAGAGAAGAACTCTCCAATAACTATGGAAGCCATACATGATCTAGGAGATTTAAGACAGCTAAAAATGGTTGCCTACAGTGATGCTTCCTTTGCTTTAAATTGATCTTGCTAAGTGACAGAGGTTCCCAGGGAGAGTATATAATATAACTTGTCAATAGCTATGGCAACTTCAGCCAAAACATACAAATAGAGTTGTGAAGAGCACACAAGCTTCCAAGACACTGGCAACGGTTTACATGGCTGATACATGTATATACTACTGGGAATTTCTTCTCGAATTGTTGGGTTTTGAGGATGTTGTGAATAACATCCCTGTTGCATGCAAAACAGATAATTCAGGTAATTACAAATCAGCCCATTCTTGCACTCAGATTCTGGATAAAAGACTTAGAATTGAGACGGCTATCTTGCATGAAATTTTAATCAATAAAGAATTGTCTGACATTAAGTTGGTGTCCACATGTCACCAAATAGCTGACTCACTTACCAAGTCAGGTATTTTCTTATCCAAGATTATTATGGACCTCAAAGAATATTTGAATTAGGTCTTATAAAATTTCTTTTTTGCCTGTTATTATGTACTCTGCTTGCCTCTGAAGAAATAAGGGAAGTGTTAATGTTGTAGTTATTGCCCTTACCTTTTGTTTGTTGTTTTATGCTTCCAGGTGGTGGCTTCTATAAAATGCTGGCAGCCATATTGAAAATGTGGCATTTGTTCAGTTGTCAATATTCAGACTAACAGGAGGATTACCTTATTGCAGATGAAATTGATTCATTGAGGATTAATGATTATTATTTTATTTATTTATTTTTTGCATAACTTATTGGATTTTTTTTAAACTGGTTTTAGCACTTCTTGGATATCAAACTGCATCTGTTTCTTTCCTGACTTTTTGTCTTGTGCCAGGGAAACAGGCTTTCTGTAACACATAAAAACTTATGCTAAATCTAATACTTTCAACCAACTAGAAAAATTCTCTGACATTGTTCTTAGTGCTCCAGACACAACCTCTACTTTTTGGCAATTTCATATTCTCTTGATTTTGTAATTTAAGTCTGTATAGTGTGCAGTTTTTTTCTCTTCTTTTCTTGACTATTCTGGTATGAAACGGACAACCAATATTGAGACAGTACAAAGCCCAGTCCCTTTTTTTCATTAACAGCAGCTGCAGCTTAAACAAACAGAATTTAATGCTCATATGGATGTAAATATACCCTGACATTTTTACAAACATTCTTTGCTTTATTATGAAAACACTAGCTTAGTTTGCTATCACTTCACTGATTGTAAGATGATCAAATTTCAATTTAATTAAAGTAGGAGTCACAAAAAGGAATTTTAAAGGCTGCACATTTCAGCTTATACACTTTTCCTGTTAGCCAGGGGTTATTGCCATAGAAAGTAAAATTAGCATTCATGATACAGATGGACATTTCACTTCCATTCATTTTATATGTTCATAAATATATATATATATATATATATATATATATATATATAATATATATAATTATTTATTTAAAAATATGATTCCATCACTACATAAGAACTCTTATGTAGTGTGTTGAATCATATTTTTAAATAAATAATTATATTTATGCTCTACTTTTTTATTGAGCAGTATTTTTTAAAAATAATAACAAAAATACTAAACAACATTACCTAACGAGTTCTTTCCTATTTTCCATATATTTTTACACACACACACACACACACACACACACACACATATATATATATATATATATATATATATATATAAATTCAATGAAAGACCTAAAAATATTTCAAACATTTAAACTACTTGAACAATATTTTTTAATTTTACTGAATAATTTAAAAAAAGTTCAATAAAATGTTATAAATGTCTGCTTTTTTTACTGTTTAAAAGATTAAGTTTTTTTCTTGTATCCAACTTTATCATTCTATTGCTTAGCCCAGGGTAGGAGTGGCCCAGACTGAATTTGAGGGTAATGTATTATTCCAGTGTCTTATTTTAAACTGTCAAATTGTGTGTGTATGCATGTGTTTGTGTGTACATTAAATGATACAAGAACAAGTCACTCACACATAACACAGACATATGCATATACGTGACTTATATATATGCACACACAGAACTTTTATAATATAGGTTGACTTGCATAATAAAATCTGACATCATGTAGATAGATGTCATGGTCAGTTTTGTCACCATAGAGCAAATCATTGTCTTTACATTCTGTAAAAGTAATGTTAGGTTTCTAAGAAGAGATTTTCTGCCAATAAAAATGCACTCATATGTGCACTGCCCTTGAGCAATGCATACTGATATTTCTGAGAGAGTTAAACGGATTTTTACCTACTAAGACAAGACCTATAAACCAATTGACACAAAAAAGTTCTTCAGAGAAACTGGCAGAGAAAATAAGAGAAAAAGAGACAGGCCAAAATTGACGCCAAGTCAAAAACGGTTAACAGATCCTCACCAAATGGAATTTCACCCTCTTGACAGAAATTTGATCTGTCAGCTGCTGGACATTGCAGTCCATTATATACACAAACTGATTTGGGAGAAATTGAACTCTCTTTACTGTCTTTCCTCCTGCTAATGTTGATTTTGCTGCTTTTTATCTCATTTCTCAATAAGATAGCCTTTGGCTTAAAAACACGTGTTGCTCATCTGTTGTTCTCCTTTAGCCTTGCTCTCTAATATTTTTCTCACTTCCTGTCTAACTCCCTATTTCTTTCTTTATATTTGTTTTCTTCACTCACTTCATTATCTTAACATTATCATTTTCTCTTCCCTAGTCTCACACACCTTCTTCTTCCATCTTTCTTTCTTTTTCCTTTATTCTCCTCTTCCTTTCATTTGATTTTGCCTTATTTTAACTCTCTTTTGTTGTATCTCATTTTTATTTTTTCTTTCTTTCTGTCTTTTTTGTTTTTCCTTTTACTCTTCCCTTTTTTATTTATTTTTTCTCTTTCTCTTTTTTTTTTTTTTTTCTGTTTCATTCTTGATCACATGTCCAAGAGATACATAGTCATGGATTAAAACATTGGTTAAACATATTGAGTTCACTGTCAGTTGTGAGTTCAGTCCTTGGATCAAGTAGTTCTGTGGATGAAAATGAGCAAGCAACTCAAAGGTGAATAAGACAGGTAAGTATAAACTAATATGAAATAATCCCTAATTATATAAAGCAGAATGAAACTGAATAAAGGGTTTGATTTGATATGCCAAAATAATTAACAAAAACCTGAGGAGAAATGCTGTCCCCAAATAACAAAGCATATAATAATGATAATCCTCATCTCAATATTCCAATATAAATAATGAAAGAAGGCTGGAGAGTACAACAGCCAAAATGGTGAGAGTATAACAATCAAGATGAGAATGCTGGTCTGAATAGCAAAGCATATAATAATGATAATTCCTCATCTCAAATATTCCAATAAATAATGAAAGAAGGCTGGAGAGTACAAAAGGATGGTGTGTGTATATAACAACCAAGATGAGAATGATGGTCTGAATAGCAAAGCATATAATAATGATAATTCCTCATCTCAAATATTCCAAGATAAAGAAATTGGTAGGTTATGGAAATTTGTTTTCTGACTAATGGTGGGCATCTGATGTGCCTATATCAAACACTAGAGTAGAATGCCTGGTAGAATGTTTCCACATCCTTATGAGTGTTGGGGACAGTTGGTGTATTGGTGACTTTTAGTTTTAACCATCAATAACCTGGCACAAATTATTTGAATTTCACTCAAAAGAGAAACATGCTAATTTGACAACAGTGAAAAATGGACAGCAAGTTGGACCAAAAGCTGATCTTTGAATTTGATGGATCAACACTTGGTCTGTCTCTGATTGAACAGATGCAGAAATCCAATCTTGTTTTCAGGATGTGTGGTGTAAAGTGGCCTGATCTTGTTATTCCATTGAGGCTATCATGAGGGGTGCTTGCTGTTAGATGACATAGAGCAGGTGGATGCAGGTAGAATAAAAACTGCCTTGTATACAGTGTTTGCAACAAATTCATTCATGGCATATGAGTAATTTATTGCACAGTAAATGCAGCATGGTGAGTCTGCCAATGTGTAACTGGCAGAATTCCAGAAACTTACAGTTCTCTTTGGCAGTATGAATGAGCATGGTTTGGTGTGCACATTTGTGATGATACTGCTTGAGCAGGTGATGCAGCTCTTTCATGCATCATCCAAAATAGACACACTGACCATCGACCAGCTGCTGGCCCAAATCACATTTATCTATCTCACTCTTTCTCTCTTTGTCTATATATCTATCTGTTACTCCCTCTCTCTTCTCTCTCTCTCTCTCTCTCTCTATATATATATATATATATATATATATATATATATATATATATATATATAAATATATATATATATATATATATATAGATAGAGAGAGAGAGAGAGACAGTATTAAATAAAATTGAATGTTGCCTTATCTGCTAAAAAGATAAATGAACAATTAATTTTATTTGTTATTACCTGTCCATCTCTTGATACTGTAATTACAGAATGCCCTAATTGAGCATATTTTTATTATGCAAAACACAATCTTTGTTATTATGTCTATCTATCTATATATATCTATATCTATATATATATATATATATATATATATATATGTGTGTGTGTGTGTAGGTTCTCATATATACATTTAAAAAATCTAAATATATATTTATAAGTATATGTAAGATAGAATTAAAAATAAAATAAACAATAACTCTTGGCAAGTATATTTGTGTAGTTGAAAGCTTAATTGCTAAGATTGCACAGTTTCCGTTGTCAGAATGTAAGCCATATATTGTGCAACTGCCCAGGAAATGCATTGAGTTAAAAGGTGTCAGTGCCAGCCTCCCCCCCTGGAATGAATATAAGACCAGTACTACCTGTAATTGCAGTTCAAGTGCAATGCACTCATTGACTTGGATTACTCTCAATTAATAGCAAGCAAGGACATGTGCCAGTCATTGACAGCAGAATCTGTGCATGTAGTGAGCATCAATAGTGAGACCATCATCTGATGTAGAGTTGGTGTTGTTGACATTCAACTATGTGGTGACTGTCCTGTCAACCATTACATTCTGGTGGCCCGAGAGAGGCTGCTGGAGTTTGATTTGCTAATTGGCATGAACTCACTTTATGTGAAGTTATAATTATGCCATCAGAGACAGCAAACCATCTCTGTGTACTGAAATTACCATAAATGAAAAGGACTTCAATGCTAAATTTGATTGTGTAAAAAAAAAAAAAGTATGAACTGCAGTGTGGAAATATTAGGACAATCAAGTTCTAAAATACTGAAGAACATGATGCCTAAGAACCATGTTAATATCACAATTTAGCTGAAACTGCATTCTTAGTTGGTCTTAGAATAAATTACCTCCCTTACCCACAAAAGGATCACTTTTTGGGTGGATGTATGTAGATTCAAATATACACCCAACCAATATTTATTTATAGACACAATTATTAACACATCCAATATCTACTTTTAAATTTAAATATAAACCCAAACAATGTTTATCCTTAGACACAATATTTACCTAAAGATTCAAATATAAATTTGGCTGACATTTAATTATATCCTCAAATATTAACCAAATCAATTTTTACCTATAGGCTCAAATATTAACCTAATGATTGTTTACCAAAGCCTCAAGTATAACCGCCACTAATAATTGCTTACAAACTCAAGTATAAACAATTACCAATGTTTACCAATAGACTCAAGTATAAAGCTGACTAATATTTACATAAAACTTAAGTATGATATAGACAAGATTTTGGCATTGGACTGATTTGTTGTAAAATTCACCAATGCAACCCAATTTAGCTTTAAGGTGATATATGGTGATAAAAATATGGAAAATAGGTAATTGAATAATGATGCTGTGAATTCATACTAATAAAAGATATTGACAAAAATGCTACTAACTCCTGCATCAACCTAATAAAATGCAATACACATTCCTGCAACAAATATTATTAACATAAGACTTGTAGATTTTTATTGTAGAACAGCATTACAAGTATTTTATACCTAGTTTAACTCCATCATATTAGTACTGGTTTTTTATCACAAAAATAAACAATTGGTTTGCCAATAGAAATGTATTGCAAATGATTGCCTTCAAAAATACATTTAATATGATTTATTATAGAACATCATGACAAGTATTTTATCACTAGTTTTACTTCATCTTATTATTGTTGCTTTTTAGCACAACATTCAGTGGTTAGCTTTACAACAAAAATGTATTGCAAATGATTGCCTTCAAAAATACATTGGATAGGATTTATTGTAGAACAGCGTTACAAGTAGATATTTACTGCACACCCACATTGCAAACAGAATGTTACATAAGGTCAGAGTTTTTAATATAGGCTCTTTGCAAGACCATAGAAAACATACCCAAGTTTCTTTGGCACTTCCCCTTTTGGGGATATCTCAGGCATCGAATAATGACCCAAACTCCCACCCAAAGGAGAGGTACTGCCTGAAGGAATGGCCTCCTGGGACTTGAGCTTATAATTTTTCAACTTTCCCAGCATGTGCTAAAGAAGAACAGCATGTATTTTATTTCAAACTTTACAAGTATTTTATTACTAGTTTTACTCCATCTTATTATTGTTGCGTTTTATCACAGCACTCAATGGTTGGCTTTACAATAGAAATTCATTGCAAATAATTGACTTCAAAAATACATTGAATGTGATCTCTTTCTATAAAAGGCAGGTGTGTGTGTGTGTGTGTGTGTGTGTGTGTGTGTGTGTGTGTGTGTGTGTGTGTGTGTGTGTGTAACAAATACACGGCCGCAATTTCCGACGGATTTGCACCAAAATTTACATGCACATGCTTCAAGTTAGCGGAAAGGCCAAGACTGACTTTGCATTTCCCAATTCCCATCGATAGTGGAAATAATCGATTTTTTCATGCTTCTACGGCAGTTTTCATGTAGTTTGCGGCCATTTGCTACTGGCCAGAGTGAGAGCCTATAGCTGGCTGCCACGAATAGGCAGGAAGATTCTATTGGCCAGCATGAGAGCCAACAAGAATGTTAACTAACATGCTAGCATGCAAAAAAATCGATAGCTGCATTCGTCACAAGTAGGAAAAATTTTAATCTGCATGGCACTTTACTCCAATTGGCTCATTCGCTTGCTTAAACTCAACGTTGATTCTGATTCAGCAGAACTGGGTTGGGTGTGAAAAAGTATGTTGTTAACATTCTTTTTTCATTCGGTTTTTCCAGTTACGAGTCCTTTTTTAAAGCTGACCATTTTGTGTTCATTTTGTTTAGTTCTTTTTACATAACGGATTTAATGTTTAGTATAGAGCTTAGAAAAAATTTGCAGTGTGAGATAGGCAAGAAGTAAGGCATGTAGCAACATCAGCATGGCAAAGGGCACTCCTTTAAAGGCAAGGAAGGGCAAAAATATTTTAAGTCAAGTGATAGCGGTTGCTGTATGAGTCATACGATTTTTGAATCAAGCATGGGCAACGCCAGGCCATGCTGCTAGTTTATTGTATAACATTATTTTATTACTAGTTTTCCTCCATCTTATTGTTTTTCATAAGACTTAATTTTTTGATTGCAGATAGTTTACAATGATTTTTTAAATTAAAATAATGATCAATGCAGTTTATTTTACACAGAGAATTCCTGTTCTACTAGTAATGTTTACCTAAAGTTCTTACCAATGATAATACCGTTTGAAGATTGATTTCAATTACAATTATTATGAATTTTAAGCTATAAAATATAAAGTTTTTAGAAGACCAGGGAAAAATTGTGGAGTTATCTGCTCTTTTCTTATCCATCATCCTCTTTAAAAATGGCTGCGCCTCTGAATGCAAATATATATTCTGTCACAGAAGTTAAGTTTCAGAAGGATAAAGTACTGCAAATATTCATAAGAGGTGAGTGAATTTTTATGGAAAAACTGCACTTGATGTAAACACAGAAAAATGAAACATTTTGTTCTTTGGTTTATTTAATGACAAATTTTGTTGCATTATTTAATGTAGAATTTAGATGACAAAATCTATAATGACAAATTTTGTTGCATTATTTAATGTAGAATTTAGATGACAAAATCTATAATGACAAATTTTGTTGCATTATTTAATGTAGAATTTAGATGACAAAATCTATAATGAATTAATGGACAGGTAGATATAAGTCTGGTTTAAATTAGTGTAAAAAAAAGACATGCATAGGTCCAGTTTGCATTGGAGTTGTAAATCTGAACCTGTCTGCCTGCCTTTTTTGTAGGCATAGGTCCCATTTTACACTCAAGTAAAAAAAAAAAAACAAAAAAAACATAGATATTGGTCCAGTTTGTATAAAAGTAGAAAATGAGGACATAAACTCAGTGTACACTAAAATCAAAGAAGTCAACATAGGTCCAATTTAGACTAATTTCAAAAAGGTAAACACAAGTCTAGTCTACACTAGAGTGAAGAAAGCAGACATTGGTCAGGTTTATAGCCAATCTGCAAGGATCCACCCAAAAGGTGATCACTTTTGAGGGGGGCTTACCCTCTTGCAGGAGATGTGGTCATGCTGACAAATCAAGATGATGTTTCAGTAGAGATAATGGTAAGCCTTGAGAAAAAGCAGACACCTGACCTCAGCAGCAGGGCAGCTGCTGTTGTGAATGAAAATAAACAGGCTGATGTTCTCATTACAGTTGATAAAATAATCACTATTACAGAACTCTATGAAAGTTGACAAAGAAGGTCCATGGTTCTGCCTGGAGTTTTAGTGTAAAGTTTTGGATACTCAAAGGTCTGTTTAATGTATGCTTCCAGAAAGATAACCGATTCTATGAAAGAACAAATGGTAGTTTCTGCCAAAGAATTTCTGGTGCTTCACAAAAGAGACCCTCAAAAGTGATCAACCAGGAAGTAGAAAAGCAGTTCTCCAATGATGATGAGGTAAAAGAGGCAGCTCATCCATGGTTGTGTATGGATGCAAGAGTAACAAATGAAAAACAACAATATATTGCTGGTGAGACAGAAAGAAAAAAACAAAAGGTATGTTAAAATAAAATTATCTGTATTACTAATTTATACATTGGATCAAGGTAAATTATCTCTTGTAAGGAAATGAGGGGGGTGCATGCAAACAAAGGAGCCTGATCTTGATGATGGCAGTGTTAGTTGTTTACTAGCCTTGTGTTGAAGCTTACGTCAAGTTGGTTGACTGTCAGGCCATGTGAACTGTCTTGAGGGTCACCAAGTGGGTCCTCCTTAAACTAGTTAGGGTAAATACATGATTTAGCATTTTTGTTATACCAGCACCAATGTATTGTGATTGGCTCTAATGTTTAAATTTTATTTTATTTTGTTGAATTTGTTTTGTGATCCAGATTCCCGGAGCTCAAAATGAAGGTTTTTTTTTTAATTTTGCTTTCATAGCATTCACGTTCAGCTTGAAAGGTTTTGATGTGGAATGAATCAGAGAGATGTATAATTTGAAACAGAGTGTGACATTAGGGAGCAGTCAAGAAGCTTCTATGCAGTTGGTATAGATACCATCATTCCAAGATAGTACCATCATGGAGAAAGAAGGTGATTATGTCAAGGACTATATTTGGAATCCTGAGATTTTTGTGTTCATTTCAATATGCTTCATGTGCTTCTACAATTAAATGTCATGTCATTAAAAAAGAAAAGCCATTATATTATGACCAACCATACAACAACTGAAAAGAAAGGCGACTATTCTGTCATTAAAAAGAAAAGGACTATATTTGGAATCCTGAGATTTTTTGTGTTCATTTCAATATGCTTCATGTGTTTCATTAAAAAAGAAAAATTATAATTAAATGTCATGTCATTAAAAAAGAAAAGCCATTATATTATGACCAACCATACAACAACTGAAAAGAAAGGCGACTATTCTGAGGACTATATTTGGAATCCTGAGATTTTTGTGTTCATTTCAATATGCTTCATGTGCTTCTACAATTAAATGTCTTGTCATTAAAAAAGAGAAGCCATTATATTATGACCAACCATACAACAACTGAAAAGAAAGGCGATTTGGAATCCTGAGATTTTTGTGTTCATTTCAATATGCTTGCACAATTAAATGTCTTGTCATTAAAAAAGAAAGCCATTATATTTCTACTGATTAAATGTCTTGTCATTAAAAAAGAAAAGCCATTATATTATGACCAACCATACAACAACTGAAAAGAAAGGCGACTATTCTGAGGACTAGATTTAGAATGCTAAAACTTTTGTGTTCATTGTCATTTGCTTTGCATGCTTCTACTATTAAATCCCTTGTAATTAAAGAAGAAATGGCATTACGTTATGACAAACATCATACCACAATTAAGGAAGGAAGGAGACTATCATGCTAAAACTTTGGTGTTCATTGTCATATGCTTTGTGTGCTACTACTATTAAATCTGTTGTAATTACAGAGATAACAGGTATTACTATTTGATTGAGAAGGAAGCAGACTTTACTGAGGATGGGATTATCAATCCCCAGTCTTTTGTGTCCCTTTTTATGTTTTGTATGCTTTTACTATTATATCTGTTCTAATTTAAGTAGAGCAGGAATTACTTTTTTGATCAACCTTCATAAAATGATTGAAAAGAAAGGAGATTGAGAAAAAAAGACTACATTGTGAAACTTCAGATTTTGTGCTTATTTTGGATACTTTCTCTACTTAAGAATTAAAAAACTAGCATTAGTTTTTGTGTAAATTTCATACATTTATTTACACTATGATGGACAAAATTTGAGTTGCATAATAAAATCTTACACCATGAAATTGGTTGCAGTAAATATTTCTCACAAAATATATATTATAAGCTGAAATTCATACAAATGTAAATATCTTGAAAATGTTACCATCACTTGGTTAGTACCAGTTTTACAGCGAAAACTTTGACTTGCATAATAATATCTGACATAATGTGTAGATATACTTTGGAATATATTGGTGCTTGTCAAAGTTTTGAATATTATGCATATCACTTGATTGACAACTAGGTCTTCTTGTTCTACTGTTGAATTAGATGTAACCATTAAGTTTTATTCAAATAGTTTCCTTTCTCACAATTCTCAAGTCTACAGTCTTCAAAAGATTAAAATGCAATGTCAATCACCATCTCTATTTCTGCATCATTCTTTTATTGTCCTTTTTTCTTACTAAAGTCTTCTTATTCTCTTTCACTCCCAGTAACTCCCTGGATCTTAGTGGCATTATCCTCTTACCTGGATGGAAATGATTAAAAAAAACAAAAAGAAAAAAGTTTAATATCAATAGAAAAGTAGAAAGTAAATACCTTCTCAACACTAATTGTTGAATATGGATTTATCCATCTGCTATGTTGTAGAACATCTGCTCATAGGAATGGTTGTTGCAAAGTTGGTCACAAGGCCTAGTGTTTTAGTCGTATGCATCATCACACCAAGCTACAGTATTATTAATTCATATTATTAAACTTGTCTTTCACTCAACCTTTTGTTTCAGTGTTTTCTTAAAGTATTATTAACCAGAACTACAAGTGTTATTTGAACTTTACAACAGTGGGGATGACAATTCAGAACTCACATTTGAAAAAAATAATAATTTTGACATTATGAGGAGTTTTGAACTTACATCAACCAAGAATTGGAAATAGACTCACAGTTGCCACAACTACAACAGCAACAAAACAACAACAAAGGCTAGAAATATTGGAACACCAGACAAGAATGTTTGAAGCAATATTGTACTGCAGTTTTATTCACACCTGATGTGGTTGCAAAACTATATTAATGAATTTTTATATAATCCTGAAGACAAATAATGATGACTGCACCATATCCATACTGTGGTTGCAGAGGACTTTGTTTTAAGGCAGCCTGTTTGAAAATAAAGTGTTTCCAATGTGGAAGACTGGGTCATGGATAAAGTCATTGCAAATAAATAAAAAAATGTAAGTAAAAGTTGTATTGACAACTTAAAATCTGAATGAGGCCCAGAACAAAACATTTATGATGATTAAGATGAATAATGTTGAAATAATACTTCAATTGGACATAAGCAGTGACATTCCTATAATTAATGAAAAACTTGGAAAAACATTGGTGAACCTACATTAACAAAAACCAAAAAAGTTACATATTTGGGGAATGTTTTCATAAAATGTGAAACAAGATGGCAGTTTCAGAACACATACAAGTATTCCAGAGAATAGAGCATTATGGGTTCAAACTCAGTGAGAAGTCATGCCAATTTTTCAGGAGCAGTATAAAATACTCTAGACAAATAATTGATGTAAATGGATATAGACTAGAGCCATCAAGGACAAGTACTATTAAAAATATGGCTGTTCCAACAAACATTGCCGCTTTACAATTTCTAGGGTTGAAAAGTTACAATCTTTATGTGCCAAACATGCATAAATTGAGACTGATTTTAAATAGATTATTGCAAAAAGATGCAGTGTGGAACTGGTCCAATGACTGTCAAAAATCTTTTGAAGGTATAAAGAACATGTTAACATCTGAAATATCATTAATACATTTCAGTCCTGATTTTAGAAATAAAAGTAGCATCAGGTTCTAGTGATTATCACATTGGAACAGTTATTTGTCACAGATTCAAGGATGATAAAATAAAGCAATTGGCCATGCATCTAGAATTCTAACAGCAGCTGAAAACATTATAGTCATTGATGCACGATACGAAATTTATTCTGAAAACATGGTTCTAAAAAATGTATTCCAACACATACTGCCAACAAGTTGCAACATTGGAGAAAGATTTTAAAATGGAATATTTACCATCAAAGAAATTAGGACATACAGATGATTTGTCCAGATTAATCCCATAATTTAAGGAACCTTTTAAGGGGACAAAATGGTCAGGCTGAATATTTTGTTGAGACATTCAAAAGGGCATTAAAGAAATCAAACAGGGAGGACAGAGAAGAAGTAATGCTCCAACAGTTTTTAAGAATTTATAGATTGACTCCAAACCCTAATACTGCCTAGAGGTTGTCAGTAGCAGAATTAATGTTTGTCAGGAAAATTAAACCAGTGTTTGACAAATTACTACTTGGATGAAAAATAAAAAATTGGCATCGTAAAAAAATTAATAATAAAATCTTTCAAAGCTGGAGATAAGATTTTCCTCAGGATTTACCAGGCAGAAAAGGAAAGTTGGGAAGATGGTGAAATAATAAATCCCATTGGCAGTATCATGTATAATGTCAATCAACATCTCCAGTCACCTTAATCTATCCACTACCCTCATCCTTCCTTCTATCACTCCTATCTGATCTTGATATTTCCTGTAACCCCTTGCATCCTAGTGGCTTCCCGCCTTGCTTGGGGTGAAACGCTTAAAAAAATAAAAAAATAAAAAGTATGATGTATATGGGACAAAGTCAAAATTGGCAACATAAAAGACATTAAAATCAAGATATTCCAATGAAATAAAAACCAAACAAAGAGATTTATCTCTGGAAGTGCTGTACAGTACTTTTCACACGTCAACTCCTGTTAATAAAAGAAAAAGAAATCCAATTGATGTTTTGGAAGTGAACCCCAAAAGAAGAAAAAATGTATTCAAAAGAGAATGCATATCTAAAAAAGGGAGATGTTGTGGAGAATGATGCCCAACCTTATCAACACTAATTTTTTTTTTTTAAAGCTTTTCACCCAAGCAAAGGCAGTAAGCCACTAGGACGGAAGGGTTACAGAAGATTTGGAGCAAGATCAGATAGGAAAAGATAGAAGAAAGGATGAGGAGAAGGATAGTGGATAGATTTTTGCAAATGGAATGTCGATTGACATTACATTTTAAATAGTTGGAGATTATAGCTCTCAAGTAAACTGGAATAGGGAAGGAGTTCCACAGGCAAGAGGTGTCCTTTTTTTAAGCTTTTGGATGTAGAAGATACGGCTACATTTAGTAGTTTCGACAGTGAAAGGGTGAGAAACAGGATGCCAGCCTCGTAGGGTGCTTGAACTCATGAAGTCTGGGAACCAGTGAATGCAGCTCCTCGGAGCAATTACCATGAAAGTATTTGTAAAAAAATTACAGAGAAAAGGCGAGGCGCATCTGTGATTGAGGCGACTGTTTTTCGAGATGCCAGAACAGGGCCAATTTTATTTGCATATCCATTTTTTCTGGAAATTATCAAGAACCCCCGAGATAAACAGAAGGGGCACCAGACCATATATGGCAGCAATACTCCATGCAAGGGTGAATTGTTGATTTGTAGATCTGAAGGATCGATTCCAGGGAGAAAAATTTCCTGGTGCGGCACATTGAGCCAAATTTCCTTCAGTGGACAAAGCAATTGACTCAATGTATTTGTTGATTGATGAACATGAACTTATCCATCCACTCACAGTAGAACAACTGCTCAAAGGAACAGTTGTTGTAAAGTGGGTCACAAGGCATAGTATTTGAGTTACATGCATTGCTACACTGAACTATGGTATTATTGTATTATTAATCCATATCTCCCATGTGATTAAATCTGTTTTTCACTCAACCTTTTGTTCCAGTGTTTCCTTACCAGAAGCACAAGCATTATATGAACTTTATCACAAGATGCAAAGATGCTTAGATTTGATTACTGTTTATATAGTAAACAGTTGAATTGATATATCAAAAAGTAGTAGCACATATATATATATAGAGAGAGAGAGAGTGAATGAATAAATTAAGAAAAGTTCAAGTGACTTATTTGGCTATCTGACTCGAAATGATGATCAGGATCAGATGTTTGATAAATATATTGAACTTATCTGATCTGATATCTATATTCTTTCTGGACGAACAAATGCTAATTCTAATTTTCTGAGATATACTAACACTCAGAAAGAGTATAAATATTGGATCTGATAAGTTCAATAGATTTATCATACATCTGGCCCTGATGATTTTTTTGATACAAAACTCTAGAATTGGCTAACCAGATAAGTCACTTGGACTTTTAATTTATTAAATATTATAGCTCTACTAAACGACTGAGTGCTTTTTGGCAGTTCTTCTAACCTCAAAAACACATAAAATTGTCATCATTTTTATGTATTTTCTCAGTTGTATTATTATTATTATTATTTTTATTTTCTTTGATTTCTGGCATTTAAATATTTTCTTTCCGGGTCCCTTTTTTGTAGAAGGATCTAAATTAGAAATGGCGTTGACATTTCCACTGACAAAAAAAAAAAAAAAACATAGATAAAGCCCTTCGTAAAGTGTGGACTGTAAGGGTCAGAACAATTTTTTGTATCTCCTTGAGGCATGGACTTCCAGGAATCCCTTCAATTAGTCTACTGCAATCTTTTCCAACCAGTCCTAGGGCTCCAACTACAACAAGGATTGTTGATGTTCCCATATGCCACATTTTTGAGATTTCTATTTCAAGGTCCTTGTATTTTGACAACTTTTTGAATATCTTCAAAGATACATTGCAGTCAGCAGGGACTGCCATATCAATAAGGAGGCACCGTTTTTGTTTGTGGTCTTTGATAACAATATCTGGGCGGTTGGCCTTGATTGTTCTGTCAGTGTGTATTGTGTAGTCCCATAGAATTGTAACAGGTCCTATCTCCGTAACCGGGTATTATTATTATTATTAAATAGATAGATGATGTCATTAATTTTGTGCGATGGTTAAAGGTTCAGAACAAGAAGTTAGTGAGTACAAATATTATTGGGAAAGGGGTGAATCCAGTGCTTCTCCCCTCTAACTGTTAAATAAAAGTCTCTCTTGTTGTGGTTGGCAACCAATATAGGAGAAGGACAACTCTGAATTTAAAATTGTATGCGGCCCTAGTGTTGAACATTCTGGAACTAAAGTATGTACCATATACTTTATACTGTATAAACCACAGTTTTACTTTAAACATGTTGAAGAAACAAAAATAGTCCTAAGCAGAAGAGAATGCTTGGAAACGTGCAGCCATACTGAAGATAAAAAAATCACACTGATTTGCAATGTTCCTTAATGTCAAAACAACTCTGATGAGAATAATGATAGAGAGAGATAAGAGTTGCTCCAAAAGTAATACTTGTATTTTCTTCATTGCCAAGGAAATAAATTTTTAAATGATTTTCATATTTCAGTTGAGGCAGTTTATGTTCACTTCAACTTGGGAAAGGCATAAATTTATCTCTTCTGCCCACAGCTATAGATTAAATCATTGACTTGGTAGATCAATACAATATCAGTGAAAGACAACTTTGAATTTAAAATTATAAGGCATGCAATAGAAAACCTCCACACTCTCCTAAGAACAACGATAACAGCATAGAATTGATATAAAAGAAAAGAAAGTTGAGTAGAGCCATGACCTTATACATGGAGGTGTATTGTATCAAACTTACGAAATTTACAGGAGAAAAGTGGTCAGTATTAGAGAGAGAGCATTTATGCATAAAGTATGGGAATAGGAATCAACACTGCATCAAGACTATCAGTTTCACAACTTAATGTAATATTCAGATCAGTTTATGTTTAATGCTAACATGATCTGAAAATTATAATGTGTCAAATTCAAAGTCCCTATGCAGTGTCGATTTCTGTGTCCATACTGTCTCTCTCTCAAATATATATATATATATATATATATATATATATATATATATAGATAGATAGATAATATTATTAGTGGTAAATATACATACATATGCAAAATATATAAATATATATACATATATATTTTTTATATAAAAATTCAAGAGGAAGAATCAGGTAGAACTCAATGTTCAGGACATATTATTATATATAATTTTTAAACTTACACTAATCATTCCATGGTCATCATTTAAACCATTGGAAATTGCAAATGAAGTTGATCCAATTCATGAATTTCCAAATATATTTAAAATTCAATTAACAACACATGAAATATTAGTCAAATTAAACCATTTTTTTATTATATATATATATATATATATATATATATATATATATATATATATATATACATTTACAAATTCAGTGTAACCCAGATATAAGGGAGATTTTCTCTGGTCCCATATTAGAGCCTGTGTTAATGTATATAAAATAGAAAAAAACCCGGATAAAAGAAACTTCTTCTCCGGTCCTGACAACTCTCTTAATAATATGGTTACTGTACTGTATATGTGTGTGTGTGTGTGTGTGTTGTTGTTTGTATACTGTTTGAAAAAAAAACTACATTTATATGACTTGGTCTGATATTGGAGATAGATTACTTCTCAGTATGGACACTCATCTGTTCACACTACTTATATCAATCTATCTAGATAACTACACACACACATACATATTTCTAGAGAATTAATGGATTTATTTTTTGTCCAGCATTTTTATTACTTCAAACATTATAGTAGATAGTCCTTATTTGAACCAGATGCCTCGTTTTTTTTTATTTATTAAACCATGTGTTTTATGTCAATTCAAGAAATTTTAGTAAAGAAAAGTGGTTACCCCAACAGGGATCAAACATGTATCCACCTTTATAGGGGAAACCATGTTTGATCTCGTATGCTTTACTGCTTGGCCACAGAAAATAAAACCTTACTTATTGTGTTATTCTCCATGGTTGAATGGTAAAACACACTGGATAAATATATATATATATATAAATATATATATATTCAATCACTGATGGGGAATGCATTTTTCTTTTCTATATTTCTTTAATATTTCAAAAACCGTCCAATCAATTCACACAAAATTTTCACACAATGTTGGCAACACTGAGCTGCACAATCTCTGAAATTTTCGTACTGATCTGCGCAATGTAAACAAACTGGCGCCATATTTGTTATCAGCACGGTGATATGACCGTGCCAAATTATTAGAAAGGTTTAGTAAAATTCCCAGAATTGAACAAACAAAACGTTTATTAATGTTGAACGTGAATGTTTATGATCAAAAGAAGCTAATAAATAAGATAATCAAACAAATAATAACAGATACAAACAAAGGCACAGTTTTAAACAAATTAATAGCGAATGTGCTTTCCCTGTTTTGAAATTACTTGAAAAAGTCGACGATCCATAGAATTTGTTAATTGTAGGATGTCATCTGCTGTAATGCCGCGAGATATGTCAAGAATTGCTTCCCATAACTCAGCGTTGCTCCTGAATTGTCGTCCGTTGGCGTACAGTCTTCGCTTCATGATGCTCCAAAGGTTTTCGATTGGGTTCAAATCCGGAGAATTTGCTGGCCACTTCATTTTTCGAGGTCCATCGAAGCCTAACTGTTTCAAATATTCAGTAGTCTTGTGAGCAGCGTGTGAGGGAGCATTATCTTGCATAAAAAACAATGGCCCTTCTGAAGGCAACTCTTTGCCTTTTCATCCACGGTTCAAGATGCTCCTTCATAAACGCTATGTATGCATCAGCAGTCATTTTGACGCCATCTGGTACTCTCCATGGACCCACTAATGTTTTTCCAATAATACCACCCCAGATCATTATGCCTCCACCGCCTTGTTGGCGTCTCAAACGCTGATGGCGATTCTGTCCGTTCATTACCCAGCCTTTGCACCATCTATCTGGCCCATCAAGTGTTGCTCAAGTTTCGTCTGTGGACAAAACTTTAGAGAAGTCAATCTTCATATTGTCCTCAGACCATTTCAATTGATTTTGAATGTGATTTCTTGTCAAAGGAAACTTCAATACAGGTTTGATTGTTGTTGCTATTTCCCTCAGATGCCAACACTGAGTACTTTTAGACACAGTGGGATCCCCAATACAACTGAAAAGCTCTTCACTGGTAAGTCCAGGGTTCTTTGTGGCCTCTCATTTAAGTCGTGACATGAGACGATGTGAAATAACCCTTGGCTTGCCTTTATATGCCCTTTTGTATACTTGTGTAGGGTCGGCGGTGAATTTTTCAGCTTGATGACACTTCGCTATCATTTTAAAAATTTCTAAATTTACCTTTTGAGAGTTCTGAGGTAATAGTTTTCTTTTCAGCATCACTTAAACTGCTTTTACGGCCCATCTTTTCACTAAATTCTTATACTTTTCTAATAATTTGGCACACTCAAATCACCGTGCTGATAACAAATATGGTGCCAGTTTGTTTGCATTACGCAGATCAGTATAAAAATTTCAGTGATTGTGCAGATCAGTGTTACCAACAGTGTGTGAAAATTTTGTGTGAATTGATTGGATGGTTTTTGAAATATTAGAAAAAAAGTTATCTCAATAATAAATTGGCATGCAATGTAATATATTTCTTGAATTTACAGTGTAGGTCAATAGGTAATACACACTGTTTAATAAATAAAAATGGGCTGTCTACTTTAAATACAAAATATCCAGTATAATAACATTTGAGGTTATATATATATATATATATATATATATATATATATATATACACAGACACACACAGGGTGTATCAAAAATACCTTGTGGTTGTTTCTATAAAATGCTGGCAGCCATATTGAAAATGTTTCAATTGTTCAATTGACAATATTCAGACTAACTGGAGGATTACCTTATTGCAGATGAAATTGATTCATTGAGGATTAACAAATGGTAGTAGAGTGTAGTTGATCTACAACAAAAATTAAGTGAATTTCCTTTTCTATTTTTTGTTACTTTTAAAGTTTTGTGACTCTAAGACTTATAATTTATGCAAGAATAGATAACTCTAATACATGTTCTTCCAAATAGCCTCTAAGGCTAGACAATGAATCTGCCTATGAACAGTAGAAGAAAAGCCTACATATTTGGTGTAGGTTGGCAGACCTTCCAAAACCAAAACAAGCTTTGGCCATTTACCTATCTTTAAGCGGAAAATGCAGAGCTGCCTCTTCTGATATAGACAGTGAAGATTTGCAAATGGAGACACGTATGGATACTATCATCCAAAAACTGGATGAATTATTTCTGCTAAATAAAGGGAGACAGTAATTTGTTGTGTTGAATAATTTGTACAATTTGTGTAGTGCAGCAGAAACAGAAATAAAGGATTTTCTGATTGATTTTGACCACACCTACTTTAAGTTTGCATAGGAAAACATGGCTCTTCCAGCCCCCGTAACTGCATTTCCTTTCATCTGTAAACTTTCCTGAGAAAGATGCACACTTAATAATATTGGCATTGAAGAAAGTTTCTTTCAAAAATATGAAGGAGACCATTAAACATATTTTGGGCCATTCAGTTACTCCTTCAGATAATGTACCCCTCAGCCTGAGATAAAAATAGAAAATCAGAACATCCTTTTTACAGATAGATTCAAACATGGATGGGGTCAACCATATACTTGTGCCACCCAGCATTATTGCACTTCAATCAGGTAATTTCCTATACAGTCACATGACTGTGAATTAAATCCTGTGGGTCACAGTGGGCAGGTTTCAAGATGTGTTATATATGATGCAAAATTTCATTGGGCACATGAATGTCTCCATGCATATGAGAACAGTGATCAAGGTCTGCAAAGGAATACATCAGAAAATGTTCTGTTGTCCTTGTTTGCGGGTTGTATTAATAGTACAATGTTGAAATCCCTGGTGAATGATTCAAAGGCCTGCGCTATTTTGGATAAAGGGTGTTCAACCTCTGTCTGTGGTAAAGGTTGACTTCAGGGATATTTGAATTCAATGACTGTGAGTGGTCTTTAATTGTGAAACAAACTTCTGCTTCAACATTTTCTTTTGGTGATGATGCTACAATAGAATCTGCGAAGAAATTGAATGTTCCTTGTTTGATTGTAAATATGAGATCAGAAATAATTACTGATGTTGTCAAATGTGAAATACCTTTTACTTTTAAGCAAAAATTCAATGAAAACAGCAAACATGATTTTGAATTTTCAAAATGACACTCTGACTGTTGGAAAGAGAATAATTAAACTGCAACCCACCACTTATTTTTTTTTATCTCCCTATAGACAACTAAATAATGCTACCTGTAATTTGATCATATTCTCAAAAATGAAGGATACACATGAAACAGCCAACAAAACTGCATAAGCAGTTTGGTCACCCTAATCGACCAAAACTCAAAGTTGATTCACAATGCAAATATAAATAATGATAAACTTGAACATGAAATTAAATCTGTATCAGAGAGGTGTTAAACTTGTACCAAATTTGAAAAAAACCCTCTCAGACCTGTTTTTAGTCTTTCTATGGCAACTGGATTTAATGAAATTACGGAATCTGAAAATATAAGGCAAAATTTACTTTCTTGTGATTGTGGATCTGGCAACTTATCTTTGTGCAGTGAGGGTGATTTAAAACAAACTGGCTTCCACTGTTATTGGAGGGTTCTTGTTCAGTTGGATAATCATTCTTGGAGCACCAAAAATGACTATCTGAAAATAGATGCAAATTCAACATCATGAAATGCAGGAGTTGGGTGAAGCCCTCAACAGGACAATGATAACAACAGCAGAAGAAAGTCCTTGGAGCAATGGTGAATGCATGAGACTTAATGCTGTTATTGGTAACATGGTAAATAAAATTATTGCAGATACTTAGTGTGATTTGGTCTATTTTAGCTTGCAATGCACTTGTCAACAATTCTGGTTTTTCTCCTAATCAGTTTGTTGCAGTAAAGAAAGGAAAAAAAATTGTAAACTTGTCGTAGCAATAAATGCTTGCAACAGGTTTCTTCTCTCTTGACTGCAACACTTGTAGCCAAATCAAAGTTCAAACAAAAAATCAGTCATAACAGTCCAACAAGCAATGTAGAAATGACAAAATGGGCTCACAAATCCAACCTTCAATTCTCACCAGCAAAAATATGTGTTCGTTCGTCCGCCAAGCTCAGAAAAAATTCTCCCCGTAAGCGAAAAACAATGGCTTTTATTCACCAAGCAAGTTTTCTGATTGGCCACACCATTCAGGGGAGGGAAGAACATTAGCATAGATTCTGATACTCAAAGTAGTAGATTTTTTCTAACTACTTTTGGGAATTTTTCTTTGGCAGATTGCGCACAAAACACAACTACATTTTTGAGGTAGCTGATTATCTCTTTCACTACACAATTGGTTTTTGGTTTTAATCCAGCTGTTCCAGATGTCTTCCATAATAATCTTCCCACATTGGAACCTGTCACTACATCTGCTATAGTGAGGAAAAATTTGAATGCATTGCACCTGGCTAGGCAGGAATAAAGCTTGAATCTAATGAAAGAAAAAGAAGAGCACTAAGAAGTAATATCCGAGATACTAATATAAAAGATTTAAGAAATGGAGATCAAGTATTCTACAAAAGGAATGATAGCCAAGAATGGCATGGGTCAAGTATTGTGATTGGAAATGATGGGAAACTTGTGTTAGTTCTTCATGGGGGTACATACATCAGAGTTCACACTTGTTGCTTAGTTAAAGATCCAAATACGGGTCATAATTCCTGTTCTGACTCTAGTGGCATTTCAAATTACAATGAACAAAATAAATTAGTGGGAATGGCTCTACTTTTTCTCTAAAATCCATACCCATCCAAAATAAAGATAATGAAGAAGAACTTTGAGAGTCTGAATATATTAATGTCCAGAGCCTTATTGGTCAGATAAATTGGTTGGCCACCCATACCAGACCAGATTTGTTCTTTGATGTATGTGAATCTAGTTGCTTTCTCAAAGAAAGAAAAAATTAAAGTATTAGACAAGTAAATAAATCCATAAAAAAAGGCAAAAAGGCAGAAATCTCAGCTGACCATACATGATCTGGGGAATTTAAGCCAGCTAAAAATGGTTGTCTACAGTGATGCTTCTTTCGCTAAACTAAGTGACTGAGGTTCTCAGGATGAATAAATTCAAATATTCTTAAATCCAACCATTACTACAGACAGTGGTCAAACACTGTGTCCAAAATAGCACAGGCCTTTGAATCATTCACCAGGGATTTCAACATTGTACTATTAATACAACCCACAAACAAGGACAACAGAACATTTTCTGATGTATTCCTTTGCAGACCTTGATCACTTTTCTCACGTGCATGGGGACATTCATGTGCCCAATGAAATTTTTGTGTTGCATATGACACATCTTGAAACCTGCCCACTGTAACACACAAGATTTAATTCACAGTCATGTGACTGTATAGGAAGTTGCCTGGGTGAAGTGGAATAGTGCTGGGTGGCACGAGTATATGGTTGATCGCATCCATGTCTGAATCTATCTGTAAAAAGGGTGTCCAGACTTCTTTTTTTATCTCAGGCTGAGGAGTACATTTATCAATATCTGAAGGAGTAACTAAATGGCCCAAAATATGTTTAATGGTCTCCTTCCTATGCATCTTTCTCAGGAAGGTTTACAGATAAAAGGAGCATAAATGCAATTACTAGGTTTGGAAGAGCCATGTTTTTCTTTGTAAACTTAAAGTAGGTGTGGTCAAAAAAGCTTGAATCTAATGAAAGAATAAGAAGAGCACTAAGAAGTAATATCCGAGATACTAATATAAAAGATTTAAGAAATGGAGATCAAGTATTCTACAAAAGGAATGATAGCCAAGAATGGCATGGGTCAAGTATTGTGATTGGACATGATGGGAAACTTGTGTTAGTTTGTCATGGAGGTACATATGTCAGAATTCACATTTGCCGCTTGGTTAAAGATCCAAATGCTGGTCGTGATTCTTGTTCAGACTCTAGTCAGTCAGTTATGTGCCATGTGTGATACATGTGTAGGCAATCATGTATCTTTTGATACATGACTGACAAGGCAGATTTTAACTGGGAGATATCACAGAGTGCAAGTTGGCTGATGATGAAGAATTTCAGTGGGAGAGGATGAATGAAAGTGGTTAGCACAGATGGTAAATTCACTGAGAAAAATAAGCACATTATAAATGTAGCATTTGAAAAAGGTGAACCTTTCTGGCTGGATTTTGAAAATGGGATTTCAGAATGGAGGAAAATTCAAGGGGGCTGTTCAGATGGGCAATCCACGTTGTTTTCTTGTTTGTGACTAAAATGTAGAGAAAGCCAAGGAGGAAGAGATACAGATCTGGAGAAACAAATGGAGTTTTTATCCAGGTTCCTGATTTCAGACAGGATAGAATATTTACAAGATGGGTATATAGTGAAAAAGAGACATCAAAAAACCCTGTTATCAAAGCGTGAATGGTTGCTTGGAGATTTCAGGATAAAGGAACCAAAACTGTTCATACAGATTCCATCCCACCCCGTTTGCTCCAAGGAAGGTTTGTGCATTGTCTTAGCCATCATATCATCTTCAGGATGGACTTTATGAACATAAAAACTGCCTTTTTAAGAAATAATTATTTTCAAAGGAATGTTTATCGTGCCCTGAAACCTCCACTAATTGTATCCGGAAGCTTCGCAAGTGTGTCTATGGTCTTAATGATGCTTCCAGATCATTCTATTTGACTGTCATAAGCACTCTGTTGGAACTGGTAGCTACCATATCTAAATATGACCAAGCAGTTTTTACTTGGTATTATGGCAAAAAATTGAACAGTATTATTTCCACCCATGTTGATGATTTTTGCTGGGCTGGGACTGTACATTTCAAGGTGGAGTAATTAATTGGATCTGAAAGAAATTTGTAATGAAGTCTGATGTAAAGTCCACCTTCAAATATTTGGGAATAGAAATATCTCAAAAGAGTAAATTAGTGAGTATTAGAATAACTATACTGAGTAAATTAGTGAGTATAGAATAACTATACTGCCTCTCTAAAATTCATACTCATCCACAATAAAGATAATGAAGAAGAACTTTCAGAGTCTGAGTATACCAATGTCCAGAGGTTTATTGGTCAATTAAATTGGTCGGCCACCTAGACCAGACCAGATTTGTGCTTTGATGTATATGACTCTTTCAAATACTCCTACATGGTATTGAATAATTTTGAAGCCCCCCCCCCCCCCATGATACATTGACAAAGCATCTCTGCATTATTAATGTCTACTGCATAAACCAATTATTTTAGGTGGCCTGGTGGATAAAAATTCAAAGGATTAAGATCAGGAGAACATGTAGGCCATGGAACTGGTCCTTCCCTACCTATCAATCTTTCATGGTAGATGTCAGCCAGTGCATCGCAAACAATGTAACTAAAATGTGCTGGAGCCCCATCATGCATAAACCACATTCATCTTCATATTAGCAGGGGAACATCCTCTAGCAGGTCTGGAAGTGTGTTTGAAATAAAGTCCCTGTAGACAGCTTCTGTAAGATGTGCCAGGAAAACATATAGACCTACAAGACAGTCACCTACAATTCCAGACCACATATTAATCATAAATTGATGCAGATGTTTAGCCTGTATTGTACTATGGGAATTCCAGTCTGCCCACAAATGTTGGTTGTGTAAATTTGTTATTCCTTTTCTTCCAAATGTTGCCTCATCCATGAACAAGACTGAAGAGACAAGCAACAGATTGGCAGTTTTTGCAATAAACCATTGGCAAAAGTTCTCCTACAAAACCCTACACATGTTGGAAATGATACGGATACAGGAACTACTCTTGAAATACTTTAAATGTGGTACTATGAGAGGTATGACAGGCTAGGGCCATGTGACATATGCTGATACCTGGATCATCTCCAACAGCCTGTAGAATGTCTTCCTCATAGTCAGGTGCATGAGTGGATCTCTGTCTTCCTTGATCCATAATTTGTGATACCACAAATCCTCTCTCAGTAGCATGACGATAAACAGCAGCAAAGATTAGATGACTTGAGTGCCCTTGGTCTGGGAACACAATCTGATACAGCCATGCAACCTCACATTTATTACCATTCATGCGGCTGTATATAAAAATCATATCTCCTTGCTCATGATATGAATATCCTGCCATTGTTAAATGGAACACTTCTCAGTTAACTCACTACTACACACATTAAACATTGAAGACAGACAAGCCACAAGTGTACATGAATGACAAATGTGACCTAGTCTAGATGGCAGCACAGCACCATCTACTGTAAACTTTCTTTAAACTTAATAACTTGAAAACAAAGGATTTGCAGACATGTTTATATGGAATTTTGTCCTTGTTTTGGTGTGAGGAAACCACGCTAACAAATTTGTAAAAGTATTTTTGATACACCCTGTATATAAACAAGATCTGTTAAATCCAACCTATTACCTTATCTATATCTATAATTCTCAAAATATGTGTGTGTGGATGTTGTTTATGCATTTCCACAGTTTTTATCCAATTTTGATGAAATTTTTTTGTTTGATAGATAATTCTTCAGTACCAGTTTCGAGCCAAAATTGTTGGCGACAATGGCTCTCCACTACTTCCTGTCCATTAAAACTCTCAGCAATGTTTTACTATTTACTATCCGTTTTTGGATATATGTCTTTCATAAAAAACTTTAATAAAAAAAATAGTTTAAATTATTACAATAATATTATTTATTATTATACAGTTCCCTTTTCAGAGCCACCCCCCAATTCAAATTGTTAACCCCCCCCCATTTGGGGATGTGCTTCAGTTGCACCCAATTTTTGTTACTAATATTGATTTTCAGGTGGGCAGACTTTAAACTTAAACTGCTCAAATTGAATGGCAAAACATTCCCAGTAATAAATGACCTGATAAATGATGTATCTAAAAAATGAGAAATTATGAAAATTCATAATTATTGTGAACATCATTTTGTATTATACTGTTTTCTAGTCATACCTGAAATGCATAACTGAGGCTCAAGTGACATCAAGTTTATTCACATTTCCAGTTGTATATTTTTGCCATGATCTTTATATTTCCCTAGTACTATTCACGTTCCCTTTGTTACTACTATTACTACAACTAACCCAACTATAACAGCTACTGGTCTTTGTAAGATGATTTCTTGCTCCCTCCTTGTACATCTCTACAGCAACCTCATTTAGTAACCCTCTATTTTGAGTGACTCTTTGTCCTTATATTTGTTGAACAATAGTAAAAATAAAAGGCATAGAAAGAAAAATGCAGGCAGTTTTTTTGTACAAGGCCTGGGAGCCACTTGAGGTAGAGGATTATAGAGTAAAAGGTAAAACTGATGTGGATATATGTGGAAGACAATGGTTAACCCTATACCTGAACAGGTTAAGATTGTACAGATCAGTGAAGCAACCGCCTGGGGGTGAGTTCTACAAAGCAGCGGTTTGTGGCAAAGAAGTTGCTTACATCACACCAGGGGTATATGAAGGGAATGAGGGTGGTTTGCTATAATGTGCATGGCATGGTGGGTCTTAGCCGTGAATGTTAGGACTGGTGGAAGTAAGGAGTGTAATTCATCTGAACACTCACAATGGAAGTAATGATAGAGCACTAAGAGGCTTGCAATGTCTGTGAGAAAAGGGTAGCAGAGTAATAAAGGAAAGTGAAAAGAAAAGGTTAACCATCAATTGTAAGAAAAAAAAAGTAAGGTCATCAACAAGAGGGGCATCCCAAGATGTGAGTTACAAATTAGAGATGTCAGAATTTAGAGATTTTGAACAGAAGACAGAAAATGTGACACTGAATTTATGAAAGAAGCCTTTCAAAATTTAAACAAAGCAAAATTTTGTAAGAAATAGAGAAAAGACTGCTGATTTCTTATGTAATATCAATCCTCCTCTGTGGCAGTGAATGCTAGACAATCTTCTCACAGATAAAGAATTTGGTTCTACTGAAGAATGCTGAGAGTACCATGGTAAACCATATAAGCAACAAGGAAGTTTTCAGGAAAGTCAAAACAAAAATGATATTTGTACTTAGAATAAAAAAAAAAAAAAAAGACAATTGAAATTCCTGGAACACATAAAGAAAGAGGGCTTGGAGAATTTAAGACTCACAAGATATATTAAAGGTAAGAGGGGCAGAGGCAAACAATGTGGAGACTACCTAACAAGCTTATGTAAATGGCTAGCAGAACAGACACTGGCAAAGATAGTAAGTAGACAAATATTACTACAAAGGATAGGAAGTTGTGGAGAGCTATAATAAAGTTATAACGTTTCATTAGTAATAAAAATTATTTATTAGTATTTTATCAAGGACTTATTATGACAAAACCCAAAAAAATGGTATCAATTTCTTTATATATATTTTTCCTTCCAATCCTTTTGAATTAAATCTATTTTCATTCTTCCCATCATTCCACTGTCTTTCTCTGTCTTTTATTCACTTTTCTCATTCTCTCTCTTTCTTCAGTTAAATCTCTTCTTTAAAATTCATCTCTCTTCCTGTCTTTTCTTCAACTTGTCTTTTTTATCCTGCTTATTGTTAATCTCACTCACAAGACATCTCTTGCTTTTAGTCTTTCCTTGCTTATCTCCCTTTGTCACACTTTTCATTTAGACTTTTAACACTTTCCCAAAACTTTTCTCTCATTTCGCCTCCTGGCATTTAAGTTTTCGTTTGATTTGCTTATCTTTTAATCACTTGCATTTTTTTTTAATATTTTCTTCTTTCTACTTCTTCTGTTTGCCTTTTTTATTGCTATTACTTTCTCTACTTTTGACTGACTTCTCTTACCATGAGTGAGGGAAATAAAAAGAAAGTTGTTTTCCTTGTCTTTTTTTCTTTCTGTATTCAATGACAAGCTTTTCTAACTACTTGAATTCTTTTTTTACTCTATTTTTCTATTAATCTATCTCATCACTTCACCTTTTCATTCTTAATTATTTACTCTACCCACTGACTGCTTTCATTCTCTCTCCCTCTCTCACTAAATTTGTGAAAATTAAAGCCTGTTCAAATCTATCTCAATGTTTTCAGTGATATGTCTTTTTTTGTTTTTTTTTATCCTAACACAACTATTATCTATCTATCTATCTTCCTATCTATCTATCTTCCTATCTATCTATCTTCCTATCTATCTATCTTCCTATCTATCTATCTTCCTATCTATCTATCTTCCTATCTATCTATCTTCCCATTCATTCTCTATCTTCTTCCCATCATCTATCTATCTTCCTATCTATCTATCTTCCTATCTATCTATCTTCCTATCTATCTATCTTCCTATCTATCTATCTTCCTATCTATCTTTTGGGAAGTGTGCAATTCCAGGTTTACTACTTGAATGCTTTTCCTCAGTAGCAGAAGGATTACATACAAGCCTGTATGCTTATATGTAAATGAAGTAAAACTTATTTCAGTATCATTACATTATCTATCCTGTCCTTTATTATTGATATCACTCAATTTTCAATCTGTTCAATATCTATCTATCTATCTATCTATCTATCTATCTATCTATCACAACCTTTTCATATGCTTGTCTGTGCGTATCTATCCTTATAAAAAAAAAATTTTATAAGAAGAAAATAATTAAAAATAGCTAAAGGGTGACTATAAAATAATAAAACTATAATCCACCAAGTTAGTTTATTTTCTCTTTCTCTTGAGGGGGAATATAAAGATTTATGTAAAACCCGTAAATTAAATAAATGGTCAATAAAAAAGTGAAAATAAATGAACATAATAAACGTTGGTTTATTACACTTGCTTTTATAAGAAGTGTTTAAAATAATTAATGAAAGCCAGATGTTTAGTAAAAATAATAATAATTAAATCTGATGTATAACATTTGTTTTTTAAACTTTCTAAACATGAATGTCTTCAAAAAAAAAAATGCCAAAATATAGTGTACGGTTTGCCCATGTTAAAATTTGTATTTCAAATTTAAAAAAGGATGCACTTTTGTATTTTTTGACCATTGAAGAGGGTAACTTTCTCCCATGCAAATTAAAATTTGGGACTTTAGTCTGGAACCTATTTGGGGTCTATATAAGGAACAAAGTTAGTTGGGAAAATCAAGGATCAGAAGAATTTTGGCAGTCACAAATTAATGGTCAAGGGTTGTTTATGAAAAAGAATGAATTTTGACTGTCACCAGTGGATGAGCTAGGCTATTTCTTACTGTTTATAACAACAACAATAATGTTGATTATGATGATTGTGAGCACTTCCGGTCCACTAGGCAATGCTGGGAGCAGAACAAATCAAGTGGCAGTTTGAATAAAGTTGTTGAGTTTACCATGTTTTATGTTGCTTCAACTTTTCAGTGTCTAGTCTCATATAATTTATCTTTCCAACTTAAGCCCAGTGGAATGTGGTGTAAGAGAGGAATTCTTTATAAAAGAAGAAAATTATTTTCTTGTAGAAGAACAGGACCCAATTTGAAAAAAAAATTTATTAAAAAAAAAAAAGAAAAAAATGTTCAAGTTAACTCACAAGAACCATTTAATTTTACAAATCCAGGAAGTTGGCAGAAATGGTTGCAGAGATTTCAATGCTTTTGAGAAGCATTGAAACTCTGGGTAGAAGATAACAAAATTCAAATCAGTACATTAATATAATGAATGGGAAGTGAAGGTCAAAAATATATTCTAGACATTTTCTTTCTCACAACAAAAAGATGCAAATGTGTACGACTCGGTTTTAGAAAAAATCAATGCTTACTTTATGCCTAAAAGAAATATAATTCATTAAAGGGCTACATTTTATCTTAGAGTTCAGTTACCAGGAGAATCAGTGGAAATTAGTATTGCACAAATTAGTAGAAGCATGTGAGTTTCCAAAGAAAAATGATCTAATCAGAGACTGTTTTATGATAGGACTACAGAATAAAAATTTATCCAAAAGATTACAACTAATTCCTGATTTGAAACTTGTGAAAACTATGAAAATGACCAGGAGCAGTGAGCAAATAAAATTCAAAAATAATAATAATAATAATAATACAAGAGAAAGTACTGGAAAAACTTGGAGTAGACAAACAATACAAACTACAAAATATTTGATTGATTTCAGAAAGTGAGTTATTTCCCTTGGACTGTAACCAAAACAAACTTTGATTAGTAATTATTTATCTTGTAATTTGGAAAAGTTAGAAAAATTATGATGATTGTAAACTCTTTGGTCCTGCTAGGGAATGCTGGGAGCAAAACGGATCGAGTGGCAGTTTGAATAAAGTTGTTGAGTTTACCACGTCTTGTATTGTCTTTATGTTGCTTTAACTTTTCAGTCTCAAATAATTTATCTTTCCATCCTATACCCAGTGAAACACCTATGAAAGAAGTAAAAAGCAAAAGAAGAAAGACACAGAAACAGCAGAAGGTAAAAGAAACCAGGAAAGAAAAGTGAAAAATTCTTGTAATTAATTATTGAACCATTGCTTAAAAAAAAAGAATACAATGAGATTTATCTCAATATTATTATGAATCCTCTTGAGGGCAGATTTGTTTAAGTCCAAGTGACTCTGGTGAATCTGCCAAACTTGTCATTTTTTTAAAACTTTATAATAAGTAAACTTTTTCAAAAAATATTACTGTTGAACCTTCTTTTTTTTTTTTTGAAAGAAATTTTATTGCTGTACTTCTCAATAGATTTTTGGCTGTTAAAAGTATATAAAAAAAATGAAAATTTTGTTGAAAAAAAAAGTTTCTATGAGTCTAGCATTTTAATTTTTGAACTGGTTATCTTGCCTTTCTAATAATATGGTTCACAAAAGGAAAATTTTGTGCAATTTTATTTTTACATTTTGTATTCTGTTTGTTAATGTCTTGTCAATAAATGTAAATTTCATTCAATTTTCATGAGAGTTTTGTCTTGTTTGTACTTTGTGCATTAAGAATAATCAGGATAAGAGAGGTGACATCCTCTCTTCTCTCACTCCTCATCCCCAAATCATTTTATCTGTCTATCAATTTTTCATTTATTTTCTTTCTTTCTTTGTTTCTTTCTTTTTTATTTCTAGTCTTAGATTCCTTTCTTTCTTTTCCCGTCTACCTTTCCTCCTTCTCCTTTTCATCCTCCTCCTCCTTTATTTCTGAGTTTTCTTTATTTCTTACTCCATCTTTCTTTCGACATTATTTATTCTTCCAACTCTCCTTACTTCCATTTTTTTTTCTCTTCATTTTTTCTTATTTTTCTTTCTTTCTTTATTTCAGCTCATCTCCTTCTCTTTTCCTCACCTGTTAGTCTTCTTCTATGATTTTCTTTTTTTTCTCTCTATCTTCCCTCTCACTAATCTGTGTTTGTTTTTAATTCTTCTGCTTCTCTCTCTCTCTCCTTTCTTTATTCTTTCTTTCCTTTCATCCTCCCTCTTTCAATCTTTTATTTTGTCTTCCTAACTTTCTCTTTCTCTTATTTCTCTTCCCTATCTCTTATTCTTTCGCTCAAGCAAATTTCATTTCAAGCTGATGGCCATATCACATTGAAACATCAGTTCTCATATGATCACCAAAGTTAAGCAACATCAAGCAAGGTCAGTACCTAGATGGTTAACCACTTGGGAATACCAAGTGCTGTAAGCTTGGGTGTGTGGGTGGTGTAATCAATAATTACTCAGAATTGCAAGTTGAAGAGCTAAGTTCCAATCCCAGTCAGGTTCATTATATTCACTGATGAGCAAATACCCTTGGAAAAGATTGCTTCTCCTTTGTATGGGTTAATTAGTAAGATTTGTATCAGTAAAGTTATTATCTCCATAAAATTGTTACAATCTAAAAATATTTTCTGGCTTTTCCAGCAAAAGATTGATAAGCTGTAAAAAAACAAATAATTCAAAACTTTTAATTTCTCTTGCATTTCCAGCTTTCCTTCCTCATTTCTTCCTATACACACACACACACACACACACACACACACACACACACAGATGGATAAATTGTCATCTAAATTATGCAAAAATGAAAATAATACCGACATCTCATTTAACATACATTTGCCAATATTACACAAAAATATCTTGAGTAAAGTTATTCAATAAAATCATCATTGGCTTCAACCACAGCCTCCAGACAATTTCAGAATTGCCTGCAACTCTTCTGGCCATAATCCATGCCTTCAGTTCATCTTTGGTGTTACAAGGAGTTTTGTTTGTTTCTTGCTCAACTGCACCTCACAAATAATAATCAAGGGGGTTCTATTCTGGGGAGTTAGGTGGCCAGATATAAAGGGTGATGTAGTCGCAGATATTGTCTAGCAGCCATGACTGGTTTCTCCTGCTTGTACGACATGGTACAGAGTCCTGTTGCCAGACATACGGTCTTCTAGCAGCCAGCTTCTTGACTACCTCCTCAAGTGTTGAGTCTGAGGCCCTAATAGAAGATTAATGGAGTCATGATACTGCCATCACTAGTTATCACTCCAAACACCTTCTGAATCATCATTAGACTCATCCAACTCTTTCTAAATCCTGTGCACTATCCTCAGATTGACACCCAAACACTCTGAAATGCTTGTACTGGAGCTTCTGGCATGAATGCCAAGCAGTACTGCATGCTGTTTCCAAATTTCTGGCGGAGTAAATTGTATCTTCATGCACTTTTCTTACAGATGGTGCCCAATTGACCCTACTATACTGTGTAGTCAACAAATTCAAAAACAAACAATGCACATGCACAAAATTAAAAATATAAAATGGCGTCAATTTACCCATCAAACCCTGTATATGTGTGTCTGTGTTTGCCTTGACTTTTTTCTTTCTTGGATATTTTCTCTCACATTTCACTTTTCACGTTATTAATTCCTTCACTTTTTCATTGTCTTTTTTTATCTTCTTCAAGAGTTCCCTTCAGCTTTCTTTTTTTTTTTATTGTACTTTTTCTTTTCATTCTATTCATTCTTTTTTCTCTATTTCTTTCTCTTTCTTCTGGCTTTTTCTTTTTTTTTTCTTTCTTTTTACCATTGACCATCTTACTTTCATTCTTTTCCTTCTTGAAACTTTCTTTATATTTTTCCTTCTTCCTGTCTTCTTCTTATTCATTCTTTCTTTCAATTTCTCTTTTCTGCTCATTCTTGTTACTTATTTATTCTTTTTTGTTTGTTTCTTTTTTTTCTTTCTTTACTCTTTTAGTTTCTTTTTTCTGTTCTTGTTTCCTTTTTTGTTTGTTTCTCTTGATTTCTCTTTTGTTTGTTCATATTCTTTCTTTTTCTTTCTTTTTTCTTCTTGTTTCTTTCTGTTTGTTCATGATACTTACTTATCCTGTTTTCCTGATCATTTTTCTTTATTTTGTTCATTCTTTCTTTCTTTTTTCTTTTATTCTTTCTCTTTTCTTTCATTCTTTCTGTTTCTTTCTTGAATATTCTTTCTTTTATTTTTTTCTGTTTATTTTTGTTACGTTTACTTATTCTGTTTTCTTCATGTTAATTTTTGCTGCTTTCTTTCACTGTCTCCTTCGTGTGTGTTCTTGTTACTTTATTTCTTCTTTCTTTCCATTCAGTCTCTTCTTATATATTCTTTCTTACTTTCACTTTCTTTGTTCCTATTACTCCTTGCGTTATTCTTTCTTTTTCTTTTTGTTCTTTGTTTATTTGTTTCCTTCCATTCTTTTCTTCTTCTTAATTAATTCTTTCTTTGTATTACTTCTTTATTTCTTTCTTCTCTCTTTATTTTTACACTGACAATTTATTACCTACCACCACCTATTCTATCCCTTTCTTGTTGGTTATTTTCTTTTCTCCTTCTTCTCTCTTTCTTTTTAGTTTCTCTCTACGATCCATGTCAAGCCAGTCTCTGGTTTGTTTGTTTTTTCTTTCCTCTCGACTCATGTCTTCCTTCAACTCTGCTGTTCATATGGCGTGAACACACAGACACAGCCGTTTTCCAATGACTGACTGGAATATTTTCCTTTTTCTGTTGATAGCTTTGAACACACAGACATAGAAATCTGAATGCACACACACACACACACACACACACATGCAAATACATTTATATTTGCACATTTAAATGCAAACACACGCACACATATATGCTAATCTACAAAAAACACTTTAATACACATATATTTAGTAAAGATTTGTCTGGCACAAGGCCACAATATAGGAGTGTTCAGTGACTAACTCTCACTACTGGTTACAGTGGATCATAATATGATCTTTCTAACTGTTGCCTAGTGAATGGTGACAGTCTATTTCAAGCCATCTTTACATTCAGGCATGAAACAGAATGTTACCATTCAGTTTTGAACTCTATATATTTTATATAGCTGGCCACTCGTGTTCAACGATACCCGTCTACAAGGGTGGCTAGCCAATCCCTATTTCAGACGCTTGCTCAGGCACATTTGTGTTTATTCAACATTCACTGAGCCCACCTGTGGTTTACACTGCAACTACACTGAGCAGACCTTAGTTACAGTTTCTGGGGAAGAGCATGTTATCTAGTGTGATCAGTAATTTGAACAAGGCCAGCACGCTCAATGATTTGTGACTTTATGCTAGCACAGATATTGACGACCCCCAATTTCCCTCACAAGGTCTGGATCAACCTGTGGTATGGTTTTCAGACACCTCCCAAAGGTGCCACATGCTGGGATTGACCCCTCCAGTCTGACAACATCAGAAAGTCTCCTTCCTGATTAATCGATCATGGTGAGATTCGAACCCGAGTTTTATGGTCAGAATGTGATATATATCACACACACACACACACACACATATATATATGTCATTTGCAGACAGTACTGTTTCACTGTATCACAGCTCCTCAGTGCGACTAGACAACCGAATGCCTCAAGCCTGGATCAAAACCCAACCGATTCACATTCAGAGCTTCTACCACTGAGCCATCTTCACTCAACAGAACGAATCAGCCAAATCTAGCATATTGTTTTTACAAATGTTAACAAATGCCAAGCAGCCAAAGTGCTCCATTCATTTTACTGAAGAGCTTTGCAATTACGTAGTTGACCATTGTTTTTAGAATTAGCTTGTCATTCAACAGTGCTCAATTGAAAATATATTTTCAAGAGCTAAATTATCTTATATTTAAGTTGGTCCATTTCATTTTACATATATATATGGTGGTGGACTCTCCCATTATATTTGATGTATGAGGGTCCAGCATCTTAGTTCCTAGGAACTGACAGACAGACACCAGCACATATGATTTGATTATAGTGGTGAAGGCTTTGTGCAGAATCAACCACACTTTTTGAAGGGACGAATACAGAGACCTGGTGCACTATGTGCCACAAGGTCCCCAAACAACCCTCCACAGGTGTTGAATTCAGAGTTGTCCTTCTCCTAGACCAGTTGCCATCCAAGGCTATAGAACCCAGTCTGCTCTGCTATTTACGTATAGCTGGAGGGAGAAAAAGAGGATTAATACCTTTCCCAAGGTTATTAGCATGCAAGTGAATGTAATGGATTTGACTAGAATTCAAACTCGGCTCTCCAATTTGTCAATCTGAGCTGCCATCCACTACTCCACCATGCCTTTCCTATATATATATATATATATATATATATATATATATATATATGATTCTGGGCGGAATAAAAAGAATAATCTGTAATATTATCAAATTAGTTGGTGCCGATCATTTTCCTGCTGCCATCATGTAATGTCCTTGTACCTTTTCTACAAATATTTTTATGTCAATTGTTCTGATGAACTTCCCTCCTTGATATGTTGACTTCATTTAAGCATAGTATTATATTGGCAGCAATGTCTCAACATTTTACTATTGAAATTGCGGAGTGTAACTCTAAATTCTTTTCTGATAATTTCTTCTCTCACACTTCTTATCTATGAAACTCTCTTCCAGCTTGTTGCTTTCACGTCAACTACAATCTTTAAATATTTAAATGCAACATCAATTGTTATCTTCTGCCTCCTTTTTATTTTATTGTCCTTTCTTCTCAGTAACATTTTTTTTGGTTTTCTTAACTTCATTGTCTTTCATCCTTGTGTCTTAGTGGCCTTATCGCCTTGCTTGGGGTGAAATGATTAAAGAATATATTTATATATATAATTATAGTTGACTACATGTTTCTGGGTACAGTTTCCTGCTACAGTGGCAGGCTAATCCTTGTTGCAGATACCTCCTCAGGTACCTTTGTATTTCTTCAATATCCACAAATCCAACCTGAGCTTTATACTGCAACAATTTTGAGCAAACGTTTTGTTACAGTTTCTGGCTGGGAGCATATAATCTGGCAGGACCAGTTCAACTACTTTTATATATATATATATATATATATATGGAGTGAGAGATAGGTAGCTGTGAACAGACTGAGATAGACAGATATATAGATTTAGCAGGTAATTGAAAGACAAAGTGCAAAAAATGTGATGCATATAGTAACCTCCCGCTACATATATATGATCCTGCTAATAAAAATATTATTTAATCTGAAGAAGTCCTTTTAAAGGACAAATATGTTACAGAGTATTTTTTTCTATTTTGTCATTGAATTACACACCTTTAGTTGGCTATATTTTAGTTTATATATTATCATATTCTCACATAGGTAGATGTGTAAGTAACATATACTGTCAATTTTAAAACATAAAAAATAAACAGCTCCATAAAATATAATTGCAAGATCTATTTGCTTTGCTTTGAGGGCAACCTGTTATGCAAGGTCATTTTCTTTTTCTGCTGTGAGAACCAGTCCATTTTTCTCAGATGGGTGTGACCGGAAATTGTCCATTGCCAATGATTTTTGCTGCTGATGTCAGTATTCAATTCAATATCACACACACACACACACACACACACACACACACACACACACATATATATATAGTTAAACTTCAACTGACATCTCTCTGTCTTTTCCCACTCTCTAAATATGATAGCAATATTTCTTGATTTTAGCCCGGAGTAGTTTTTTCCCATTTTATTTGTGATTTTTTTGTAGGTCTTGAAGATTGAGAGCTGCTTTTTTAGAGGAGCTCTCATGAAATAAAAATTATTACCTGTTGGGTTTTAAGTGTTTGACATTCTTTAATTAATAACATATATATATATATATATATATATATATATATATATATATATATATATATATATATATTTTAAAATATATATTTAATCCTTTTTTTCATGCTAAACCAGGCAATAAAGCCACTAAGACACGAGGGATTACTGATTTTGAAAGAATAAGAAAAAGAAAAACATTATTAAGGTAAGAAAACAATAAAAGAAGAGGAATCAAGAAGACAGTAGATAATGATTGACATTGCATTTAAATTTTTGAAAATCAAATATGGCTGGAAAGCAAGAAGCTGGAAGAGAGTTTCACAGGTGAGAAAAGAAACTGTTAGTAAAGGACTAACATTTACATCTTTATCAATTCAAGTATAAAATGATGAGATCTTGCTGACAATATAGTACTATACTTAATTTCATAAAGTCTATGTACCATAGAGGAAAGTTCATCAGAACAATTCCCATGAACATATTTATAGAAAAGGAAAGGGAAGATAAATTAAAGTGGTGGGAAAGTGACTGAAGCTGAGATGCCAGGTCACTTTCCCCTATTATATTTTCCCTATCCTATTTCCTCTATCATATTTCCCCTATCCTATTTCCCCTATCATATTTTCCTTATCATACCTACACTTTATGAATTTAAGTGCAGTAGTACATTGGTAGTAAGATCTCATCATTTTACAGTTGAATTGATAAAGATGTAAATGTAAATCCAATAACATTGCAAATTCTTCCTGGGATTTTATCAAGAATTTCAAAATATATAGTAGCAGCACCAAACTATTTTTGGCAGTAATATTCCAAAGTAAGGATGAACAGTAAACTCATAAATATGTGAGATAGATTCTGATGGAAGAATTGTCTACCACAACACAGTAAAAGAAAATAAATCTATCTATCTATCTATCTATCTATCTATCTATCTATCTATCTATCTATCTAAGCAGTGGCTCATGCATCAAGACAAGCTTGCTCAATTGTGAAGACTAAAAGAGCCATTAGGAAAAGGTGGAATTACAAAGGTTACTCACAGATGATATGACATTTCCTATTCACTTAAGAAAGATTATTTGGTTCAGATAAGATTGCAATGGATGTATAATGTTTTAACTTAGTTTTGTTAATCACTATCTAAATGAGAAAATGGAAAATCCTGATTTTTATTTCCTTCAAAGAATTTTCAAGACGTTGACATTCCACACAACTTCAAAGAAAAGGTAAGAAAGAGCAATAACAATTATGGGCTTGAGAAACCTATTTTCTTGAAAAATTATTTGAAAAGAAATGATTTTATAAATTTCAGTCAGCAGTAGCACTGAGTGCTCGGACATTAAATGTTGAATCTTTCGTTATAAAAAAAATTGCTAATAATACCCTTATCCTTACTATTATCATAAAAACAAAAATTTAAACAATACCTTAACTGAATCCTCTCCAGAAGGGTAAAATTCCCTCCAAATTCACTATGGATGACCCATGTATATCTTTAAATTCAAATATAAACATAGCATATATCTATCTATAAACTCAAGTATAGTAATAATAATAAAAAAAAAAATCAGATTTTAGCATTAAATGACAGAACAAGTGTTGACATATTATAAATTCACTAACAAACCAACTAACAAAAACAACCTAAAAACAAATTAATTAGTTGGGTGGAGGTAACTGGTTTGAGTCTTAGACCTAAACTTTCATGTTTGACATTGGCACATGAGTTATCTGATGAATTAGTGATGTGTGTTATTTAGTTAGAAATAGAGGAAAAGAAATATTTAAAACACAAAGCTATTAAATCTCCTTTTGTGGAAAGGAAGAAAAGGTAAGTCAATATCTGTTGGACTCAACTGGAACCAGGGATAGAACTCATAACTACAAAACTAGTATTAAAAAGTTAAACTAAGCATGTTTAACCACTTGACTATGCCCAGTATTTACAATTGTGTCAGCATTTTGTAATCTTATGTATTAAATCTTAGAAATGAACAGAAATTAGTTTAAAGCTTCTAAATTTGAATGACTGCTAAGTTGTAGGGCTTGGCCTAGTGGGAAGAAAGGTTGAGTAAGTTTACTTTCTTGATTAGTTAGAAGTTGTTAGTTCAATACCTGTAACTGGTAGAGAAGAAATGTATGGTAATTAGTGCTAAGGTTTGTTAGTAACTAATAAATATTATGTTTAGTTTGATATTGCTATTTTATTTGAACTAAAATATTTTAACCTTCTTGGATATTTTATCTGGTTATGATACTAACTTTGGCCTTCTTTCCCATGAACCAGAATCCTGTGATTTTTTTTTTTACCTACCTCAAGGATTGAACTCACAACTTTAAACTACATAAGATGTTACAGTCATAACCACTATACCACTTACACCACTGTCCTAAGGCCCAATGGGCTTGGGAAATTTTGAAGCCTTAAATCTAATGTTCTTCTTTATCATGAATAACAACCTACATAATTATATTACATTGAATACTACCTAACTCCAGGGTTGAACTCACAACCACCAGGTAAAGGAAAAACACTTAAAAAGCACTTTTACCCACTGATCCACCATACAACAATACAAATTTTTTCTCTTTTATTTCTATTAATAATGCTGCTAAACAGTAATAGTTATTACTTATAGGCAAAGACATTTTTGACAGCATTGAAATAAAATGGCTAACTTTTATTTAATCATATTCCCAAGATGCAGACAGTTCATAAAATCCAGAGAGAAACCAGAAAGTGATCTTTTTTATTTACAGCTTAATAAGAATGAAATAATAATTTGAAGACTAAGTCATTCAGATCTTCATTAAAAAAAAACATCTGCCTTCTTTTATGTGCCATGTTCCTTCAGTACATGGCTCTCCACAATTTCCTATCCTTTATACCACCGAGCAATGTTTGTCTTTTTGCTATCCCTCTTACTCCTGTTCTGTCATCCATCTACAAAAACTAGTTTAGTAGGTTACTTGATGTTTTCCTCTGTTCTTCAGATTAACCAGTAAAGGATTGTTATGGTAAGGTAATAGACTGGAGAAGAAATCTTGTTGGTGAATTATTATTTTAAATCCAAAATGATTACTTAAAGGTTGAAGAATTACAATCAAGAAGTTAGAAAAACACAACAAAAATAATATGAAAGAAATACTAGTGAAATTTTAAAGGCAATTATTTTTCATCTATGATGCTTATGACATGAGGTTCATATTTTAAATAAAGTTGAAATTTGGTTAATTACAGAGTAATTCTTCTTAGTTATTTGTAACTAATTATGATGTAAATTCTAGAAATAAAATCTGACATGATACTGAGCTTAATGGCTAATTTTAGTGGCCTCCTAAATCGGTTTGCAGTAATATTATCTTGAAAGTTTTTTATTTAATAAAGTATTAATTTTATTCTGCTCAAACAGAGAACTCCAAAATAATGGTGAATAGCAAAAGCAACACCAGTACCAGTGTCACCATGGACAGCAAACCACTGGAGGATGTGTCCAACTGTAAATACTTGGGAGTAACCCTGTCAAAAGATGGCACCTACAATGCAGAAATGTGCACATAGATTGCCACAGCAACATCAGCGATGACCAGACTGAAAAGGATATGGAAGAGCAACATCAGCTTCCATGCCAAGTTCAAGCTCTATAAATAGCTAGTTGTATCCATCCTCCTCTACAAGTGTGAGACTTGGATACTCCCAGTTGAGGCAGAAAAAAGTGTTCAGTTATTTAAGAAAAAATGCTTGAGAAAGCTCTTCCACATCTACTTGGAGCACAAAACCAATGACTATGTATGGAGCAAGGTCAAAAGTCTTGCAGGCTGAGAAGAGTCTCTCCTCACAACTCAAGTGGTTATGCTTTGGCCATGTTACATGGCATAACCGCCTCTGGAAGACCATCATGAATGGCACTGTTGAAGGTGATCACAAGCGCAGACATCAATACAAAAGCTGTCAGACATCATCAAAGAGTGGATGGATATGACAATACGGAAATTCCCAAGAGACACTGACAACAATTAATCCTGGAGGCAGTTGTCTTAGTTTTCCTCTGTGCTTAGGTACCTCTGATGATTGAAGCAGTCAAGTGACTGATGATTACCATGCATTTTAATTTAAGGGTTATAGAATGATAGCTGTAAAAAATAATCAGAAATAAGATAGAGGAAAAACTATATGAAATTTAATAATGTGCTGTTGCTTATCTGATGGGTGAGGCATGCCAAGCAAAAACTTCTGAGTCAAGAGGAAACTTTTAGTTCTTAAGCAAGTTTATTTGTCTTCACTTGTAAACATTTTTTTCTGAAGATTTGTTTTTGCAATTTAAAAATAACAGCCTTGTATGATTGAACTTATAACTAGAAAGTTGGCAGAACTGGCTGTTTGGTCAATGAATACCAAATCCTTATAAGGAAATGACTATTATTAGTTTGGTTTGGTTTGTTTTATGGCATATCAACCTCAAGATTTTTATTGCTGGTAATAATGTATTGCTGATAATAATTTTTTTCTTCAAAATTCATTGCTGGTAATAATATTTTGCAAAAATGTGTTGCTGGTATTAAATTCTATTTTTATACTTTCATAGTGTTTTGACCCCAGTTTGGGGTTAACTATTTGCCCATAGCTGGGACCCTAACAGGTGCTACCACCCCAGGTCAGGGTGGACCTGGGAACACCAGCAATTAAGAGATAGTACCATGCTTCTCAAAACTTGATCAGAGGCCTTGCTGTCAGATGTAGTTTATTGTCTTACCCAGAATGCCATATTGGGGGGTTCTTACCTCTCTGAAGGCGTGCAGTCAGCGTATTCTGAAGCCCCATCTGACAGGGTAAGACAATTATTACCATTACCCTATCTCTTTTCTCATGATGTTGAAGCCAGGTCTTTTCTTGCCCATAATTTGCTGATGTTTCCAACTTCTTTTTTGAGTGTTCTCTGATATCCATTTGACTTGTTCAAAATCCTCAGCAGCCATCTTAGTTATTTATAGGTATTATTTATATATATTATTTTTTTATATATTTATTATTTACATATATTTTTCCTTAGTTAACACTTTAAAATTTTCTATATAGAGGGAAGAGTGTTTAATACTAGAGCATTTGTAGATATAAACAGATAGATTGCTGGTTGTTTAAGGCATGAAACTACCAGTCATTATGCAGTGTTAATTTCTTTATTTATTCTTTCTTTATATATATATATATATATATATATATATTGTGTATTTAGGCAGCAATCCCTCATTTATACATGTTTCATTAAAGGTGACAGACAAGGTACTGTGATTAGGCTTTTTATTTAATTATTCTTGTGTTCAAACAAGTGTTTTCTTTTCTGGACACAGTGTGTAGAAACTATCCATATGTTCTGCAATTCTGAATGCTTTCTGCTACACTGTTAGCCATTATCAAGGATTTTATTTTTACTTTTTAGCTGGATGTATGTGTTGTGTGTATGTATCTAGAATTATAAGGATGTTTTATTTTGCAAACACAGCACATTATGGCTGTGTTCATGGCTTTTTTCCTTTTATTATTAAGGCTTCCATCATTTTTAATCTTTTTTTTACATGTGGATGAGGTAATTATGCTTGTATTTTCTACTAGTATGATTTCGACAGAGTCTGGTAAGTATAGTTTGGAACTGGAATGAAAGCAGAGACAGTAAATCTTCTAAACATCCCAAATACCTCAGTATGTTGGTTTGGTTTGATTTGTTTTTTTTTTTGTTTTTTTTTAATGGCATGTCAACCTCAATGGGTTATTTAATGCCGATAAAATTTTTATTACTGGTAATATTTTTTCTTCAAAAATTTATTGCTGGTAATAATTTTTTACAAAGTATTTCTGGTATTAAAACTTATTTCTACACTTTCATAGAGTTTTGACCCCAGTTTGGGGGTCAACTATTTGCCCATAGCTGGGACCCTAGCAGGTGCTACCACCCTGGGTCAGGATGGGCCTGAGAACACCAGCAATTAAGAGGTGGTTCCACGCTCCTCAAAACCTCCTGATCCTGTTGGACGTAGTTTATCGTCTTACCCAGGACAAACCTCAGTGTATAAATCAGATATAACAAATTTATTGTATGGGAGAATCGCTAGATCATCCATGGTAAATTTATGTCCAGGTTCTGTATAGAATAGTTAATAATAAAGTAATAAAAACAAAAGCATAAGGAAAGTGGATGAAACTGGCTATATACCCAAACACATCTAAAAAAAAATATTTTAATTTAAAAGTTTAAAATTTCAGCATTCCAGTATTTTCAACATTTCCTGTTGAAATTAGAACATTAGAACCAATGTTTGTATTTTTATATTCCCTCTCTCCTTCCTGTAGATATATACTTCCAACAACAAAATCATAACTTTAATCCAATGAAGACCTAAAGGACGAAACACATCACACAAAATTTTTTCCACTTTGTTACTAATTTGCCAAACAAATTTAGTATAGGAGTTAAGGAAATTGAAGATAGATTAGACTGTGCTAGGGATAGTTTTTTCTTTATACCACAATTTGCAACAAAAAAAAAAAATGAGTCATAGTCTTAAATACCCTTGTCAGATCAAGACCTTCATATAGATGTCATGCATGTTGTCAAACTCATTCAGATCTATCTAAAATTTTAACTGCACATAATTGCTTTCTCAGATCATTAAGGGTGGCTTTGAGCAAATGAAGCCTGTAGGTCTTAGCAAGTCCATTCTTCTTTGAACACTGTGAACTGGTGCTACAAAATCACAAAGATCTGTACCAAATAACAAAAACCTTGGACTTTCAACAACAGCAACAACTAAAATAGATATCACATGTAATTCAATGGGAAAATAATGACATAATCAAGATACTAACTTCCACATTACTGTAAACAAAAGGTTAGAAAGGAAGGTGCCATCGATACTGGAAAGAGTAATAACAGTGAAAAATTATTTTATTATAAAGATTTTTTAAATTTTAACCAAAAGTAGCGCTGTCTGTTCAGTTAGTGAATAACAAATTTTCCCATAATAGTGCTAATATTGCTAATATGCACTGTAGGAATTTACTAAGCATAGCAAAATGATATTTTAAATATAGTTTAGATGTGGTATGAGGTCAAAAGTGTGGAACACCCAGTGAGAACCAAACTCACTACTCAGTCATAATTGAATTGACATGCACTGTAGTTATGGGACAATAGCTCTTGTTCTAAACATCTGTTGATGGTTTGGTTTGGTTTATTTTGTTTTACAGCATATCAACATCAATAGGTTATTTAATGCTGACAAAAGTTTTAGGATAGATTCGTATGAATATAATATGTATTCTTTGGTTTAGATTGGTTTGGTTTATTTTGTTTTATGGCATATCAACCTCAATGGGTTATTTAATGCCGACAACATTTTTAGGATAGATTCATATGAATAGAATATGTATTATTTGGTTTAGATTGGTTTGGTTTATTTTGTTTTACGGCATATCAACCTCAATAAGTTATTTAATGCTGACAAATTTTTTTATTTGCTGGTAATATTTTGTTTTGTCAAAAATCTGTTTCTGGTAATATTTTTCCTTCATTGCTGGTAATAATTTTTTTCAAAAAGTATTGCTGGTAATAGTTAACTATTTTCCCATAGCTGAGCCCCTAGCAGGTGCTACCACCCCAGGTCAGGGTGGACATGGGAATACCAGCAATTAAGAGGTAGTTCCACGCTCCTCAAAACCTCCTGATAAGAGGCCTTACTGCTGGACGTAGTTTATTGTCTTACCCAGGACACGAATGTAGTTTAACTTCTTACCCAGGATGTACACCTGTTGCTGGGTATAATCTTTTTCTCATCGGTATATAATGTTCATAAGTAAAGTTTTAGTAATCTCAAGTAAAACAAAAACAAAAACAAAAATATGCTAGTCGACTTTCATTATTTGATTACCAACAAGTGGTATGCGTGTTTTTGTTTAATGTTTCAATGTTTTCTGTGAAACAAAGGAATATTAACAAGACACTAATAACCCTTGTTTGAAATGGAGAATGATTTACAATGAAAATGCATTGCAAATGAGTTATTATAAAATGAATTGCAGGTGATTTACTGGGAAAATGCATTGTAGATGATTTACTATCAAGATGCATTGTGGTTGATTTACCATGGAAATCCATTGCAGGTGATTTGATATGAAAATGCATTGCAAATGGTTTACTATGAAAAAGCAGTTCAGATAATTTACTATGAAAATGCATTGTTGGCAATATACTATGAAAATTCATTATCCATTGCACATGATTTATTATCAGACTACTATATATATATATATATATATATATATATATATATATACGTGTGTGTGTGGGGAGGTAATGTATACTTGTAATATATATATCAAACTGTAATATCTAAATGTAATATATATACATAATACTTATATATATATGTGTGGTTATAAGTTTGGATGTATTATTTCCTTGTAAGCTTGCTTTTCTGTATATGTAACTATATAATTGAAATTATATATATATATATATATATATATATATATAGAGAGAGAAAGAGAAATATGTCTATGCCTGTGTGTGTGTGTGTGTGTGTGAGAGAGAGAGTTACTTTTGTTCTTTTGTGTACATCTGATTTCTGAAGATTAATGGAGAATACCTTGGTGTTTTCCACCAGACCAGACACACGTACACAATGTATGGCTCAGCTTCTTCTTTCGTTGATAGAGACTAACACACGTACACATGTATTTGGCCAGGCACACCCGCAAACTCCACCATGACTTCTGGTCTGAACATTGCTCTAACTTTCTTGCCTACTCCTTCCATTTTCACTTCCGCTATCACCGTCCAGAAAATGCATCCACATACATACATGCATGAATAAATAACAAAAAAAAAAGATTTTTGTTTTCTTTCATACTCTTTCTCTCTCTTTTTGTAACCTTTATTCTTTCAATTTTATGCCTGCTCTCCCCTTCCCCTTCACATCTTTGCTCTCCATTCACCGGTTCCTTACTCTCCATTCACCGGGTTTTCTGACTTGGTATTCATTCATTGTTATTTTTTTATTTATTTATTTTTTTATATTTCCCTCTTTTTTTTTTTTTTGACAAGGTTTACTATGTCATTTTCATCATTGGTCTTCTTTCCAAAAGCTATATCTTTGCTCTCCTATTGAAACAACTTCTCACTTTCTTTCTCTCCCTCCCAACTAGTTTTATCTTTACTCTCCATTTGCTCTCCATCAGTTTATATTCTTTCCCTCTGTCTGATTCTATCAGTCTATCATGTATACACACACCCACACATCATATAGTGTTGTCACTCAAATGCAGTAGTAGTAGTAGTAGTAGTAGTAGTGATGAAAGTAATAGTAGTTGTAGTAGTAGTAGTAGTAGCAGAGCTTTATACCAGGACGTATGTTTCTTCTCTCCACATCTGACAGTGAGCTGTGGTTTTTTCCCCCCTATTCTCAGGTCAGTCAGTGTCAGCCTTTTTTTATCACCTTTACTACATTCTCCGAAAAGCCTGCTTGTCTTCTCGACAAGACAAACCAGTGTGATGTACATTCAGAGAGACAGGGGCTGCCCTAGCAAGTGACCAACAACACAGGATGGATGGATGGATGAATGGATGGATGGATAGATAGATAGATAGACAGACAGACAGACAGATAGACAGATAGACAGACCGAGCAAACCAACCAAGCAACCGACTACGAGCAGAACCTAGCAGCCAGATAGATAAGGAGACAGAAGGGACCAAAAAAGAACCGACAGACATTGAGATAAATTCCATACACCTGAATATATACATATAGTCACACACATACAAACATATCTATTTATTTACATACATAGCATATACACGATGCATACATATATATATATATATATATATATATATATATTGATACATATGTATGTTTCTATGTATATATGTATGTACATATGTATAAGCTTGAGCATTATATATATATATATATTATCAATATAAACATAGGAATCAACACTGCATGGTGACTGTCGGTTTCATGCCTCAAGCGATTTTCAGACCAAACTCCCTATCCCTGTAATTGAGCACTCTTATCCTATAAATATAGAAAATTTTAAACAATATATATATATATATATATATATATATATATATATATATATGTATGTATATATATATATAGACAGGTGCGGTGTATATAAAATGCTGGAGTGCATCACATGTTCTTTCCTCCACTCCCACCCCATCCTTTCCCTCCAACCCTCATTCCATGCCTTTACTCCCCCCTTT